>LNAC01000002.1:9415513-9468013 GCA_002007465.1 Ailurus styani | reverse complement strand
ATCTTTAAGTTTGTTTTAGAGTAATTATGAGAATTTTTTACTCCTTTCAATTCCTAATCCAGAGCTGGAGTACTTCCCGTAGAAATTGTACATGTTGCTGAGTGCTGTTCATAATCACTTATTTGCTAAATGTTCTAGTTTAAAGAAATAGTCCCAAATTGGAAGTAAAATTTAGATGAATAAAAATATCATAGAGAAATGGGGCCATCAGAAAAGCCATCTCACCTCCAATAAATACCTCAGGGATATTACAGACCCGTACTGTGCTATTGAGCTACCTAACATTTAAATGCCACTGCAGCATATACTTTTGTATGATATTTTGTGTGTTTAGATTTGAATTAATGTATTTGGTGCTAATCGAGTTTTCTGAAATGAGGTATTTGCAAGATCTTCTCAGCACTTTACTGGATCCATTTGACTGCAGGACTTTGAAGATTCTTTTCAAACTAATGATCTTTATATTTAAAAAGAAAAAAATTGCATACCTATTAACTCCCTGGATACTGCATTTTAACTACAGCATGTAGCATGAGGTCAGGAACCTAAATTTTTACTTGATATTGATGCAGGTAAACACCCCCAAAATAAAGTATGGTCTGTAGTAATGGATTCCGGAAGAGCTTTCTTCTCATACAGTAATAATTTAATAACACCTTCCATTGGGACCTATCTGAGATACTTTAAAGTGTTTCTATAATTTTTTAAAAAGTATTTCATGAAGAGACTATGTTAATGTACTAAAAGCACAACATTTATATTTTATTAAATACCTTTTCGTATTAGTCTTCAAAATAGTTACCACAGTTAGTGACTTACTGGTTCTCAGATCAGCTAGAGATAATTTGTAACATCAGACTAGAAGTTTCACTCTGCCGTGGAGGATGCAAGCCATTTAATTCTCATTCATGTTCCAAAAGATGGCCATGAGGCATGGACAATAACTGTTTGTTACAAATGATGCACTTGTTCAAAAAGATAACTGCAGATAAACCCGTAAATCCTTGGGTGGCTTTTTTTCCCCAATTTTTTCAAAAATTTTTAAAAATGTTTTTGGTCATATGTTACTTGAGCCTCTTTGGACATATGTGAGCTGAAAAGGAAATACTAAATTCATTTGAGAGATGAGAAAATATATTCAACAGCAATGATTTATTCATAGTTCAAAAACAAAAATATAGAAGCAATAGAAGCAAAAGTAGAATTCTGATGCGAAGCCAGTGCTTTTTGTTGAAGCAATAGAATTTTTAAATAAAGGACTAAACGACAAAATAACAGTTAAAACAGAATGGAAAAATTGAGATACTAGTGAAAACTTAAAGGCAATGAATTTGAAAACATTAAAATGAAAAACATTTAAAAATAAATTTTTGTCTTCAATAAATGAATACATCTAGAACTTAAACTAATCCCATCTCTACCCACAAAAACACTAGGCATTTAGAATTTTATAGACAATACAGCAAAAAAAAAAAAAAGATGGTAAGCTAAATGTATTATGAAGATAGATGAAGAAAATGAAGATGTTAGCAAACCCCAACTCCTTTAAAATATCAAAAATAAACATTATCAACAAGTTAGGTTAATCCCGGAAGGAAAGATTTTGACTCAGAAAATCACCATTGGAGAAAAGCAATGTGAAAATTTCAGTAGATACAGAAAATATAGTTTTAAAATTCAATACCAATTAATTGATTTTCAAAATACTAGTCAATAGAAACAAGGGCTAGAGTTTCATACAATAATAAAGTACATATTAAAAGTCTGTGGGCGCCTGGGTGGCTCAGTGGGCTAAAGCCTCTGCCTTCGGCCCAGGTCATAATCTCAGGGTCCTGGGATCGAGCCCCACATCAGGCTCTCTGCTCAGTGGGGAGCCTGCTTCCTCCTCTCTTTGCCTGCCTCTCTGCCTACTTGTAATCTCTCTCTATCAAATAAATAAAAAATCTTTTTTAAAAAAGTCTATAGTTGCTTCGTTTAACAGTGAATACTTGGAAGCATTCTTATTAAAAGAAGGAATGGAAGAAAGTTCTCATTCTCGGTTGATACCCAAATGAATAATTTTATAGAATCTATGCACATACCACTGGAAGTAATAATAGCATACAGTAAAGGTGCTGGATATTAAGATTAATATCCAAAATTCTGGCATATTGAAGAAAATCCAAATAAATGGAAAGTGATAGGATGTTCATAGATTGGAAGTTCTTTATCATCACTCCAAATAAATGAATTGGAAGTAATCTTGATTAAAATCCAAACATTTTTGTGTAACTTGATAAGCTAATTTTAACATTTATATGAAAAGCAAGGTGCAAGAATTGACAAGATCTTTTTGACATGTATTTTACATAGTTTGGATTTGGTGCAGAAACAAAATGAGATAGAGAGTTCAGAATTAAATGGAAAAACACACATTTATGGTATTCTGATCCATAACTAAATCCAAATCATGATGTATTAAAATTAGTGGCTTATAGACCAATATATTGTTCTGAAGTGGATTACCCATAAATATTAAAACCTACAAAAATTATGTGGATTTAAGACTTACTATGGAAAAGTAAAACATCAAAACTTTATAGGGAAATATAGGAGTATACGTATATATTTGTAAGCAAGGGAAAATTTCTTAAAAGCACCAAAATAAAAGATTGACATATTGGACCATTATCATAAATGTAAAACTTTCTGTGCCTTGTCATACTACAAAAAACAGCAACAAAATGCTATGACATGCTAGTAGAAGTGCTTCAGTTCTTATCACTGGTAAGGATTATTTTTTAAAGATTTTATGTATTTGACAGAGAAAGTGAGAACAAGCAGGGGGAGCAGCAGAGGGAGTGGAAGAAGCAGGCTCCCCACTGAGCAGGGAGCCCTATGTGAGACTCAATCCCAGGACCCTGGGATCCTGACCTGAGCCACCAGGCGCCCCACTGATAAAGATTATTAACAAAATAATTATACGGTTGACAAATGGACAAAGTAAAAGAACAGCTCACTAGAGCAAATTTGCTAAATGGCAAAAAGACGTGAAAAGTTTATTTAGGTTCAGAAAAATGCAAACTAAAAACATGAAATACGAATTTATGCCACTCAGTATGGTTAAAATAAAAAAGGTGATGATATCAACTCTGACAGGCGTTCAGAGCAATTAAAAGCCTTGTACATGGGCACCTGGATGGCTCAGTGGGTTAAAGCCTCTGCCTTCGGCTCAGGTCATGATCTCAGGGTCCTGGGATCGAGGCCCGCATCGGACTATCTGCTCGGCGGGGAGCCTGCTTCCTCCTCTCTCTCTCTCTGCCTACTTGTAATCTCTCTCTGTCAAATAAATAAATAAAATCTTAAAAAAAAAAAAAAGCCTTGTACATTACTGGTGGATGTAAATTGATAAAAATATTTTTGGAAAGCAATCTGAAAATATCTACAGCAGTTCATAAGCATAACCAATACCCCAGTATGTCTACTAGCTCTTGTAGCATTATTTCTAATAGGAAAAAATATATATTCTTATAATTTGCTCCCTTTCATTTGAAGCTTAACAATATACAAACGAATGCTATAGAAACTGTTTAGGGATATATTTATGTGTAATTAAAAAGTATACCCAAAATGTTGAGCTAGACTTCTACTTCCATGTGTATATAGTCTGGATATTGGAGAAAGACTCCTTGATGTAAAACATCAGAATGCTGAAAAAATGGCAACAAAGATATTTTAAGGGTCCTGCTATCCTGCCAAGAAAGTAAGGCAAACATCCAGCTTTCCCTTATAAATGCACACACACACTCACAAACAGGAGCACAAATCAGAGATACAAGTAAAAATAGAAAACGGGGCTGCACTGAGAAACATACAAATAACAGAAACGTTCAGATGGGAATGGGAGATTATGCTACCCCATATATATATAGAAGATACCTGAAATAATCTCTGCATCCTTACTGAATGAGAGAATGGGCAGAGTAAAAGAGAGAGACCTTCCTGACTGCAGAGAGAACAGATGAGAAAGTCTGTGCCATGCCGTGAGGTCAAATTAATTAATTTAAAAAAATAAAAATATCATTATCATCATCATTTCCTTTGGGAATATGTACCCATACCCTGTTATCACAGTTACTACCCTGCTAGTCAGAGAAAACTCTACCTGAAAATTATATATAACGTATCCAAGATGATACTATACTTCTTGGTTACATGACAGAATTTGGGTCCCCTCAGCATTCTCACAAAATATAAACTTGCAATGAAAAAAACTAATGTTTCTTTAAAGATTTCTCTTATAGTTATATTCTGCATTTAATAATTCTATTTATTAAAAGAAAGGAGTTCTAATTCAGTAAATTATTATTTCTGCTGAATCTCTACAAATATAGTACTCCTTTCTCATAAATAGAATTATTAAATGCAGAATATAAAGGCCATAAATTAAATTTTCAACTTAATGGAATTGTGAACAAAGAAACAGAATGATGATGCAGTTATGAAAATGAATAGAACTTTTCAAAATGAAAAGAATGTATGCCAATAAAATTTAAAACTCAATGTATATGGTAAAACCTCAGTTTAATCAAGCTGGAAAAGAATCATCATGGAACACAGTCTGTTGGTGAATAATCACCGCTTAGTTATACAGACAGCAGAGTGTGTGTTTGTGTTCGACTCCTTGTCTCCCATTGATAAACCCACAGCTGTTTTGTTTCTTTGCTGCACCGTCACCTTTATAATTACAATGTAAAGGTGACGGTGCAGCAAAGAAACAAGGCACCGAAAGTGCAATCAGATGTGATCGGAAGATGGCGGGCCATAGGAATAATGATACTGCTAACATTCTAGGGAACCAAGATATGTAGCCAGAGGAAATTAAGGAAGGCAAAATTATCAATAGAAATGAGGAAATGTGACAAAAAGAATAAAGATGTTTCAGAGGAAGTGAAGCTACTAGTATACTTGACATTGAAGGGTAGCAAATATTTCAAAATATTGAGGGCAGGGGGTAAAATGTACCCATAGGCGGAATTGTAAAGATGGTCTTGAGATTCTAGTCACCTGGTTATTCAGCCAAACAGTAAGCTAAATGCCATTGGGAAGGGGTTTTGCAGATATAAACAAAGTGCCAAGTCAGTTATCCTTCAGATATGGAGATTATTTGGCTGGATTTTGACCCAGTCAGGTGAGGACTTTAAAAACAAAGCGTTCTCCATCTGGTAGTAGAAGACATCAGGGAGATTCGTGTGGAAAGCATTCAGTGCACCATTGCTGGCTTCGAAGATGAAGGGGAAGCATGTGAGAAGGGGTGCATCCTGGAACTGAGTGATCTCCATCTGATGGGTAGCAAGGAAAGGGGAACCTCAGACCTAAACCCCTGGAAACTGAATGAATTCTGTAAATTTTCTGAATGAGCTTGGAAGCTGATTCTTTCCCAAAGCCTTCAGTTAAGAGCCTCACCCAGCTGACCTTTTGTCTTTGGCCTATGAGACCCTAAGCAGACAGTTCAGCCAACATGCCCTGACTTAGGACCTGGAGAATAGTGAGATAAGTGAGGACTGTTTTAAGCTAGGTTGGTTTGCGATAAGTAGTTAAGCAACAATAAAAACTAACATAGCTGCAGCTGATCCAAACTTAGGAAAGATTATGACAGTTTGACAAGGCTTAGAAAAGATACTCACCCTAAATCATGATTTATGTATGAGAATAAAGTAAATACTGTTGAAACTAATTTTGATATATTTTAATACAAATGAAACATTTATTCTCAGTGTTTCTAATGTTTAAATTTACAGTGTGCTAAATAAATACTGGTTTTATCATTTTATCATTTTTTACTTCCCCATACATATACTCACTGAAAATAGAATTTTTAATATTCTGACAAAAAAATTTGTAAGTGATCAGATGACCTTAATTCTTCCCATTTGTTAGGATTGCTTTGCACTATTTCAGCTTGTGTGGTCATATTTACAATCCACACAACTTTGCAAAGCTAGTGCTCCCTGTGTTGCTATCACTTCTTTTATTAAAATGTTCCAGGGATACGTTTTATACATCTCTTTCAGAGATATAATGTTGTGTCTTTTCAGATTCAAAGAATTAGCAGCCAAGAAATCACTTATCAACCTTTTATAGATAATTTAGGAAGTTTAGCCTAAAACACAAAAGGTACCCTCCCCCTCATCCATATGACTCTAAGACTGACAGAAGAAGAAGAAAAATAAGGAAAGCAGTTGGTTGCAAGAGGGGAGCAAGAAAAATACCAGCTAAGTGAAATCGGGAACATTTAAACAAGAACCCTGCGAAGGAGGAAGGTACCGTCTGCATTAATGAAGAAATCTCAAAGTGAATTGCCTAAAAAAGAACACAAAGTATAAGGACAGAAAAGTTGATGGGCATTGTACTCAGATACTCTTGACGCTCATTCTATTAGTCACGAATTTGGGAAGGTAACTCATTCTTTATGACCCTAGCTTTATATTAATAAATATAGCAATAGTGCTTCACAGTTTTAAAAACTAACTGCAAGTTTTAACCTAGTTGGGGTAATGGGTAATGACAGGAGTAAAGTAAGGCTTTCCTGAGAAAGTGATTTTTTTTTTAAATTTTATTTATTTATTTGACACAGAGAGAGAGATTACAAGTAGGAAGAGAGGCAGGCAGAGAGACAGGGAGAGGAGGAAGCAGGCTCCCTGCTGAGCAGAGAGCCCGATGCGGGCCTAGATCCCAGGATGCTGAGATCATGACCTGAGCCGAAAGCAGAGGCTTTAACCCACTGAGCCACCCAGGCGCCCAGAAAGTGATATTTAAACAGAACCTAGGAAAAAATAAAAATAAAAATAAAAAAAATAAACAGAATCTAGGGTTAACGGAGTTACCGAAGATAAATTTGTCAAAGTAGATGAAAAGGAAGTTGGGGATGGATTGTTGGAGGGGGATGGAAATGAAAGAAACTGGTGTGTTAGAAAGAGAACCATTCAAATGGAAAGTTTAAAGCTCTGGGAAAATAATCATTATGTTTCTTGTAGATGGAAAAAAATCTGTTGTTAATACAAAACCACATATCCCTTCTATTTCTATCAGGAGGTTTCAGGATGCTCGTGAAAGCAAATGTCGTTAGATGGTGATCATTAATATTGGCATAGACCCCTTACTTGGATTTAATCGGGTAAATAGATAAATAATTAGGAACATAATTTCACACATCTCTAAGAAAACTAACTCATTTATAAATATAATACTTTACAACTGTAAGGTTAACCTTACATCTGCAAGATTCAAGTAGTGCTTTATATACACAGTGACCTCTCCACTTTTAATGTACCTTCATCTCCTAAACTTATTCTTCTCCCTCGGGATTCTCCCCAGTTCCCCCCACCCCCGCCTTTCTGTTTTCAAACACAAGTGCCCATGCGTACCCATATGCCTGTGCAAACACACAAGATATATCTTTAAATCAAGCCCCAGTTCAGAGTAAGTTTAGCCAATCTGCTTTTACTCTTGCTGCTCTATGAATTATTACAATTCAGGTGCTTACTCGAAGGCCAGCTACTTTTACAGTTTGAAGGTAGATTAGTGTTGGCTTCTTAAGTACTTCCCTTACAGCCAATTTTCTTTTTCAATTGAAAGTGCTTGTGTTATTCTGCTTAATATTGGATTCGACAATGATCCAGCAATTGATTTAGACTTTGTGTAATAGATTGGGGAGAAAAAAAAACCATTAAGCTCAGTTCACTCTGTAACAAACTTTATGATCCCGGTCAGACAAGTTCTTTCATTCACAAATTAATAAGCTTGAATGAAATGATTTGACTCCATTCCACCTGTAACATTCTGAGATTCCATGAGCTAAAATGTTTACTCCAACTCATATAAAGCATGGAAGATCCAGGTTTAAATATCTTTATCCCTTCGGTTTTCCCATATGCCCCAAATTACTTTATCAGTTAATCTATTGTACTTTTTTTTACTATATGTCAATGCAAGTCATACTTTTATTTCTAACTTCTGATCAGTTGTGTATTTTTATCAAATACTATGTGTGAATTTAACTTTTTCTTTGAAGATTTGCTCTCATCACCTTCATTATATTTTGGCCTTCAAAATCTATTTTTTAAAAATCTCCCAGTCATGGGTGTTTGGGTGGCTCAGTCAGTTAAGCATCTGCCTTTAGCTCATGTCATGATTCCAAAGATCTAGGATGAAGCCTCTTATCAGGCTCCCAGTTCAGCAGGGCGTCTGCTTGTCCTCCCTCTCTGCCCCTCCCCCTTCTCATGCATGCGTGTGTGCTCTCTCTCTCTCTCTCCCTCTCTCTCAAATAAATATAATCTTTTTTTTTAAGATTTAATTTATTTGTCAGAGAGACAGAAAGAACACAAGCAGGGAAAGCAACAAGCAGAGGGAGAAGCAGACTCCCTGCTAAGCAAGGACTCTCCCTGATGTGGGACTCGATCCCAGGACCTGGGGATTATGACCTGAACTGAAGGCATATGCTTCACTGACTGAGCTACCTGAGCATCTCTAAATACATAAAATCTTTAAAAAATAAATAAATAAAAATTCAAAAAATAAAAATCAGTTATTCTGTGAGCTTTAACTAGGGTAATGATACAATTTATTGCCCAAAATGTAACACTTTTGAAAGGACAAGGTGGCACTATCAGTAACACCTAAGTAACAGTTGTAAACCGAGACTTCCAAGAAAACCAAAATGTGTGGTCACTCTGGTAATGACCCTTTGGGCCTTGTTAAGACAGGAGGTCTGATAAATATTTTTTTTTTATTTTTTTAAGATTTTATTTATTTATTTCACAGAGGGAGAGAGATCACAAGGAGGCAGAGAGGCAGACAGAGAGAGGGGGAAGCAGGCTCCCTGCTGAGCAGAGAGCCCGATGCGGGCCTCGATCCCAGGACCCTGAGATCATGACCTGAGCCGAAAGCAGAGGCTTTAACCCACTGAGCCACCCAGGTGCCCTGATAAATATTTTTATACATCCACAAGATAAAGCAGCTTAATTACCTTTTTCAATCTAAACCTAATAAATGTCCCTAATATACCACTTCCTGGTCCTCTAGTGCCCTCTTAGGCCTAGCACAAAGCTTTCCCAAATAGTAAAAAGTGTAACTCTTAATAGACCAGTTAAAACTACTCTGGGAGGACGGGGGTTGTATTATAGATTAGACTGTATTATAGATTACTCCTCTCCCTGTTAATAATGAATAACCTGTAATAAATACTAGATAAACCAATTGGAGTCTATACTCTTTTATATACTCTCTACTATTAGAATATTATTTGAGTAGACATGGTTTTATTAATCTACTGTTCTTGCAGCCTGCCATCATCATGCAGAAGAAGAGTTACTACAGCTAATGTTAATAAGTTGATGATGAGATAAAGCAAGTCCGCATCTGCTCTTTAGGGATCTTGGTTGTTGACTTTATTTCCATTTATAGGGAAAACTTAATATAATAAATAATAAAATAATAAAACTAAATAAATAATAAAATAAAGATTAAATTTTTAAAAAAATTAAAAATTAATAAAACTCAATAATATGTGGTATGTGAACAATAGATTGTGACAGCCCCCCTTTTTGGAGCACTTACTTGGGCACCCCTGCCTCCTCCACCCCCTACCACCCCAGTCTCAAATGTTCGACCCAAATCACTTTCACCTCTCCCATTACTAATGGAGAGGAGCAGAGTAAGCAGTTTTTGAAAGCAGGGACACTTAACCTTAGCACAGCTCCTTACAAAGTGCAAGATTTTCTATTAGAATATAAGTGTCCGGGCACCTGGGTGGCTCAGTGGGTTAAAGCCTCTGCCTTCAGCTCAGGTCATGATCTCAGGGTCCTGGGATCGAGGCCCGCATCGGGCTCTCTTGCTCAGCAGGGAGCCTGCTTTCTCCTCTCTCTACATCTCTGCCTCTCTCTCTGCCTACTTGTGATCTATCTTTCTGTGTCAAATAAATAAATAAAATCTTTAAAAAAAAAAAGAATGTAAGTTTCCTGAGTACTGATAAGATTGTATTGTATACTGCCCAACACAGTGTCTGGCACATTATAGATGTTCAATAAATATTGCTAGAATAATGATAAAAGTGAAAGTATAAATGAATAATATTCTGTTGTGTAATTATAAGAGTAAAACAATGGATGCATTTTGTTCTTAGCAAAGGATGAATAAATTTCTCTTACTATTATTTCAATTATGAAATCAATCTCCTTTCTAGATATTTGTATATTCCGGGTTTTCATTTATTTTTTTAAAAATGTAAGATCTCCCACTTTAAAAAAAAAAAAGTTTGTTTAAAGATTATTTGAGAGAGAGAGAGAGCAGGCATGGGGAAGGGAGTGCAGAGGGGCAGAGGGAGAAGGAGACTGAATCTCAAGCAGACTCCTTGCTGAGTGCAGAGCCTGACATGGGGCTCGTTCTCAGGACCCTGAGACCATGACCTCAGCTGAAATTGAATCAGATGCTCAACCCACTGAGCCACCCAGGTACCCCTCACACTTTTTTTTTTAAGATTTATTTATTTATTTGGGGGGGAAGGGCATGGGAGAGTGAGAAGGAATCTTGAGCCACGCTGAGCATGGGCCCTACCCAGGGCTCCATTTCACAGCCCTGACTGAGATCATGACGTGAGCCAAAGCCAAAAGTCGGTTGCTTAACCAACTGCACTAGCCAGGCGACCCAAGATCTCACATGTTTAAGCAAATTCAGTATTTCTAAGAATCAAGAATTTTAAAATTATCTTTCAGAAATGTAGCAAACTGCTACTTGTCCTTTTGCCTAGTACATTGTTAATCCAAACAGTGAAATGTCAAGTTTTTATGTTTGGTTACAAAATGTAAATAAGATAAATTAATATTCATCTCAAAACTTCTATTTCTTAGGAAGTACCTTGGCAATTAAATTTTGATTAATTTATTTTCTCTTTTTGGGGGCAGCATGACTGAGAGCATCACAACTTCTATAAAAAGCTAAAATATTAGGTTTTGAGGGTGGACTATTATATGTGAGTTAGTCACAAATTTTACACTTTAATTTTACATAGAAAAACAAACTTAGGGCGCCTGGGTGGCTCAGTGGGTTAAAGCCTCTGCTTTCGGCTCAGGTCATGATCTCAGCGTCCTGGGATCGAGGCCCGCATCGGGCTCTCTGCTCAGCAGGGAGCCTGCTTCCTCCTCTCCCTGTCTCTCTGCCTGCCTCTCTGCCTACTTGTAATCTCTCTCTCTGTGTCAAATAAATAAATAAAATCTTTAAAAAAAAAAAAAAAAAAGAAAAACAAACTTACATTCAGGTAGCCTATTACAAAAGAAAAGTTTATAACAAAACATACAATACCACAACAAAAGCATCCAATAAATCTTAGAGAGCTACTATTAAATTTAATCACTGGGACAGGGAAAACCCCCAGCTTTAAGATGTTTCTCCATTTGTCTGCATTGCTCACATATTCCATCATTTACTTTTTCTGTTGTGCTTGCTAAAATTAAATTCATACTAAGGTTTTATCAACTCTGGCATATTTGTTCTTGCATGATGGAAACTGAATAAAATTTTAAATCTTGATTAAGTTCTTTCAGTAACCAAACAAGGGTGGCCAAATCTGAGGTCTATTTAGAGCAGTAGATAATTTCGTGTGCTGGATAAATGTCATATTTGAATAGAGTTTTTAAACAATTTTCAAAAGAGTTCACACATTGGAAACATCATTTTTAGATTTGTGAACAAAGACAATTCATTTGTTAGGAAAATAACAGCTAGACTATAAATCATTTAAGCTATAATTTTAAATGCCACCCACTTTCCCCAGTGATTTTTTTTCTTTGTTTTTACTTCTGTGGGTTTGCTACAGGTCAACCAATTACTCAACAGTTCAGCTAGAGGATCAGTAAAATGGCTTCAGAGCATCATTTAATGAAAAGAGCCTTTGATCTAAAAGATAATTCAAGAGCAAGCTCACAGAAGGACCAAATCAATGTATTAGTTTATTTTAAAGTAATTGTAATTTATTTTGAACTGATTTGTGATTGAGTTAAAGCCTCAAACTAGGAAAAAAGTGCAGTTGGTAGTACCAGTTCTGCCACAGAAGGACCATGTGATCACTGGGAATCATCTTGAAACTTAGGTTTTCGCACATTTAAAAGAGGAATAATAGTTTCTACCATGGTACCCTCACAGTGATGTTATCAGAATTAATTAAGGTTATGGATATGGCAGGGTTTTTAAACGTCAGTGTGTTTTATTCTTATTTGCCTCTGATCAGTCAATGCATGTGAATACTGCAACTGCATACCCAATGTTCATGAATATCTTCAGGAGAGATCTAGTGGAAGGTTCCTGAACTGCCCTCTATTGAATGTCTTGTTATCATTCATTGAATTTTAATTCTACTCAAAGGATACATGTCATTTATGTATTCTAGAAGGAAATATAAGTTACTTCTCTGCAGTGTTATTTCTTTGCTTACTTGGTAATTTAAACATATATCCAAGTATTGCAGTAATTTATAGAAAGATGGTCTAACCAAAAAATCTTTCACAGTAGTTAGCAATGCATTTTGTTCTCAAAATATTTTTGAAGTGTATGTAAATGTATGAATATAATTGTAAAATAATCTTTACTGTGTGACTTGTGAAGGAGCCAGCTTATATAAAAGAGAGCTTGCCCAAGAATCACACCTTCACCTTATCTTAATTAAGAGCTTTGCTTATTCTAAAGGCCTATTCCATTGTTACAGGATTTCCAATGTCTGTGCTATTCTCAGTGCCTGATTCAAAATAATACTAACTCAGCCAAATATAACAATTTGACTTCTTCTATCATGATTTTTTTGTCCATGTATATATTTTTTTAAACATGGAAAAAGCACAATTACATAATCTATGTAGTTCCCTTTCTGTGTTTTCTCTCTTTTTTCCTCTGTGGACTTGGGCTGTGAAATGATTGTCTTTATCAGTAATTCATTCCGTTGTCATTTAGCAATATGAGAAGTGAGTGGGTGGCCTCTCATGACCAAAATATATAAATGTACAAACCATGTTTTGGAGAACTAAAAAATAATGTTTCCTACATACACAGTCCAGTACATCCAGTTAAATATTATATAACACTTATTATAATTATTTGGAATTATAACTATTGTGATTATGATATACCCCTAAGATATATCTCAAAAATAAGTTTTGCTTTCCTAGTCTTGTGTTTTTTTGAGGAAGATCAGTAAATTCAGTTTAATCTTCCAGGCTAAGGTTTAAATCAAGGAAAACCTTAAGATATAAATATCGTAGGGTTAGAGCATCTCATTCAAGATTATACATTGAATACATATGATATTTTTCTGTTATATCATGATTTTTGCTACAGAATCATTCATTTTACAAATAATCTCCTGTTTCATCATTTTTCCTTTAAAACAGAAGTCATCCTTTCTGCTTCCAGTCTTAATAGGCTTTTTTCCTGTTGTCAAGATCGTTTTTCAGTTGGTGCAAGATACGTTGTTGTAAATATAATATGAAGTAAAAAATTTTATACCATGTCTTTTTATGTAAAACTTCTGGCCTCGCCAGCACAATTAGAATTGGTAACTATTGTTAAATTTACCTCTGATGCTCCAAATATCTCTGCCCAAATAAGCAATTTTAACTTCTCGTTTTGAGTCACCAGCATCAGTATTTCCAGGAATATGTTATGGTGGCTATTGATCTGGGGGTTCTAGCTAACATAACAGTTATTATTTACGGCATCTTAATAGGTATTACATGTGTCTTTGTGTGGGCAGTCTCATAACCTCTAGGTATGTTCCTATTAGACTATAGGATAACTGTCTCATCCCTTAAGACTTCTCTCCCAGATCCCAGCAAGAATTTTTGTATGCCAAGCCATTACAAATGTACTTTCCAAATTTGGGGAAAACCATCTGGCTCTTTTTGCCAGATGTGATTTACAGAAGAATGGACAAAAACTGTATTTATAATAGAGATTGTATTTAGGTTGAATGGTTCTAAATTAGTGCAGCTTTAAGATGCATGAGCATTCAGTAGTAAGCACAGGTGGTCCAAGCTGATGCTCCCTTGGTGAGATTTTAGGTCTTATAACATCTTTTGACTCTTCATTCTACTTGAACTGAATTTCGCAGTCGAGTCACCTCTATAAATTCAACAAAAGCACTAGGTTATTGTCTACAAATATGAAAGAAGACATTTCACAGGGTGTTATTTAGTAATTTTCTCATAAGCTTGTTCAAAACCAACTTGAGTCTTTAAAGAGATAATACTATGCATTGGTAGTGGTATAAGGATCTTCAAATTACAAAAATCTGGATTTTAATCCTAGCTTTATGACCAATAATTTTGCTATTTTACGCATTAGATAACTTTCCTCAGCCTTGATTTTTTTTTCATATGTACACAATGGGATTACAAAAGCAAATTTTTATGTTGGTTGTTCAGATTAAAAATTACATACACACACAAACACAGGTACACAAACATAATTAGTATATAATGACTTCATTAAAACAACATATCCGTCCTCTGGAACAGCAAAACTATCTACTCACTGGTTTTCTCACTTTATCTGCCCAATAAGCTTCCAGAGTCATCTGCCTATAGCAGAGACCCTTGTTTGAGTTTGAGGTACCTTGGTTACGCCTGGAAACTTAATACAGCATAGCCATAAAGATTATTCAAGGGGATATGTCATGAGGACATGTTATGGGCCAAACTGTGTCTCTTCGAAATTCATATATTGATGTTCTGACCCCCAGTACCTCAGAATATGATTGTATTTGGAGACAGGGTCTTTAAAGAGGTAATTAAGGTAGAATGTGATCATATGGGTAGACCCTAATCCAATATGACTGGTATCCTTATAAGAAGAGGAGATTAGAACAGAGACTCAACAAACAGAAGGACTACCACAGGAGGATACAGAAGGAAGACGGCCATCAGCCACCAAGGAGAGAAGCCTCTGAAGAAATCAAACCTGCTGACATCTTGAGCTTGGGCTTCTAGCCCCCAGAACTGTAAAATAAATTTCTGTTGTTTAAGCCACTCAGTCTGTGGTATTTTGTTATGGCAATCCCTGCAAACTAATACAACTGTATGTTGAAGCCAAGAGATTTGGTTTAAAGTTAGTAACTCATCACCTGAAGGGAGGGAGGAGTTTCAGTACATATACCCTGGTGCTTATAACTCAAGCTGATCTTGCCAGATTCTTACAGAATTATGACCAATGCTCATTGATTACACTGGAAAACAAAAGTACATAAAAATTGAAAATTTTTGCCACATTTTGTGCCAACAATTGACAGCTTTAATACAAGTAGCAGACCCAGAAACAGAACTCAGGACACCAGATGGATCCCACGTCACAGGATAAAGGAATACAAGAATATGCCTAGAGTGGGGTGAAATTGAGAAGCATAAAAATAGAAAACAAAATGGATGATGCCAAGTATTTGTAGATTTTCAATGAATTTGTTAGTTCTAATATCCCAGAGAGCACGATTACCTATAATTACAGCTTATATTGAAGATGGATTACTATCTAACATCAAACTTGAGTTAGTCAAAGAGCATGTCTATGGAGAGGGTAATGAGGGACACTGAAGTTATTAAAATTTATCTGTAACCAATTTGGGAATTATTTGATTTTTATTTAGCTATCAATCCAGAATATATTTAGAATGAAATAATCAGAAGAATTTTACATTGATTAACAGCCCAATGAAATGAAGTTGTCATATATTGGCATTATTCCCCATTCATGAAATGCTAGAAATGGCCTTTTTAATGAGCAGTATGTTTGTTTGGAAAAACACAAGGTCTATGAAGCCAAGTAAACAGCATGAGGCTATCGGGTACAATAAAATATAAACAAAGAAGCGAGGCTAATCATGAACAAATTTGTGAATTAAGTTTTCTCATTTTAAATGCTCAAGCTGTCTTTCCTCTTCTATTGCCATTTTGGTAATGTTTGACTTCCATTCACCAATGCCTAGTCCCCAAATATTGTTCAGTTTTCATTCATGCTGTTTCTCATTTATTCATTCAACAAGTGGTTATTGAGGCCTTTCTTTGTGTCAGTCACTCTCACAGTTCTAAGGTCTAGGGGTTCTGAAATACCACAGAAGAGAGAATCTCTTATAGAGCTAATAGTGCTAACCTGGACTTCTTGCTAAGACTAGAACATCCCAGACAGACTCATTTCTGTCTCAGGGTATTTATATTCATTGATGTTTCCCTTTGGACCTCTCTCTCCTCACATCTTCATATCTTGTTTTTCATTTTCCAGGTCTCTTCCCCATATAATTTTAAGAATATTCCAATGGGTAAGGATGCTAGAGGCCTTAGGACCATATGGTCAGGTCTCTCCAGAGAAAAGGATGAGTTTCATGGCCAGAATTACAGTTTCAAGATTTAGAAGACCCTATAAAATAAAACTCACCTCAGCAAAAGTAGATGCTCCCTACACTCCATTTCTCCTATTTTTTATGACTCAGTTACTTCCCCAACTCTCCTTCCACTCCTGCAGTTGTTACTGGAGGCCTTAAGAGTATGAACTCTGGGATCAAAGTGTAGGACTCAACTAGCCATATGATCTTGGATGAATTTTTTCATCTTCCTGTACTTCAGTTTTCCACTTCTATAGGATTTGGAAAGATCCTATAATACTTGTAGGATTGTTGTCATAATTAAATGAGATAGTATATGGAATGATCGTTCTAGCGTCTGCCTACAGCTGTCCATGCTATTATTATAAGTGTCAATGTACTTCTCTTTTGCTCCCCTTGTATTTTCTGTTCATTAGCGGTCACTTCTGCTTCAATTACAGATTTTACTTGCTACATTTTCCGTACAGTTTTAGCCTTCTGCCAACCCTCATCATGTCCTAGTTGCCTTTATTTATTCCTCAAAAAGATGATCTTGATTTAATTACCAACACGCATGTTTGGCATGTTTGACCAAACTTTAATGAGAGCTGGAGCCGGTCCTCATTTCCCAGTCTACTCCTGGCCTCAGGGCATCTGTGACTCAGCAGCAAAGAAACAGAGCACCCTTCATCAAGGGTACATTAGGCACTGAGACCCTAATGGGCTCCTCTCCAAGGCATCCACACTCATGAATGAAACACCTTACCAGAAGTCTAAGTGAAGTTTCCAAGTCCTGGATCCTATTATTGGAAGACGACTGTGGAGATGCTGGAGATACTCCTGAAAGAGATGTCCGAAAACTAAGGAAAGAAAAAATAAGTAAATAGAAAATGAGATTGAAATAAAACAAACAGGAAGTCTACTTTTTTTTTTCTCATGGAAAAAGTAAGTTGTTTCCACAGCTGGAGGCTAAAAACAGCTGCATTATCTATAGCCCATTAAATGGAGATCAGTCATTAATATTTTACTCATGTACACACTTCATTTTGATGCAATTTTCCTGTATAACCAGCCAGAATCATTTGCAGGATATTTAACAAAAATGATGGAAATACTCAGCTGCATCTGTTCATCATTTGGCGAACCATATTTTTGCATAAATTTAACATGGGCGTAAGCCACCACCCTTATTTTCCTCATCCTTTTACTTCGCTGTTCAAATTTGCATGCCAAAATTTATTATTATTCAGGTATCCAATCACATTACCATCCCACAATCAAGTCAAAAGCAGCACAGCAAAATTGAGAAGATGTTGTTTTCTAAAACTGCAGGCATGTACAATACTTCCCTGAGACAACAACCAATGGTTGTTGCAATGACAAACAGCTTTAATAATGAAAATAGACTCTTGGTTTTACCTACACAGATGCAGTTTAATTTTCTCCTTCCTTATTAGAATCCTCACTAGCTCTCCTCCTCTGCCCTGCCCCCAGTTATAAGAATGAGTTGGCAAACACAACAGTTCTATTCATTCTCAGTTTAATATACAATTTCTCATATACACAAAGGGGCGAAATGGTTTCTAAAAACATTGGCTGGTAATGATGACAGTAGAATCTAATTCCCTCAGGTGCTCACTTAATACTTATCTCTCCGCTGGAGAGTGTAATAAGGTTGTCAGGATTATTGAAGTTGACAGAACACCAACCTCAGATTAATTACATCATAGAATTCAGAAGGAATTAGAAAAAGCAACAATACTGCTTCTGGCAAGTGCATATATATATATATTTTATAGTTCTCTAAGGACTCTCAGTATAATATAATACAAGTGAGTGAAGGGTGGCTAATGTAATTGATTTGTAGGTCTTACGATATAGATTCTGAAAGATCAATTATTCTGAGAGTAAGAAAATACCACCACGAATTCAAAGAAAATACTCAGAGTGGAGTATCTTAAATAAAGGAGGAGTAATTGAAGGGTAAGTGAAGGGTCCTAATATATATGAGTCTCCTACTAAGTTCCAGAAAATTTATATTCACTGCAATATTTAATCCTTACAAACAGGGTAAATAGGTATTGTCCTCTAAAAATGGAAACTGAAGTTGAAATAAACTTTCCCCAAATCTCATATCTAGTGAGTGGTCAAGCTGCATTTAAATTTACTACCCAGATTTTAATCTCTTTTGTCTTTAATATAGGTGATACCAAAGCACGGCTCTTGAAAAATTGCCATGTGAGATGAAGAAAAATTTACATAGGAAGACCTCATAACGATATTAATAAATAAATACATACTGAGTGCCTTCTTTAAACAATGCTAAGGACTTATTTATTAATTTGATTAAAATGTAAGAAATTTTGAGAATTCAGTGAGTCACTTATAATTAGGTTTTGTTTTTTTTTTTTTAAAGATTTTATTTATTCATTTGTCACAGAGAGAGAGATTACAAGTAGGCAGAGAGGCAGACAGAGAGAGAGGAGGAAACAGGCTCCCTGCCGAGCAGAGAGCCCGATGCGGGCCTCGATCCCAGGACCCTGGGATCATGACCTGAGCCGAAGGCAGCGGCTTTAACCCACTGAGCCACCCAGGCGCCCTATAATTAGGTTTTAAAATCTAAAATATTTAAAAATTCATACAGGGCAGCCTACGCCACTAACACTCATCAAAAACTAGATACATGCCACTAGTGGTTGTTGTGAATCTTAAATACACTAAGATAAAGAATAAAATATGATGAAAAAAAGTTGCTGGGCAGCTGAAACAGATATTGCAAAGCAATTGCTCCTCAGTTCACACAAAAGACTTCTAACCAGATTTTTTATGGGCCTATTCCTATTGTCTAGATCAAGAGGGATTGACTGAGGATACAAAGTTGAAAACAAAGGGTGAAAAGTACAGCTTAGCACTCTAAAGAGGGCTCAGACATTCCAGACAGCTTCCTAAGATAAGAGGTGGCCAAGCTGGCTATTACCAGTACCCATGCAAAGTGTCCAGGTGATGTAAAAGAAGGCTAGGGATTTATTAGAGATAGAAACTGCTATGGCATTTCCTCCCTTCCCTTTCCCAGGGAGGCAGGCTCCTCCTCCACACTTCAAAAAAGTGAGGGGCCCCTGTAAGAGGACTCATAAAGTTTGGAGTTGTCAGTCATGAAAGAGACACAGCTGAGCTGCAGAAACTTGCAGGGAAAGAATGAACATGTTGAGAAAATATGTCTAAATATGTGTTTGGAAGGGAAGAAAAAAACAGGTAACTGACCTTCTCTAGAAAAGGTCTCAACTCAAAACCTTGGCTGAATGAACCCAGAATGGAAGACAGGGCAAGCGAAGGGCAAAAGTGTTAGCTGATGTAAATTTTCCCTCTTTTGTGGAACAAGGATTTGTAAGTTTTCCAGTGGCCCAGAAGGAAACCCTCTGGAGGGCACCGAAGAACGCTTCCCAGGGCAAGGGAACCCTTATATATAAAGCCAGGCCATGAGGGTGATGTGAGATCTCCCAGAAAATAAATCCCCCACGAAAGGAAATGGTGTTGGAGTCCAAAGAAGGTGCTAATATGTTGTAGGAAATATGTCAAATATGGCCATCTGCCGAAACGAAGGGAGAACCACAGTAGGAAACTGTTGGAGTAGGGATGAGAAAAGGCATTTGGAATAAAGAGAACAAACCGACAGATCAAATTCCATCACCCCACACCCACCCCTTCCTCTCTGCTGGGCCTATAGCATATGGTCAGGCCTCAAATGGTGAGAAGGGGAAGGTTTACATTAAATGCAAAATTAAAGTATTGATTTAAATTGGACCAGATATTTTAACATCTGAAAGTGACTCCTAAATTAGTATATCCCTGAAATGCCACACAAGGGCAGAAAGGGGACTTTAAGAGACCGTGATTAAGGCAATGAGAAGACAAAATAAAGCTATGTCTATACCAGCCCATTGCATAAATTGGTTGCACACGCACAGAAGAGTTCCTTGGGCTTACAGGTACAGAATATTTACTTTGCCTTTGCAAAGAAATGTACCGTATTTGCAGTATTTATCATTTTTTTCAAATATGGCTACATTAGCCGGCAGGGGAATGGCTGTTACTAGCTGGTACGCTGGCAACAGTGAGCAACAAACGACAGCTGCCAGCGTCAGAACAGGGAGAAAACAGCAACACTGTAAGAGGCGGTTTCAAGACTGTAAAATCAGATCAGTAGTCCCCATTTTGCACTGAGGCAGACCTCCCAGCAACCCCTCTCAAAGCCCACCCTCTTTCCCAGAAACACACACACTCAAGTGGTTTCCGAGAAGGTGATTCAATAGGTTTACAACAAGCCCCAGAATCTTTAGTGACTCTCAAAGTGATTTTGCCCAGATTTTGCCAATTTCGAAGAAAAAAAAATTGTGTTAGAACCCTCCAGTTAACGGCATTAGTAATGATGTTCTTATGTCCCGTGTATTTCCAATTTTAGTATCTCATAACCAAGCATAAGAAAAGCATAATACGTCTTAAGTGATTTCCATTCAAAATTAATTTAAGAATTTGCTGCTCATAGATACCTATCTTCAGCTTGTCAGAAAATGCAGTTGATCAGAATGATGTGTTTCCTATATATATTAAGTAGCCAAGATTTTCCTGGATGAATATATTAAGTGCCATAAAATGGAGTCATGAAATTAAAACTGGGGAGATTCAAGGTAAGACAGATATGCCAGGGTGGCACAATGTTTTCAGGAGCTTGGATTTAATTCCCGGACTTAAAGACTAAGTAAATGAAGACATTTGTAAACGTTAACCAGCACAGAACACGGTGCAAAACTAATTCAAAGAGAAGTAATTGTCCATCTAGTCCTGAGGGTGAGTAAAATTATTGTGAAAGAGAATTTTGGACATTTTGCTCTCAGCATGCTCCTACAAAGGGAGGACAAGCTGAGGAAATGGCTGGGGTTATTTATGAGATTGCTTAAAGGATACATTACACAGAAGATAAACTGGAGAAATTGCATGGTCGTGTTTGCCCATATACAATCAAATGCTCCACACAATTGATGTATCCAATAAAATCATGAGATGCTACATAGACTGTACAAAATAGCAGAATGAGGGCATTTTGCTTGGAAGATGTCCAGGAGAGAGTATATGAAATAATTTATTGTGTTGCCTAAGCCCCGAAATCAGAGATGTCTGAGGAAAAAGAGAGAGAGAGAGAGGAAAAACTGCTAATAGCAAATCACGGAAGCCAAAGCCGTTACCCACAAGAGGATTGCAATTTTTGTTCACTGAGCATTCTTGTTTCAGAGTACTTTAGTCCATAGTGAATATTTGAAAAGTTGGAGTGAGGCTGAGTATTATGAAAATCATTCCCTCAACTTCGTAAATTAAACTCAATTCACTAAAACAAGTAGGTAAATTGACAACTTAATAAATACATGTCGGGGGACGCCTGGGTGGCTAAGTTGGTTAAGCGACAGCCTTCGGCTCATGTCATGATCCTGGAGTCCCAGGATCGAGTCCCGCATCGGGCTCCCAGCTCCATGGGGAGTCTGCTTCTCCCTTGGATCCTCCCCCCTCTCATGCGCGCTCTCTCTCTCACTCACTCTCTCAAATAATAGATAAACAAAATCTTTAGATAAACAAACAAATAAATAAATAAATTCATGTGGGAAGTGAGTGTTTGCTTCCTTTTAGGATTCCTTTCCATGACACAGAAGAGAAAAGTTATTTAAATCTCCTGAGGCATCACTACCTTTGTAAGCCAGTGTTATTCACAAATAGGTAAAATTAAAGAGAAGATCCATGCCTGGGTGGCTCAGTCATTACCCCGGTCATGATCCTGCAGTCCTGGGATCAAGCCCTGCGTTGGGCTCCCTGCTCGGTGGGGAGCCTGTTTCTCCCTCTGCCTGCTGTTCTCTGCACTTGTGTGTGCTCTCTCTTTGTCAAATAAATAAAATCTTTAAAAATATAAAAAGTGAAGATGTAATTTATTATTATGCCTACTACAAACTTTCGCTGGAGCTAACCCATGCAGTCTTTTTATTATTCCTACTTCATCTGTCAAAAAATTATCTTAAATTACTCTGTTGACTCTGTTTGCCCGTTCTTGGTAGGTTTTTCTGAAGATTAAAATACCCTAAAATTTTTTCTTCTCTCTGATCCATTTATGTTCCTTTTGACGTGACCTCTTTTACATTTTAATTCCTTTACACAAATATGTATTTAATATTCCCTATGTCCAGACACAGAGCTGGCTCACCTGCTGGCACTTACTTGGCAGTCTGCAAATAGCTTCACATGTTTTGTCCCTCTGACCAGTGTCCAGACATTCCTTCTCCTGCCAAGAGATGTTTATGGCAAAATCCCTGTACTTTATCCCTGAAAATAGGCCATAGTTTTAGAAATAGAAGAGCCCATCAGTCCTCCTTGGAGTTTCTTTTCTAGAGAGATTCAAACTCCAGAACATCCAGAACTTCACACCTGGCTCAGATCCATTCTGAGCTTCACAACTGGCTTCTGCTTCATTCTTAGTGTCCATGGTTCTTTCTACATACTCTGTGATGATGGCGATTATTTTCATTCCTCGCTGCATGGAGCCCAAACAGGAGGACACTACAATTCATTTTATGTTAAAAGACAGCTGAGAGCCTATTCTATGAGTGTGTCATAATTTATTTTTATTTCCAGGTCCAAACAGAGGAGCATGCAGTTGACTACAGTGCTTTCAGACAGACATCTGGTTTTAAAACACCATTGCGTTTGAATTTGGAGACGTGTCTTGAAAGAAGTTGCTGTGGCCAATGTCGAAGGGGATACTGCCTAGGATTTTGGTAGATTCCTGCTTCACATTGAGATCTTTCATCCATTTCAAGTTTATCTTTGTGTATGGTCGAGTTTCATTCTTCTATACATACCTGTCCAGTTTCCCCAGCACCATTTATTGAAGAGACTGTCTTTTTTCCATTGGATATTTTTTCCTGCTTTGTCGAAGATTATTTGACCACAGAGTTGAGGGTCCATATCTGGACTCTCTACTCCGTTCCATTGGTCTATGTGTCTGTTTTGGGGCCAGTACCAAGCTGTCTTGGTGATCACAGCTTTGTAGTAAAGCTTGAAGTCAGGCAACGTGATGCCCCCAGCTTTGTTTTTCTTTTTCAACATTTCCTTAGCGATTTAGGGTCTTTCCTGGTTCCAAACAAATTTTAGGATTGTTTGCTCCAGCACTTTGAAAAATGCCGTGGAATTTTGATCAGGATGGCATTGAAAGTATAGATCGCTCTGTGCAGTATAGATATTTTAACAATGTTTATTCTTCTGATCCATGAGCATGGAATGCTTTTCCATCTTTTTGTATCTTCTTCAATTTCTTTCATGAGTGTTCTGTAGTTCCTTGAGTACAGATCCTTTACCTCTTTGGTTAGGTTTATCCCAAGGTATCTTATGGTTCTTGGTACTATATTTTCATTGCTAGTATATAAGAAACAACTGATTTCTGTACATTGATTTTGTATCCTGCCACATTATTGAATCACTGTATGAGTTCCAGTAGTTTGGGTGTGGAGTCTTTTGGGTTTTCCATATAAAGTATCATGTCAACTGCGAAGAGAGAGAGTTTGACTTCTTCTTTGCCAATTTGAATGCATTTTATTTCTTTTTGTTGTCTGATTGCTATTTCTAGGACATCTAGTACTATGTTGAACAACAGTGGTGAGAGTGGGCATCCTTACCGTGTTCCTAATCTCAGTGGGAAGGCTGTCAGTTATTCCCCACTGAGAATGATATTGGCTGTGGGTTTTTCATAGATATATTTTATGAAGTTGAGGAATGTTCCTTCTATCCCTATACTTTGAAGAGTTTTAATCAGGAACGGATATTGTATTTTGTCAAACACTTTTTCTGCATCAGTTGAGAGGACCATGTGATTCTTCTCTCTTCTCTTATTGATTTGTTCTATCACATTGACTGATTTGCGAATGTTGAACCATGCTTATATCCCAGGGATAAATCCCATCTGGTCATGGTAGATAATCTTTTTAATGTACTGTTGGATCCAATTAGCTAGGACCTTGTTGAGAATCTTGACATCCATATTCATCAGGGATATTGCAAATGACACTATAGACAAAGGGCTGATATCCAAGATCTTTAAAGAACTCCTCAAACTCAACACTCAAAAAACAGATAATCATGTCAAAAAATGGGCAGAAGACATCAACAGACACTTCTCCAAAGAAGACATACAAATGTCCAACAGGTACATGAAAAAATGTTCATCATCATTAGCCATCAGGGAAATTCAAATCAAAACCACATTGAGATACCACCTTACAGCAGTTAGAATGGCCAGAATTAACAGCACAGGAAACAACAAGTGTTGGAGAGGAAGTGGAGAAAGGGGAACCCTCTTTCACTGTTGGTGGGAATGCAAGTTGGTGCAGCCACTTTGGAAAACAATGTGGAGATTCCTCAAAAAATTAAAAAAAAGAGCTACCTTATGACCCTGCAATTGCGCTACTAGGTATTTACCCCAAAGATACAGATGTAGTGAAAAGAAGGGCCATATGTACCCTAATGTTCATAGCAGCAATGGCCACAATTGCCAAACTGTGGAAAGAGCCGAGATACCCTTCAACAGATGAATGGATAAAGAAAATACGGTCCATATATACAATGGAATATCACACAGCCATCAGAAAGGATGAATACCCAACTTTTGTATCAACATAGATGGGACTGGAGGAGATTATACTGAGTGAAATAGGTTAAGCAGAGAAAGTCAATTATCATATGGTTTCACTTACTTGTGAAGCATAAGGAATAACATGGAGGACATTAGGTGAAGGAAAGGAAAAGTGAATTGAGGTAAATCAGAAAGGGAGATGAAGTGTGAGAGACTGTAGACTCTGAGAAAGAACTGAGGGTTTGGGAGGGGAGGGTGGTGGGAGGACGGGTGAGCCTGGTGGTGAGTATTAAGGAGGGCATGTATTGCATGGAGCACTGAGTGTGGTGCATAAACAGTGAATCTTGGAACACTGGAAAAAATAAAATAAAATTAAGATGTTAAAAAAGAAATTGCGGCATTCAACAGTTCTGTAGACATCATTGCATACATGCTCTCATATATGTATTAAATAAAGTCCTAAAACTGGAATATAATATTAAACATTAAAAAATTAAAGAATAAGGTACATTTAAAAAATTAAAGAGTGATGTGTCGCTTACTTCCATTTTTCTCAATTACCCTAAAAGTAACATATTTTGAGACTATTTTCCAACACTTTTTCTTGTATTATTCTCTACCTACTGTTCTGCTTATCATTTATAAAATTAAATTGGAATAATTGATACCCTTCTCCATTCATTCTTCTGGACCAGTGCTGTCCAATAGACTCTCTGAAGATGGACATATTCATATGATGTCCAATATGAGAGCCACTAGCCATGTATAGCTACTAAATACTTGAAATATGGCTAGTGTAATAGAGGAACTGAACTTTAGATTTTATTTAATACTAACTAATTGAAGTTTAAAATGTGTTTGGTGGCTTCCTATTCGACAGCACAATTCTACCCTTTGGGTCCTTGAGGGTAGCAATTTTGTCTTTCATTTCTTTAAGCCAGCACCTAAAATAGTCAGGACAGTCTAGAGTCCACTGTGGTAACACATCAACCTCAATGTCATCAGTATTTTTATATTACAAAGTATATTTCTTGCTCATCATACATGTCCAGTGTGAATTGGCAGGAGCTATGATTCCTACCATTATTCACGGTCCCAGGCTAAAGGAAATTCCAACACCTTGTAGCTGCATTTGGAATATAAGACCTCTGAGTTTCCCATAGTGTAATTAAGTGTGCATGGAAATTTAAGCACCCTTTTCTTTTTTTTTAATTATCATATATTGTATTTTTTGCCCCAGGGGTGCAGGTCTGTGAATCATCAGGCTTACACATTTCACAGCACTCACCATAGCACATACCCTCCCCAGTGTCTGTAACCCAGCCACCCTATCCCTACCCTCCCACTCCCCAGCAACCCTCAGTTTGTTTCATGAGATTAAGAGCCTCTTATGGTTTGTCTCCCTCCCAATCCCATCTTGTTTTATTTTTTCCCTCCCTACCCCCAATGATCCCCCACCCTGCCTCTCAAATTCCTTATATCAGAGAGATCCTAGGATAACTGTCTTTCTCTGATTGACTTTTTTCGCTTAGCATAATACCCTCTAGTTCCATCCACGTCATTGCAAATTAAACCCCCTCTTCTATGCTCTGCTAAAACCCTACTGATTAAGACAAGTCATGTGGATTCACTTGAATACCAGTTGGTAGGGAAATGTGGAGGAATATATTATTATTAAATGATGAGTAATTATTTCTGCCACATAAAGTGTCTGGCACATAACACTCTATGAATGTTGCTTGAATGCTGAATAAGAGAAGACTGTGTGTGGCAGACAGAAGAAGAGCATTGCAGGGAAATGGAAAAACAATGACACTGAAGTGGGAAAATAAAAAGAAATTATTCTGTGTAAATTGAAAAGTATACGGGTGCCTGGGTGGCTCAGTGGGTTAAAGCCTCTGCCTTCAGCTCAGGTCATGATCTCAGGGTCCTGGGATCAAGGCCCACATAGGGCTCTCTGCTCAGTAGGGAGTCTGCTTCCTCCTCTCTCTCTGCCTGCCTCTCAGCCTACTTGGGATCTCTCTCTCTGTGTCAAATAAATAAATAAAATCTTTAAAAAAAAAAAAAGAAAATTGAAAAGTATAAATTTGAGGCAGACAGATAAAAATGGTGGATGCTAGGTCACGAAGTTTAAAGTATGCTTGGAAAATAACCACCAGTGTATGGTTTGCTCTGGGTCATCAAATCATCAGACCTTTAAAAATGTTTTTAAAATAATCTTAATATGACATTAGAAAGGAAGAGAGTCTTCTTTTTCTAAGTCAGCAAAATAGAAAGAGAATATGGATGAAAATGTAAGAGAAACTTTGAGAGATCCAACAAATGTGTGAGTGGAGATGCAAAAATATCAGTGACACAACAACTAACATATTGTCCTGTATAATATCTTGGACACGGTCTAAACACTTTACATCTATTGACTCATTAAACCCCACAAGAAACATATGCGATATATACTATAAACTCTCCCCAACTTAAGAATGAGGAAAATAAAGTTTTAACAGAGCAGTTAAAATTTACCAAAAGTGGTATAGCTTATAAGTAGAGATTTCTTTGGTCTATAAAGCAAGGTGTGGAATCTACTAAGAAAAGAATGAGGATTTGAAGAACTGTAGAAAATACCTAAGGAGTCACCCTAAGGAATAAAATTAGTAAGCCCTCTTAGGTTTAGTAACAGCTATGTCCTGTCACTCCAGTTTTCCATCACAAAATCAGTAATTGGTAAAGCTATTCAACAAAGATAAAAGGGGAAGGATCTGGGTGGCTCAGTTGGTTAAGCAACTGCCTTCTGTTCAGATCATGATCCCGGAGTTCCGGGATCAAGTCCGCTGTCAGGCTCCCTCCTCATCAGGGAGTCTGCTTCTCCTTCTGACCTCTCCCTTCTCATGTACTCTCTCATTCTCTCTCTCTTTCTCTAATAAATAAATAAAATCTTACAAACATACAAACAAAAAGATAAAAGGAAATCCTAAGCAAAGATCTAACTGAGGTAACTATGGTTTTGATCTATTGGGGTTGATAACCTTGTAGAAATTTCAATGCCCTGTTGCTCTGGCTACTTTTTACTTACAACTTAAGTAAGGAACAACTCCAGAGGTAACAATATATCCAGTACTTATTTACTTTTGTTGACTAGTTGCTCTAATTGGTTGCTATTTTTAGCAGTGTTGATTTAAAAAATTGATGGAGAAAGAAATTGGCTTACTTAGATGTCAAGGCATTTGTATCTTACCTGTTGATGTTAGGGGTTCAAAACTATCTGTTCACCATTGTCACGCATAATTGGAAGTTGAGGGTATGTTCCATATATGAAAGTATATAAATTCTGCTATTTTGGATCAAATATATTTTTCCTTTTAATTATTGCTAATATTTATTCATATCAGTATTTATAAAAAATACCTCTGAGGCAAGTAAAATGCTAGTTACAAGAAAGATATAGGCCCTTGGTTGTACCATTTTGTTGCTCTAAAATATCAGTGAGGACTCAGAAAAAAAAATGTCTCTGGCAGTGCAAACTCACACAGTTGGACATCGATTATTTGCCAGGTGGCAGTATATTTTGCTGAGAACAAATGACATCTGTAGAAAATCAAATAAGGCAAGGCAACAACTTTGAAAGTGCCATCTGAGTTTTCATTCATTTCCTAATGTCATGTTTTTCAAATCGCATCATGTTCTCATTTCTGTTCTCTGTTGTTACTTTGGAAATAGAAACCAAAAATTAAGCTACATTTTGAAATGTGACCTCAATTAAGAAAAGAAGTTATCATTATCCTTATGGTACGCATCACTCTTTATCAATGTATTTGATTCTATTTAGCAAGGCCCTAAAGAAAGATATATTCAGGAACATTCAAGGGTCTTTTTTGCTTCCATAGAGTTCTTTCCCATTTTCTATAGTCTTGAAATTGTCCATGAACCTCATATGCAAATGAAAAATGTATACGTGCATTTTTTTTTTCTGCAAGAGGGCCTATCACGCTAAGATATTCGGTTTCTAAAATCAGCTAAGATTACCTGCTATCTTTAAACAAAATTATTTGCTTACTCTTCTATCCCATTTTCCCCTTCGGTAATCAGCTTGAGCTCAAGGAAAATGGTTAGTCACAGTGGTCAGTCTCTTTTTAGGAGAACCAACAGAAACCCTTGATTTACTAGGAAAATATCAGTTAAATTCCATTGTATCTACCTGATACCTGAGAACCTGGAAAATTACCTAACAGGGTATTAATTATCACAGGGAGACATTGATTTTCAGGACTTGTTTTTAAATGTTTCATGTTCAGGAAAAATAGAAATCATGTTCACAGTTCACGTATTTGTGTTGAGTGGTCTGGGGAGTCAAATCTGGGAGATGGGAAGGAAAGAAAGCTGAAAGAAAAAAATATGGGTAGAGGGGGACAGGGAAAGATACAGTTGCATAGCTTTACTAAAGGGAAGAAGCAATATAGAATAAATTTTAAAGAGTAATTAATATATATTTTAATATATTTATCGAGGTATAATTTACATACAAAATAGTTATTCTTTTTAAGGGTACAGTTTGATGAGTTTTGACAAATGTGTGTAGTAATGTAACTACCAACATGATCAAAATATAAACATTTATCTTCATCACCCAAAAAAAGTTCCCTCATGTCCCTTATCGGCCCATACCCAGGCCCTGGCAAAAATGACTCCCTTTTTTTTAAGATTTTATTTCTAAGTAATCTGTATACCCGATGTGGGGCTCGAATCTACAACCCCAGGATCAAGAGTTGAGCCAGCCAGGTGCCCCAGAAATGATTCACTTTCTGATTTACAGTATTGCCTTTTCAAAATGTCACATGAAGGGGACCATACAGTTTCCAGTCCTTTTTGTCTATGTTACTGTTAACATAATGCCTTGCAATTCATCCATGTTATAAGATGTATTAGCAGCCCATTCCTTTTTACTGCTGAGTATTATTCTAGTGTATGAATTCTCCAGGGTGTTACTCCTTTTTTCAGTTGATAGACATCTGAGCGGTTTCCAGTTTGGGTCTATTATGAATACAACTGATTGAACCACTCACTGAGTACAGGTCTCTTTACGGACATTTGCTTTCATTTCTACTAAATAAATACATGTCTAAAAGTAGAATTCCTGCACCTCCAGTTTATGTTTAACTTTATAGATAACTCTGAAACTCTTTTCCAAAAGAGCTTATCATTCTGCAACCCCAATAGTGATGATCAGCATCCTAGTAACTTTCCTAACATTTGGGATTGTTCATTGTTTTTTAAAGACATTTTAATGGGTTTGCAGTGGTAACTTACTGCCATTTTAATTTGATTTTCATATGAAGTAATAATGTTGAGGGTGCCTGGGTGGCTCAGTGGGTTAAGCCTCTGCCTTCGGCTCAGTTCATGATCCTACTGTCCTGGGATCAAGTCCCACATCAGGCTCTCTGCTCAGCAGGGAGCCTGCTTCCACCTCTCTCTGCCTGCTTGTGATCTCTCTCTCTGTCAGATAAATAAATAAAATCTTTTTTTTTAAAGTAATAATGTTGAGTACCTTTATATTATTTATTGACCTAATTATTTTTTGTGAAGAACCTGCCCAATTTTTTTGCTTGTTTGTCAAATTGTTTTCTTTTTACTATTGAATTATAAGAGGTTTTTAAAATATATATATATTTTATATACAAGTCCCTTATCCAGTATTTGTTTTACAAATATTTTTTCCTAGACTTCTTAGAAACAATTCAGAAAAAGATGAAAAAAGGGAAGGAGTCATCTTACTAATTTCCAGACTTGCTATAAGTCTTATAATAATCAAGAGGCTATGACATTGGTATAAGGATGGACATATAGAACATGGAATTAACTAGGAACTATTACAAATTTATACTTATAATACAACTTCACATACACCACCTATTATCTAATTTAACCTCAATTTTTCTTTTCACTGCAGAAGTATATTATACATCTTTATAATTCTTCAACCATCAAAATGAACAAAATTTCCATAGGTTGTGTTTCATTGTCTCATAAGATAAACGTTTTGGTTTTTTGAGCTTTTATTTTCCCTTGATCGTTAAACTTCCACTTGGCCGTAATGTGCGTTCCCTTTCCGACTTCTTGTAACAGACTAGTCATATATTGTTAGGCTTCTATAAATTTCTTATTGTAAAGAGCCTTTATCTCCAAGACCGTGTCCTTTTTAACATAACTTTGAAGCTATAATTGTTCTATAGTCCACATAACATTACTTAGGGTTCTTGGTGAAGTACATTCAGGGCTCTTCAACTTCATACTCAGGAACAGAAATTGGGCAGAACTTTCACTGTACCCAGGTAAGCCTGAACAAATATTTGTTATAACCCTCCTCTTAAATTTTCCTTCCTAAAGAGTCAAAGAAATACAGGAATTCAATTGGGGGTGGAGGGAAATTCCAGACATAAATTTGGGCTTTGTGATCACTCCTATTGGATACAAGATCTCTTGTTACGATCCTGGAAATGCCTACCATCTCAAATGAAGCCAGGTCTGTTTAAGGAAAGATCTCTGGTGTGCAGGTCTTCCTGCCTCTACCAAGACAAAATGCATTCTTACTTAGTCAATCTTCACTGACATGGGCTCTGCATTAGAATTTGAGACTAGAACCTTATTATATTCCATACTTAGCTTTAGGGACCTTATGGAGTGAGGTGGAAGGTCAAAGGTATATTATGGCATCCCTGTATATCCCAGCATTAATAACCTCATTTCTGTGATATCATATCTTCCTTTACTCGCGTACTTCACTTGGGGAGGTGGTGTCCGAATTTTCCCAGAAACTTAACCGGAAATAAACTCCTATGTTAACAAATTCCACAAAATCCCCTAGCACTGTCTTCATACCTATAATATTTATAGCCTTGGGCAATTGAAATAGTGTTAGAGAAGGAACACTGAAGCCTTTGGGTACACAGAGGGCCTGGAGAATTATGGGGTTCTCAGTCAAGAGTGAGGGCTCAAGTAGCAACTGAAAAGGCAAGCAGAGGAGCTATTTATGGCCTCTCTTTACCACCTGAGTCTAGCCAGAGGCAACACAGCTGCAACACAGCTTTTGTAGAAAAATCCAATGAAGCAGTGGCATATGACAAAAGAAATATTGTTTCAGTAATAAAATTCTTCCCTAACTGATAAAGTTGTCTCTGGCTTTTCTGTGAATCTTAGTGAAACCAAGGTGTGTTGAAAAATGCATTACTTCTAATTTTCTCACCTTGCTTTGCCCATCTGTATTTGTTTTTCAACCAGGCAATCAACTCATTCATCCACTCAGTATACATTTATTGAGCTCCAGGTACAATTTTTAGTCTCTGGAATACTGAAATTAGAAGGAACTCCCTCAAGGTGTTCACCATTGCTTTAGAAACAAATGGACAGAAAGACCCGGGCTACTGTGAAAATGAATTGCAACAGAATGTTTGGAGAGTGCAGAAAATAGATTGAATTACACAAAAACCTGCATCCGATAGTGTAAATTCATATGCTGGAACTCAAGAAGCAACTTTTCAAGACACCCTTTATTCAACCCTACCAAGAAGAGTCCTTGGTGATATATTTCAGAAACCCAGTTTTGGTGGACTTCAAACTTTGGAAGGTGGTGATGGGACAGAAAGAACTCTCCTGGCTACCTCTTGTGGAATTTGGGAATATTGTTATACACAGCGTTTGCAATTGCAATCTTCAGTGCCTTTATACTAAGTACTGGAGAAAATTATAAAACCCACAAAACTCTGGCTCCTAAGAAATAAATGATTGCTAGAACAAGAACAATTAAAAGAAGCCATGAATCTCCACATGTTTCACAAAAAAGTATATTCAAAATAATTTTAGTTTTATTCCTAAAAATAAAATGTATACAATGTAATGGGGGAATTTCCTCTAGAATATTTCACCAAGTTGTTTACTTTTAGATATTAACCATGAATAAGGTTATTAATAATGACCTAAGGTATCTCTTGGTGTTGAAAAAATACATTTGAAATTATGCAATACCTTAATCATATTTAAAAAGTTCTTTCTTATTGATTAAATCAATGTAGATTCAGAAGAATATTATTCTTAATGTGCTTTCCGTGAATATGAAAAGATACTAGAAATACAAGACATTTGTAAAAATTAGTAAATTTTTTGGGGATCTAGTCAGTAGTACCCATCCCCAACTTAATCGAAGATTCTAAGATTTGGGGCGCCTGGGTGGCTCAGTGGGTTAAAGCCTCTGCCTTCGGCTCAGGTTATGATCTCAGGGTCCTGGGATCGAGGCCCGCACTGGGCCCTCTGCTCAGCGGGGAGCCTGCTTCCCCCCTCTCTCTGCCTGCCTCTGCCTCTCTCTCTGTCAAATAAATAAATAAAATCTTTAAAAAAAAAGATTCTAAGATTTGTTTCTTTTTAATAACTTCAATGTTTAAAAATGTAAAGTTCTATACAACCAAAATTTTACTTTCAGAATCCTGATTTTTAATCTACATTATTATTTATGTACTTTTTATTTCACAATAAAGAATTTGATTTTGAACTATACTATGTTCTGAACTGAATCTTTCACATGACAATTTATATTATAAGATGCTACCAAGTAATATTCACAAATCACACATTTAATCTAGGCTTAAGTATCTGTCTTAATCAAAAGCATAAATATCTCCTGTTCTCAAAAGTTCCAATGCCCATTTTCTTAAGCTTGCTTTCAAGATCTTCGTGATTTGGACCCAAACCCCTTTAAGAGCTCTGTCTCTTATGAATACTTCATGTACTGTACTCTCCAGAAAAATAGAACATATTAATATTCCCCAAGTATACTGTGAACTTTTCTTCTGTGGTCTTGACTTCGTCTTTTCTGAAGTATCTTCTTTATCAATACCCGTCTATTAAAATCTTACCAATTTTTTAATCTGAAAAATATATTTTTTAACTATTTTATTTATTTATTTGACAGAGAGATCACAAGTAGGCAGAGAGGCAGGCAGAGAGAGAGGATTTTTTAACTATTTTATTTATTTATTTGACAGAGAGATCACACAATCCCAGGACCCTGAGATCATGACCTGAGCTGAAGGCAGAGGCTTAACCCACTGAGCCACCCAGGCACCCTGAAAAATATTATTACTTTGCAATGATTGCATAAATATCTTTAGGCAGAAATCATTTTATAAAATACTCTTACTATGTTCATTTTAATACATGGTTTAATATTCTAGGTAGTTCGTGGATCAGTGAAAGAAGAAAATGTTTCTTTTAAACATAAGAATTAAATTTGAAATCTGCTACTATTTAGCAGATCAGACCAGGGCTGAGCCCGAGGGATTTGGGGGGAAAAAACCTCAGCAGAAAGGGGACGGGCTTGAATGGTTTCCGTTTGCCTCTCCCTCTCTTCCCTTTTCTCTGCCGATCAGTTTGTGGTTTCTGTACCCACAGAAGTTTCAGGAAGTTTTAATGAAAGGAACTATTTTATTTTTTGCAGAGTGGTAGGGGGCGCTAGAAGGGGATATTGGGAAAGAAGTAGGTCTCCTGCGAGAGGGCCAGGTCACAGTCCTGAAACCGGTTAGGTCCTGCAGGGAACTGGATTTCTCTAACACCCTCAGACCGCTGCCTGTGGCTCCCCGTAGGGGCTAGTGGAGAAACTGAAGTCCAGACGGAACAAAAGAGTTCTAAAAGTGGTTGGGGCAAAGCCACCACCCTTCCCCTTGGATCTCCATTTCTCAGCCAAGTACTGAACAGGGATCTCCACCCGTAGGTCCAGGAGCCCTGGGACCAAGAGATAATGTGAAATGACGACTGTGGACCAAAGGTAATAAAAACTTCTTCTTATGGAAAAAAAGAAAAACAAACCAAAAAAAAAAACTCCCTTACAAACCTCTCTATAATAATTACTTCAGCTATGAGTTTTGAACTCATTTCAACAGATTGATTTCCAAATTATTGTTCTAAAATAAGTTCTGTAAATGGTCCTGTATCAATGGTTTCCAAGTTTTGGCTCTATTTCTACCCCATCTATCACTCCTGCCAAAATATTCTCTTATCATGCAGGAGCGAGTGTTTGTGGGATTTCTGCCAATGAAGTGCAATGATAATCCCTTTGATTCTTCAAAAACCTGTAGATATTAGACTTTTCCCAATTGACCAGAAAATGCTCTTAATGTAAAGCGATAACGTAAAGTTTAAAAGAAAAAATAGTAAGCACACACACACATACACACACAAATTAAACAAGAATATTTATGAAACATTTAATATTAATCCCTAATACAAGTTAATAACGTAGAAACATGGAGCAAGATAGGAAATCCTTCTCAAAGCAGGTATAAATCAATTGCTCTACACAATGGCTTGATTTCTGAAACTTACTCATTTTATAAATGCTGTAATCATTTACTTCTAAGTTTTTTTTAATGGTACATTTGTCTTATTAGAGACTTTTTTAGGACTCCTTTCATATTTCATGCATCTGTACATTAATAAAGATTATAATATCCATGGCAAAAACTAGATTTATGTTGAATTACAAATAAATATATTTGGGATAAGCTTTAAGATTTATATTTGTGCCCTCTGTCCTCAGAAGTTATAATATAATGATAGGTTATTGAAGTTACCGCAACTTCAATAATCAAGATATTATATTTATCATAGTGGATTTATGTTTAATTAATATTAAAATATCAGTATTTCAGAATAAGATGGTATATCAGTTAAAGATACACTCACAGTCTACGGTCTGAAACATTGTGTTGAAACATCTTGTCTCTAGTTAAGAATGATGCAGAGATGGCTAGAATGAGCAGGCAGATTTGTAAAGCATGAACATAGCCACATAACAAAGAATTTTCTCTTTTAGTTGTAGAAAAGTCCATTATCTTTGGTTAGCATAGAATTCAAAATATCACCTCTATAGCCTCGAATTGTTTATGTCCACATATCTTCATCTTCAAATATTTTCCATGTAGGTCAATGAGAATTTTTTTTTCTTTTTTTTCCTTTTTCTTTTATTTTTGCCTGTGTGTATTTGTATGTATACAGAAGGCATGACACATGACATTGCCTATGTTATAAACCAAGTCAATGAAAAGATTCATAAAAAGCATGCAATTGGCAAATTGAATAAAATTTTTTTAATGAGGAATATTTGGACTGGGTTATTGTACCTTTTTATTCAGTGACCTTCTATATCTCATATCATATATGACATCGTCATAAGTAAATGTACTGACCCTCAGAGCTTGGTTTCTGGTTACTTGCACATTCAGTTATATTCCAAAAGGTGACAGAATATTCTTCATTAAATAATACTGTCCAAGATAGATATCATGTCTAGGCAAATGTACATTTGAAAATGCTGTAGTGTTAATGATTTCTTTTGAGAATGAGTAATTATGTGTCACCATTTTGGCCAGAAAGATAATTTTGCTTTTCACTTCTAGGCAGAATGCTAAGATACTGATTCATATCAGCTTATTAAATTCCACAGTAGAAAACGTACATTGCATTTTCAGAGAGAAGGAAGTTTCCTGTCTTCAAATGAGACTTCACACTACCCTTTCAAATTAGATTTTAACTTACAGTTGTGTTAAAGTTTTCCTAACAAAAGTCATTTAATTTTTCATTTTTTTCTACTTTCTCAATTATTTTGCACTGAGACTTCTTGAAAGGCATCAAAAGATTGAACATGGGACAGCATATATTAACAAGATCAGCTTACCTCTCTGGTAGTGATAGGCTGTCAGGTAGATCTTAGACCGTATACAGTGAAGTATGTGTGTGTGTGTGTGTGTGTGTGTGTGTGTGTGTGTGTGTGTGTTCATGTGCACATGAGTGCAGACATACACCTCTCTGTTTTTTGTTTTTTGGTTATTTATTTATTTATTTATTTGACAGAGAGAGACAGAGAGAGAGAGGGAACACAAGCAGGAGGAGTGGAAGAGGGAGAAGCAGGCTTCCTGCCGAGCAGGGAGCCTGACATGGGCCTCCATCCCAATACTCTGGGATCATGACCTGAGCCAAAGGCAGACATTCAACCACTGAGCCACCCAGGCACCCAGCCTCTCTGTTTTTTTTTTTTTTTTAAACTGGCTAGTATCTGCCTAAAGTCACCAAAATATTTAACTGCAGATTATAAATCCAACTAACATACAAAGTATCCTTATTCCAATTGTGCTATTTTTTTGAAGAATAAAGAAAAACATCAAGCATTTCCTCAAAATATTAATAAAAGAAAACAGCACCATGTAAAGCATTTTAAGTAAACAGCACACAGATCAAGATATGAATAAATTAATTTATAAACTGGTGTCATGCTTAAAATTAGGAGACATTTGGGAAATAAACATTGTCACTAAAAAAATAAAAGAGTTAAACAAGGCAACAAAGCAAAAAAATAGCAATCTAATGTTCCTTGAATGCCCGAGGGTGGGTGATGATCAGCTTACGTGCTATGTATTTGAGATGGTCTAGTGGATTGCTAGGGGGCTATTCTCTTTGTCATTTCCAACAAAGAATAAATTCCACAGACAGGGTCATCAATATCACTACTAAAAACTTCCCCTATCAGCAATCTGACCTTGTTGCTCTTGCTACTGCAATTTACCTTTTATGCCTCATTACTTTATTTAGAAAATGAACACATGCAGTTTAACCTTTGGAGAAAGGGACTGTGTCATTTTCAAGTTAGTAAGAGCTGGAAGGGGGAAGGTAATGAATGTACCTCAAACTTGAGAAAGATGGACTATGAAAGTTGAGAGTAAAGACGGGCGTGGGCTGAGCTCCCAGAGGCAAATCACACCATTGGAATGGAAGTAGTTAAAGAGGGAACTGAGAGCTCCACTCAGCTCAGATTTTAAAGGCATATTTTAAAATATTTTTTAAAGTAAGCTGAATTAAAGACTTCTAGAATGTTAAATATTTCTTAAAACTAGGCAAATTAACCTAGTGGTGAAATACATGAATTCTGGAGTTCATTCCCTGGGTCGGCATCTTAGCTTTGATTTTTGCTGCTTTATCTTAAGCAAGTAAAGCAAACTCTTGAGTCTAGTTTGCTGATTTTCAAATCAGGGGTACCACTAGGACTTTTCCTTTGTATTATTGTGAAGATATAGGAGAAGTAAACAGTCTGGAAAGCAGTGCACAATAAATGTTACTACTATTCTTAATGTTACTACTATTTTTACTATTTTACTACTATATTTTAAAAATATTTTTTAACTTTTTGTTATTTTTAAAGTGTTGTAGCAGATTAATATTGTCAAAGGAAAATTGCACTTTTTGCAAGACTATCAAAATAGGGAAGAGAAATTTCATTAATTTCTGAAATATAAGGCGGAGAGTGTTTAAAAGCTGGGTGAACAAGCGGGAAAGTACTAACCAGTGTTAGCAGAGAGTTTGGTCAGTGTGATTTGGCCATCTGTGTTTTATTCTCCCCACTAAGACTAGAAAATAAGAGTGCTATCTTTCTTAATGATTGCATTTCAAAGGGATGGCTCCCAGGTCCTTGAAAAAGATATTCCTGGATTGTAAAACTGGCAAGAAGCTTGGAGGAGATTTACATCTCAAAGGGACAAAGAAAGAATTTACAGCTGCAAGTTTTCTAAGGTAAAAACTCTAAGAAAAGGGAGGTCAGGGGCCAAGAGTCAGGAAGAAAACTGTCTAAAGTTTAGTCAGGCTGAGAACATTAAGGTCATCTTGGTCAATAGTAACTAATGATTAAATGACAAAGTACGACTGTTCAATCTCCTATTTTGTACCTTTTTTTCCCTCAGGAACAATGACATACTGCCATTTTTAGTCTGAGGTAATATTATTCGGATGGAATCGAATCCCAAGATGAGTGCAGAATTTTAGGTCTGCTCCTAGCTGTTCTAAGTGAAATTTTTCTTTTTTAGAGAAATTGAATCCCAGGGCACTAAAAAAAAAATGCATGGAAAGTTATTATCACCTACTGCAGTATTTTCATAATTATGTGGAATATGAAGATTAGAATTAAAAAAAGTCATCTCTTTCAGGAAGGTAGAGAAGTTAGATCCAAGACTAGTGATATTTAACCAGGGAAAAATTTCAGAATTAATTTTCTAATATCCCTGTGTGTGTGTGTGTGCACATGTACTTGGTGTGGACATAACTGGTAAACCCCAGATGAGTTCATAAATTACTGAGACTTACATGGATAAAAAGCTGATAGATGAGAGGAATCAACCAAGGATCTCAAATTCAAATGCTTTTAGGGGCCACCCCAAGAACATAAAAGTATGAAGCAGTAAAACAATATGGAGTACAGAAACCAATGGAAAGTTGAGAATGCATGAGCCTTCCTAAAGTCACTGATTTCTTTTTAATCTTTGAGGTCCAAAAACTATATGTTAATGATGAATTCCAGCTGTGTCTATAAATCTGACATCCCTGATTATAATCTGGATTTTGTCAAGGATTTTACCAATGTCTATCAAAATATTATGTGGCCATCAATGGAGAAATTCAGACCTGGAATAAAGTTAGGAGAATTCATAACAGGTGGAATTCTGTGTCAAAAAAGATTACTGAATACTAAAACATACCTGATTATATGTCCAAAAGTGCCTCTTCAAAAATCTTAGTCATTTGGAAGACATCATTTCTGAAGAAACAGCAAACAATTTGGGTAGGTTAAAATGATCATATTAAGTTTGAATGATGGAGTAAGCTTAAGAAGAAATTGCTATAAAAATGGAGTCCTGAAATCAGGTCTAAAAATGAACTGACAAGTACAAAATAAAAAGCTACAGTTTGGCTGTATGGAAAACAAATAAAGAATGAGGATTCATAACTGCTGGCAAGCTTGATAAAAATCAATAGTGTAGGCTATTGTCTCAAATTTAAGTAGTCATTCTTAAATAATTGTCTAAGTGTAAGTAACAAAATAAAACAAAAACCAACTTACTAATTACTTGTAAAAGAACATTGACTTTGGGATCATAATTGTGTGGGAATATCAATCTGCTACTTCCATTAATCAAATAGCTTAATCAAATGTGAAATGGGAATAAAACATATCACATGAATTTTTGTGATTAGTGAATGACATCAAAGCCATAGCATATGTTACTATGTCCCTGACATATCACTGATTTTCAATAAATTAATTTTTTCCAGAGAAATTATATATTAGAACCCCCATATTAGATAATTGAGGGTGAAAGAGGTACCCAAAATTTTAGATCTACTAATTAGAATGGCCAGAACAAGAATTTGAAACTCTAACTCTTGGCTTCTGTTCCTTCCACATCACCATATATTTTTACTCATAGGGAAAAAATAAAATAAATAAAAGGGAATGAAGCTGATTGAAGAGGTAAAAAATATAGTTTGTTCCTAGAGTAAATCACTAAGTCAATCTTTCTCTATTGAGGAGAATTAGTATCAGCAGAAACCATTGTTTAAAGGATGACTTTCATCTGAAAAATAAATCACAAAAATCATGATTTCTCCTTTGTCAGAAATCTCTTTTTCTTCATTTCTATTTCACCCTTTATAACTGCAAAATATCATTAAATTGAAAATTGAACCAGCAAATTCCTTTTAATCCTCATTTCCCCTGTTGCTTCACTGATTTACAACAATCTTGGGCATCAATCTGCCTTCCAACAAAATCCTGTCATAACTAAAGGATTACATTCTTTTCTATTGAACAAATTGTAATGCCATTGTGCTAGTTATTGAAGTAAGAACAAGAATAAATGTAATATGATTCTTACTTTCATTAAAAATTCGGTGAAGGTTAGGTAAACAGGAAAGTACAAAAATATTTGGCACAGAGGTAGATGGATGGGAGAGAGAGATGACAGAAGACTAGATAGAAAGATAAATAGATGATTGATAGATAGATAGATAGACAGATAGATAATAGCGAACCATAAGAAAATAGAGGAGAATTAAAGTTACTGGACTAACTATGAAAATAGTTGGAAATAATGTTCCAAACTTTAACATTAGCAAGATAGTGTGCACAATTATTTTTATCTTATTCCTGAGACCCAGAGCATGGTAATATGTCTTAGGATATTTGATGTCAAGAAACAGCCTTGTGTCATCAAGTGTAAAGTATTAGTATGACATAAGGTGAAATCAGGTATTCTACAAAGGTAGTACACTGGAATGAATATGGACTTTAGAGGAAAACAATCCAAGGTATTTGTCTTGATTATGGCACTCATGGGTCATGAGAACCAGAAAAAGGTATATAATCCTCTATCCTCGTTTTCTTTACCTATAAAACAGACATGATGTCTATTATATAGGTTATTAACTGAGAGAATATTTGCACAGGTACTGTGCCTGGTATAAAGATATATATGCTCTACTGATTCATATTTTAGTCTCAATGATTCATTTTGGGGGAACATGTTGAGTTCATATTGTATAACAGTACAAGTTTTAAAATATAATTAATATCAAATTTCATTTTTAACTTATAGTATCTTATAAAAGGTCATAGAAGAATGTACAATTCTATGTATTTAATTTGTTATATACAGAGCCCCTTGGCAGAGTTTACTTTATAACAATGAACTCTTTATCAGTGCTTGTGTCACTGTATCCATAAAGGCCCATATTAAATTTCAGGTATTATACTCTTGTAAGTATTCCAAATTAGAGCTAACCTGTAGGACTACTGTTTTGCCAGAATTAAAGTTACTGTATATTCATATTTTGGTTTTAAGATTCATATAGAAATGACACAGAATAATTCCATTAATTGCTATATAATTTTTCAATTTTCCATTTCTTTAGTGTCATAAAAAAAACTTTAAAAATCAGGAAAATAATTAGGTAAAAGAAAACGTAGATGTGCTCATACCCACCATATCCAAGTTAAGTTCTTGCCTCCCTAGAAGTCATGTCTCAATGGCATTCGAAGGACAGAAGCTTTCAATATTCCTGGTATTTGTTTGACAAAATGAGTTAAAGACAAGATAAAATGAAGATACGTTATAAGCCTGGAGGTCTTCCGAACGGCAGAGACTGCAATCAACTAAATGACTAGTCAAAGAGAAGACGAAAGGAAAAGGAAAGCCTAGTATACAGCCTGAACTGTGTGTTTCCTCCATGTCTGGCAATAAAGTGAGAATATTGCTTCTGTGCTCATTAATTATTTATCACTAGCTCTTCGAACTTCTGAACAATTTCTGTTGAAGGAACTACAATACACATGGAGTTATTCATCAAACGCAGATGTTTGCACATTCCCTTTAAGGCTATAAACACGAATGCCAGCTGTCCAACGAGAAACAGCAGAGCTCTGATTTATTAAAAGTAGTGAATTCCTCCATATATTGAAAACAGCAAAAATATCAGGCTCTGCTAAATTAGTAGGAATAAAATACATATATTGCCACTGTGGAAAAAGGTATAAGGATATTATAGGTAGGGTAGACAATGTAAAAATGTGTTTGTCTATTGGAGAGATGAAATAAAGACAGATAAAAGAAAATGTATCCTGGTACTTTTATCACAATGTAACTCAAGCTACTACTCCTTTGAATTATTACATTGGACTGCTTCCACCAATTACACAGTCAGAGTTAAAACAAAAATCCTTTGTACCAAGAGTTGAAAGACAGATTCTCTAAGAGAATTTTGTTTTCTTTTTTTTTTTTTTTTGAAGATTTTATTTATTTGACACGGAGAGAGAGAGATTACAAGTAGGCAGAGAGGCAGGCAGAGAGACAGGGAGAGGAGGAAGCAGGCTCCCCGCCGAGCAGAGAGCCCAATGCAGGCCTCGATCCCAGGACGCTGAGATCATGACCTGAGCCGAAAGCAGAGGCTTTAACCCACTGAGCCACCCAGGCGCCCGAGAATTTTGTTTTCTTAATAATGAAAGATTCCTGAATGCAATGTACAAGCATCATAGCAATTGCCTCTTTCTTTCAAAATTTCTCCATATAACTCTCTACTTTCTTCCTCAATATTTGCATCTTTCCATCACTCCTTCTCCTACTCCCAATTGCTTTTGCCCTTAGATCTTTACTAAAACTACCCTCTAAAATAATGATTTTCTAATGTATTGCACATAAAAAGTACAGAGAAAGCTTATTAAAATGGAGATTCTTGGGGTCTATCCTGCCAAATTCTAATTAAGAAGGTGGAAATTGGGGGCAGAGGTAGTGAGGAAGAATTAGGATTCAGCATTTTAAATCTAGGTGACCAGTGTTCCAGATAAAATTAACTACTTTTTGCAAAATCTACTTTTGTTTTACATTTTTTAATTAATTAATTTATTTGAGAGAGAGAGTGCATGGGAAGGTGCTTGTAAGCAAGGGGAGGGGCTGTGGGAAAGGGAGAGAAGCAAACTCCCTGTTGAGCATAGAGCCCAGTGTGGGCTTGATCCTACAACCCTGAGATCATGACATAAACCAAAATTAAGAGTCAGACACTTAACCAAGTAAGCCACCCAGGCACTCCTAATTTTAGGTTATTTATTTCTTCATTTTTTTAAAGATTTTATTTATTTATTTGTCAGAGAAAGAGAGACAGCACAAGTAGGAGGAACAGCAGGCAGAGGGAGAAGCAGGCTCCCCGCTGAGCAAGGAGCCTGATGTGGGACTTGATCCCAGGACCCTGAGATCATGACCTGAGCCAAAAGCAGATCCTTAACCAACTGAGCCACCCAAGCATCCCTTTAGGTTCTTTAAAGAAAATAATATACCCTTCATTTTTTTTAAAATTCAAGCAGTATAGAAATATAAAAAATAAACTGAAATCTCTTCTCACTCTCTTCCCATTTTTCCACTCTTATAACCTAAAGTTAATCCATGTTAACATTTGGATGAGAATCCTTATGTATGTATTATTTTAGTGCATGGGTATACATAATGACTTCATTTTTATAAAACATGAGGAAGTTATATAACCAGTCACATTTTTAACATTGTTGATTTAGTTTAACAGATATTCAATTGATCACTTTGACTTTGCTAAATAGAAAAATATCTGCAATTTGCAAGAATTTTTATACCCTTCTTTCCATATTTCATATAACTTTTTAAGAGCAGTAATAATAGAAAGGCTTGAATTTTCACTCACTGAATATCATATGCACTGTAAGGTTTTGTAAGGAAATTTCACCTGTGTGGAGAAGACACCCCAAACCACAATGCTATTCCCAACATATTCCCTATGGTTGAAAATTTTCAGCTCTCTGTTTGACATCTGTATATGGATGTTATGGCAATACAAGAATTTTTATAAGTCTAAAATGAAACTTGTCTTTGTTGAGAAGGATGCAAATGGTGAGAGTCATGTCTTCATTTGTTATGAAGTACAATCCTGCCTCTCCTATTCCTCTGTAAATTCTATCCATTTCTTACATTCAACTATCCTCCATTCTCCTACCTTGGAAATTTACAACTTTGAGAGGCCTTGTGGTCAGTAGGTAAGTCCCCAGCGACTAAATGCTGCTTCCATGATAAATGGAAGTGCTAGAATCTCTGTTGAGTTTGATGCCCCTGTAGTGAGGGTCTTGTCACCCTAGTTTAACCTAACAGCTATTCAGTTGAAAGTCTTATTAACAGCCTCATCTTCCATCTTTGCCCTTCTGTCTTGGCTCCCATAAATAATATAACGTATTACAGGAAGTATAGTTGTTATGGCCAAGGAACTGGAAATACTGCTTGAATCCAAACCCTGGCTCAGCCACTTACTTATTTGTGCCTTTGCGCAAGTTGTTTAACCTTAATTTTCTCATCTTTAAAAGGAGTTAATATTGGTGCTGACCTAACTTATAAGGTTGATAGAAACAAAAGTAATAAAGCATGCAATGTACTTAGAATTGTACCAAGCACAGAGCTATACACCTGGGTTTGTTCAGTGTTTATTGTCCTAGGCACTGAGCATTATCATTAAACCCTCTACAAAGAAAGGAAGTGCATGCAATGACCTCACATAGCACTTGATTTCCAACATGCTGCAGTGAAGGCAAGGAAAGTCAAAGCAGAATTTCAGCTTGAGAGAGAATCGGAGAATATTTAGAAAAAGTACAGATTAAGGTATTGGACAAAAAAAAAACTTATCCTGACATACTACATTATCGAAAAAAGGGAAGCATTGATGGCTATGTCCAAATTAGATCATTTTCTGGCCTCATGGCAAACAGAAAATTAAGGATTCAGAAGAAAAATTGAACAAAAAGGACATTCTAAACATTTAGCAGCAAGGCAGTGAAAGTACACACACTTTAGGACAATAGTATTTGATATATTTGATTCTAAGCGCAATACAGATGGAAATACTTACAACCGCTTTTAGAATGATATTTTATGAACTCTTTTATTCCCTCTCAAAACAATGAAAGAGTTTTAATTAGCTCTGTCTCTTGGCATATATTAATTCAAGACATAAATTGAAAAGATAGATAACTAAAATAATCCTTCCTTCCATCATGAACCTGGGCTGGCTGGAAAACTGTAAATTCTCTAAAGAATCTTATAATGTAAATACTGTATCATTCACTAGATATTTTTTCCATAGTTAATTTTACAAGGTCATCATGAACATTCAACTGCATAACAATTTTGGAACTATTTGGAATTGAAACTTGGCTTTATACGAAATTATAGCCAGTAAAATATAAAATCCTACATCAGATTTAAAATTATGCTTTCGTACTTTAAAACCTTGATAAATCTCAAACACTTCCTTCAATTATGCAGGATTAACATTTTGCAACCTCAATGGACCTAAATAATTAGCACTGATTTATGAAGAAAAAAAAACAGGTTTTAAGATGACTGTTGTTTTCTGCTACTTCGATTTGTTTAATCTATGCCCTATTAAAAGCTCCAGAATTTAGGGAATTTAGTGGAGAAAATGTTTCTGAAAGCTTCAGTAAAATAATAAAAGAAGCAGAGGAAATCTGATATGTAAAGTACGCAGGAAAACAAGCAACAACAACAACAAAAGCTTTCAAAAATGCGGTGGGAATCGCTGCAAAACTGTTTACCAGTTTATAAAATCAAGCTGGGATACTGTAGATTATCTTTGTCACGTGGTTTAACTCCCCAGCAATTAAACTGGAACTATAATGATGATGATATTCTACCAGTGCACACCAACACCTGAAAAGATGATCCCTTAGTACTCTCAGTGGTGTTACTACCACTAAAGGAAGGAGACAAGGATTGAGAAAAGTTCTAATCTAAAAAGCAAAGCTTTCAGACTCTACTTCTTTCTTGTTTTCTTTTTAAGAAGACACCAGCTTCTTCCAGCCATTTCATATTAGTCAAAGTAGTAAGTTCATACTCTGAAAGAAAATTAAGTATAAATTCCACAAAGCTAAAAAAAGTTGGGGATAAATAAAATCTTAAAAAAAGGAGTCAGAACTTCATTTTACTAATTCCTATTTATAATTGTTTACATAGCCTTATTTTTCAGGCGCTTAGACTCTAATTTCCTGGGCAACAATCTTAAACTCCTCATTAGATGGCTTAATCATCCCATTGCAGGTTCTACGTCATTCTTGAACATTAGGGTGATGTTATTTCCTCTGGATTCAACTGTTCTTTAACTTGATACTACCTATCTTTCCCAGAATTCTGCTTAGCTTTTCTTTGCAAGTCTTTTTTCATAGGTCATCCTGAGCTTCTTGAAAGCTGGTTCTTGTTGCTTACAAACCATGAAGTGATTCTCCCCTAGCTAATTCTACAATTCTATGTACATCAAAACATGCTCTGCTACCAAGAGTTCTTTTCCGGATCTTTTACTCTTAACACCCATCCATGCCTTTAAGTCTTTTCAGACTTGGTATATTTATTTTTATTTTTCCTTTTTTTTGCATTTTTATATTTACATCTTACATTATGATATTAATTTTCATATTTTCTTTGATTTGTTATCTCAATATATCATTTTACTTAAAGTCTACATTTGCATTTAAAATTTTTGCTAATAACATTTGTGTAAAACATGCCCACAATTATTTAGGAAATGAATTTTCATCACAGACCAAAAGATTAGCTCCATGTGATACGACCTGCAACATGAGGGGTGCCTGGGTGGCTCAATTGGTTAAGCATCTGCCTTTGGCTCAGGTCATGATCTCAGGGTCCTGGGACTGAGCCCCACATCTGGCTCCCCACTCAGCAGGGAGTGCACTCCCTCCCCCACAATTGTGTTTTCTCTCTCTCTCAATTAAATAAATACGATCTTTTTTTTAAAGATCGTATTTATTTATTTCAGAGAGAGAGAGTGCATGAGCAGGGAGGGGGGAGAGAGAGAGAGGGAGAAGCAGATTACCAACTGAGCGGGGAGCCCTAGACCCTCTGATCCCAGGACCCTCTGATCAGGACCAGAGCTGAAGGCAGATGCTTAGCCTACTGAGTCACCCAGGGACCCCTAAATAAAACCTTAAAAAAAAAAACCAAAAAAACAGGAGAATGACCTCACAAATTTCTTTCCTGTTCTATTTCTAGAGATATGCAAACCAGAAGATATGTGTTATATCAACCAACTATTTGGTCACATATGGCTTTTGTAGACAAGGCCCAAACTATATTTTAAATTTGCTAAAACTATCTTTCATTGGCAAGCTATTTCATGGCTTACATAGCATTTTAAAACATGATGTAATTTGTATTATTTGATTTTTGTAAAAATATTATTATAAAAATTGTATACCAATTTACCAACAAAGAATCAGTGCCCATGGCTACTAATCTCAGGCTTAGAATCAGCATTCAAATTTATACACTACCACTGTATATTCTGTTACTCCTTTCCCCAAAGTGCACAACTTGGCTGAGCGAGACTTTTTGTATAAGTTGATTCATATCCAAATAAAATTGAGTTAAGTAGGTAAGAATATTTTTGTAGCTTTTACTTAAAAATCTGTACATAATTACATTATGGTTGTAGTAGACTTAAAGAGAATTTTTAAAAACATAAAGTAAAAGCAATTTATTTTCCTAAGGGAGATCAAAACTTAAAGATGAGTAAGTTTTCTTGATATCCAAAAGAAGCAGTAACTGGAGGATAGACATATGAATCATGTTTCTCTGATTCCTTTATTTTTGCTGTCATATGTTCCATAATAAGGGAAACAAATAAAACTTCTTGCTTATCATTTCATCTTTTCCAGTTCTCGAATTTCCGTATAATATCACATAACAAAATTAAATCTTTATTAACCCAAAGAAAAAGACCCTCAACAAAAATAATTTAATAAAGTGACACAGGATGTCCCTTTACCTGCAGACAACTGTACCTGAATCAAATAGAGAGAAAGGGAAGCCTCCTGAATACAGATTTTATATGGGATCTAACTCTAGAGGATACTAATGGGACCCAGGAAGTGACCTGTATTGTGTTTCCTAAAACAATGGAATCTCCATATGTTAGGTTTCCAGGATAACTGATTTAATCAAACACTTTGTAAAAATATTAAATTTAGAGTTAGGAGAGAAAAGAAAACAACTGAAAAATAATTTTCCCACATTTAATAAGTAAAAATATGCAGACTCCAGGGAATCCAGTGGTTTAGTCAAGATTACATAGACAAGACATGAGTCTGGACTCAAGCCCTTAACTCCTGATTCTCAGTCCAATTATGTTTCCTTTTCAATAAATTGTTACATTTCGAGAATAACAACAACAACAACAAAAATTGTTTTGAATATCTGACTTAAATCTGTGATATTACAGGAGAAAACACTAAGCCATCTGTTGTGTTATACTGGTTTAGAAAAATTTTCATGAAAATACATTAAAATACATTATGGAATACATTATACAAAGAGCTACTTTGAAAATAAGGTGGAAATCTGAGCTGAACTATCATCTATTTCCAGGAGGGTTATGAAAAAATAATCGCTTTTCACAATTTAACATTATAAATAAAGCAACTGTGATATGTACACTCCATTTGTTGACAGAGAACTTATTTGCTCATGTCATAGCCAGTGGGTAGATGGAAATGAATGAATCATGTGCCCTTTCATTTCACTAGCCTTCAGATTTAATTGAAGAAGACTGCCTTGCTAATCTCCATCTCGGGGACTCTCTGAAATTGCTTATTAAGTTATCTTTCCGTGTTAATCACTTTCCAGACTAAAAAGACTCAAGCACCTAGCACAAGGATTGAGAAAATACAATGTTGTTAGTATATAGTTTCTCAATTCATATGTTTGTAAAACAGACATAAGACTATGCTTCTGATTAGTCATATTGTAATTTAAAATGAAAAAAAAAATAAAACCATGACAAAATTGGTTTGCAGTTTTGCTAAATTGTTAGGAAGGGGACAATCATAGATTTGATTCCTTGATACAGCAAAATGCATTTGCAGGTGGCACTGTGCTTATCAGAATGCTGTGTAACTTGCTGTTAATGAAGAGTTGGGTCAGCCTTCTAGATCCTCGGCATAGGCGCTTCTTCCATCTCAGTTCATAGGACACAGACTACTGGAAACCTACATTTTTGTGTGTGCAAAAAGATTTTCTGTTACCTGTTAATGCATAAATATAACATTCTTCTACAATCTAGCAGCAAAGGGCAACACCCAATGAGAGTAAAAAAGAGTGGTTGTGTATATGCACACACATATGAACATTTTTAGAATAATCTTTTCCATAATTTAATACTGTCAATGTAATAATTTACAGTAGCGATAATCTAATATTCTCAAAGCTACTAGATGGAAATTATTGCTCTCTTCTACTTTGAATAAAGTAAACTGTTGTCAGCCACCCATAAAATGATAAAAATTAGACCAACACAATATAAGAATTCTGTGATTTGGCATCCTCTTCATACTTTCTTTCTTTCAGTTTGTACTCAAATCAGAGCCAATGATTTTTCAAGAAAAAAAAAGATTCCATAGCATGATAGTAAGGTAGCTATCACTTCTGATAACTTAAAATATTCCACAAAATTCACTGACATTTAGGAATTACTCAACATATCCTCTTTCATTTAGTTTATGCACAACATTCTACAGTAAGAAGCATTAGGCCCTTTTACAGATGATGAGACTGAGGAACAGAGGCCTGAAATTACTTTCTCCAGGATGCATAGTTGGCAAATGATAAAGCTAAGATCACATTTGTTGTGATCTTATATTCAGATCACATTTGTTGAATGCTAAAGCCTATGCTCTTACCTTGACCAGCACTGCCTGTCCTAACAAGCTTAAATTCAATGACCAGGTCACTCCAGATGACCTGGTCAAAATTTGAGAAACAACTTCATAACTTATGTTCCATCTCAGGAGCAACTTCACAACATTCTCTAGTGAGGCATCTCTTTGGGTTGAGAGACTTATAGTCCATGCGTTTATGTGATTTTTTATTATGATTTGAAAAGAACAATGATGAAACCAAATAAACCAAAAATTGGTCTGATTGTAAGTTTTATATAAAGAAGCCAAGAAACACTTTAAAGCTTAAATATCATGTCTTTTTCTAATTATAAAGTAATATTATTAGTTTTCATAGGTAAATTAAACAAAAAAATAAATAACAGGGAAAAAATTATCAGCCAAAATTCCATGATCCAGAAGCAATTTATGTAAATATTCTGCACATTTCCTTCCATAATATGAAATATAAATGGAAGTAGATATTATACTTCCATACATATTATTGTACATTATCCTATATAGTATATAGTATATAATATATATTATAGTTTATTATAATTATGTATTTATATTTATAGGTAAAGAATAAGAACATAAATCTTACACATTTCCCTATAAATCTTTGTCCTATATTGACTTTTTATTAGAAAAAATTCCTCTCTCTGACAAATAAATAAATAAAATATATTCTAAAAAAATTCTAAGAAACTGAGAAAAAAATTATTGACTCTTTATTAGAAAAAATTCTAAGAAACTGGGGAAAAAATTGATTTACATTACCAAAATTTCTTTACAGGACATTTATACCAACTTATACACCCAACAGCACTATATGAGAGTAATTAATAGCTTGCTATTAGTGGTTACTAATGTGTGAAGCCAGATCCCCTTTCAGAGCTAAGGCTCTCATGACCCAAGCTACCAGGAACACTGCTTACCAACAGTTTACATCTAAGTTCCTCCCCTAATAGCTCCTCAAGGTTAACCCACCTCCCACTGGGCACCCATTTTCTATGACTGGTGTCAGCCTTAAAACTAAAATAGCCAGGGGCACCTGGATGGCTCATTTGGTAGAGTGGCTGCCTTCGGCTCAGGTCATGACCTGAGGACCCTGGGATCAAGACCCACATCAGGCTCCTTGCTCATCGGGAAGTCTGCTTCACCCCTGCCTGCCTTCCCCTTGTTTGTGCTTGCTCACTCGCTCTGTCAAATAAATAAATAAAATCTTAAAAAATAAATAAAAAATAAAATAAAATAAAATAGCCAGTTATATTACTTACAAGCTGAATGTATTCAGGAATAGCAGAGGAATTACAATTTGGGACATTTGTAAGCCATGGTGAACCCTAGACAAGTACTAGGAGACAAAGGGAAAGTCGATTTTTATCAGGTTTTAGGAGGAAATTGAGGAGGGTTGTTTTAAACAAAAGTTTATTGGAGAATAAGAGTTCACGGCTGTGCTGATTTTTCACTGATTGTACGTGATGGCTAATTTGTTGTTTCTGGGGCAGAGAAGGTTCTTCCTTTTTCTTAAAAAGCAGGGTATGAAATTCCATATGAAAAATGTCCTCCCTTGTCAAGCTAATTCTTACCTTCCTTCTTTCTGTGGGTTATGCAGGCTGCCACCAGTGGTAGATGTGTGAGTTCCTCGGGCAAGCTTTCCTGACTCCATTTTTATAAAGGTTTCCTTTATTAATTTTCAGACTGGTTAAGGTACAAGGCCAAAGTCCAAACCCCTTGCCTCAATTCAAGACATTTCTATAGGAACATCCCAGCTTCTGAGCTCCTCATGGGATTGGCTTAGACTTTGTTTTAACTGGATAGAGTACAGGTTCTCACTCGACCTAATCCTGTTTTCCCATTCCATCGCAGCTGTTGTACCAAAACACTCCTCTATAACCTGCCTTCAAACAAATCTTCTGAGGCTGTTCCCAGTGAAACCGGACTTAAGACCTATCAGGGGTTAACATCTCCCCTCACATACTATCCCTCTCCTTTTATGCAAGACTGTTTTCTCTACTGTCTTTTGGCAATGCTTTGTGCTTTTCTTCCCATTGTCTTAGTTTGTAGATCTAGATAGTGTGTATTTTTTGATACTACCTAAAAATAACAATTTCCTTTCATCACAATCCCTCAAACACATCTAAAGATAAACTAGGAAGTATTCATAAAGAAAACAAGGTTAACAGTTGGTTAAGTGGCTGCCTTCAGCTCAGGTCATGATCCCAGTGTCCTGGGATGGAGCTGTATTGGGCTCCCTGCTGAGCGGGGAGCCTGCTTCTACCCCTCCCCCACTCATGCGCTTGAAGGTGCGCATGCACTCTCTCTCTCTCTCTCTCTCTCTCTCTCTCTCTCTCT
>LNAC01000002.1:9359499-9415367 GCA_002007465.1 Ailurus styani | reverse complement strand
TTTTTTTTTTAAAGATTTTATTTATTTATTTCACAGAGGGAGAGAGATCACAAGGAGGCAGAGAGGCAGGCAGACAGAGAGAGGGGGAAGCAGGCTCCCCGCTGAGCAGGGAGCCCGATGCGGGCCTCGATCCCAGGACCCTGAGATCATGACCTGAGCCGAAAGCAGAGGCTTTAACCCACTGAGCCACCCAGGCGCCCTCTCTCTCTGTGTCTTAAATAAATAAATAGAATCCTTAAAAACAAAGTTAATATGTTTAGTAGGTATAGTGTTATTGCTAACTAGTAATCAATTACTAACACCAAAATATAGTGATTACCAGAAGTATCTTCTACATATTTAGCTTTAAATAAGCCAATTTCGGTGTATCCAAATTGTAAAGTAGGTAGGGACAGACCTACGGGTCAAAAGCTGGAGTCTGAACACCTACTGTGTTCCTTCAGCCTCTCTCCCCGCTTCTGCAGTTTCACAGTGAGTATGATGTATCTGTGCCATTTGTGTCACTAGCCCCCACTTTTTTGTATCATAGTGAAGGAGTACAAAATGCAATTTGTTGTTAGGAAATTATTGTTCCAGGTTGGCAAGGGCAAGTGGAGAACTGAGGATCAGACCGGCAGGTCAGTTGTGATGTAATTAATTATAGTCATGTAATTTGGAGTTCAAGCTGATGACCATTCCACTACACAACCCAGAGAGAGAGAGTATGCACAAACTGATGCTGTCCCAGATCGTTGGCAAAAAAGAGATGATTGTGTTTTATTCTGCTCACAAGTGTAACACATAAAAATTATTATCTTAATGGAAAGAACTAATGCACCTTTTTCTTCATTAAATTTTACTTGAAGTTGTTTTTACGAGTTATAAATGGCTAATGCAGCAGTGTTCTTTACAGTTAAAGGCTGTAGGATTTTCTCTTTCCACTCATGAAATGGTATAAAGAAAAATATCCAATTAAGCCACATTTCCTAAATTTCTCTATTCTGCTTAAAAAACATATAATATCAGTAAAAATAGCTAAAAGAAAAATCAATCATTTAATACTTTCCTAAATTCATTTAACTTTACTTTACTGGAGCATATGTATTTGAAAGGAATGAACACTTACATTAAGTAATTTATTCTCATGGTTGGTGCACCTAATATGTGTTAGGTTCTGAGTCCAGTTCAATTTATAGGAAAAAGATCTGGTTTCCACATTGATACAAATTAATGATATATGTTGACTGTACATAAGAAACAATTCCATTTATTGGATTTCTAAATGTTAATGTTTAAAAAAGCACAGAATGTTTAAGAGCATGATTTTTCCTGTGCTTTCTCCAATTTTCATTTCTACAGTTCTCATTTCTGAGCCTTTTAATGTTTCAAGTTTCCCCTAAAACTTTCAACATTCTTAGAATTACTTCATTTATCAACATTGTTTTCTAGTATTTCTCAATGATATTTCTGAGTCAGCATAAGGGCCTCAAAGATATTTTTGAGACAATTCTGACTACAAATAACATCCATTAGGGGGCCTGGGTGGCTCAGGCAGTTAAGTGTCTGCCTTCGGCTCAGGTCATGATCCCAGGTCCTGGGATGGAGCCCTGCATCGGGCTCTCTGCTCAGCGGAGAGCCTGCTTCTCGCTCTCCCTCTGCCTGGCGCTCTGCCTACTTGTAATCTCTCTCTCTCTGTCAAATAAATAAATAAAATCTTTAAAAAAAATAACATCAATTTCACATTTTATTTCCACAGTGATTGTGCAGTTCGAATGCCATGCTAAGGAGGCTGGAATTTACTTCTAAAATCAGTATCCATGATAATTATATTTGTGTAAGGGAATGGCTTAAGAAATTTTATGCTGAGTGTGAAGGCACTAGACAAGACCACTTGAAAAAGGAGAAAAAGGAAATTAGGAAAACTTCAAATATAAGATATTATATATTTAAATATATTATTTCAAGATATCACTTCATGATATTATTCCAAGATATGATTCCAAATGTGAGTTTATAAGTTCCTAAAGAAAAACTTAAAGAAGGAATTTAAAGGAGTGGACAGCTCTGAGAACTTTATTATTCTTCCTTAAAAATGTCCTCATTTGGGCGCCTGGGTGGCTCAGTGGTTTAAGGCCTCTGCTTTCGGCTCAGGTCATGATCTCGGGGTCCTGGGATCGAGGCCCGCATCGGGCTCCCTGCTCAGCGTGGAGCCTGCTTCCCCCTCTCTCTCTGCCTGCCTCTCTGCCTATTTGTGATCTCTCTCCCTCTGTGAAATAAATAAATAAAATCTTTAAAAAAAAAAAAATGTCCTCATTTATTGCCATCCTATCCTCCATCCCTTCCTTTCTTCTTTCCTTCTTTCTACAAATGATAATTTAGTGACTAATACATGTTAAGTAATGAATGGGCACCAGGGAAAGAAAATGCATAATCTCTACCCATTCACTCCTTCTCTTGATTAGTTCTCTTTTGTATTTTTAACATATTGACTATGTTTTTTTATGTTCTTACCCACTCTATTCAAAGCTTTACATGTACTCTATTTATATCTACCAGGAGTTTCTTTTTCAGTTGTTCAAAAATATGCTAAAAAAATAACCTATATAAAGAAAGAAAATAACTTTTAATATAACTATTAAAAGCTAAAAGTGTTACATATCTTTGCTTATTGACCTATATGATTCTCCAACTTTTTAAATTAAAAGTGTGTTTTAAGGGCACCTGCATGGCTCAGTCATTAAGCGTCTGCCTTCAGCTCAGATCATGATCCCAGAATCCTGGGATCAGAGCCCAGCGATAGGCTCCCTGTTCAGTGGGAAGCCTGCTTCTCCCTCTCCCACTCCCTCTACTTGTGTTCCCTCTCTCACTGTGTCGCTCTCTATCAAATAAATTAAAAATCTTTTAAAAAATAAATAATAAAATAAAATAAAATAAAAAAGTATGTTTTAGGGGCACCTGGGTGGCTCAGTCAGTTAAGCATCCAACTCTTGGTTTTGGCTCAGGTCATGATCTCATGGGTTGTGAGATCCCCCTCACCCAGTTCCAGCTTTGTGTGCAGCCAGGAGGAGCCTGAGATTCTCTTCCTCTCCCTCCGCCCCTTCCCTACTTGTGCCGCCGCCCCCGCCACACACACATACTCACTCTGTCTCTCTAAAATAAATAAATAAATCTTTTAAAAAATACATTAAAAGTGGGTTTTAGATACAGATACTTATTTCATTGTTTTATATATGTCTTTTTTTCAGTAATTTTTTTTGAGAATTGTAGCACTTCATCATCAAGTTGTACTAATTACCTAAATTCTTTTTCACAAAATCAGGACTCTCATTATTTTATGCCATGACTTTCTTTTAAATAGTGAATTTAATGTTTATACCAATGATATATGCTTATTACAAAATGCTCAAGAAAATCACAACAAAGAACGGAACATCTTGTTGCTGTTATTCAGTCTATGACTCTTTTAATTTTTTTTCCCTTCTAAGTCTTCAAGTTTGACAAATTCCATCTTTTCATACTTCTTTAAAAAACTCTAACACCCCCAACCATGAAATTCTTAGGTAAATCTAAAAGAATATGAACAAGATCTATATGGAAAAAATAACTACAGAACTCTAATGAAAGAAATTAAATCTCTTACTCAAAATTTTCGGTGCTATTATTTTGAGCTCTTAATTTAGCTGTATGATCAATTAAAATTGTTTTATGATTATTTTAAATTACGGAGGTATACTTCTTCACCTGAATAAAGATCTTATCTGAAAATCTTTTTTGCGTAGTTGTTTCTCCTTTGTCTTCTGCAAACACTACCCTAAAATGACCTGAAATTTATTCTCATGTAGGAAGTTTTTCTTTATTTGAGTGTTTCCTTATAAAGCTTTGTTTTATCATGTTTGTCATTCAAAAACATTCCAAAATACTTCCAAATATTTTATCATTGATTTTGTCCTGAATGAGGTGAAACAGCAGTTTGAATACACAGATCCTATTTAATTTCAAAAATGTTGAATCCATGTTACCTAGATTTTATTTTTTATTTGTTTTCTTTTCTCCTTAGAACATTTTCTCTTCTGTCTCTTTCCTATATTTAAAATGATCTCTCATCTGGCTTATCTGTTTGTCTTTTTCCTTTGCAAATTTGGAGAACTTTTCAGTGGTCAATGATTTGATTTTCCTTAATATGTTTCACTTTGTTTTGATTCCAGTGGGGATTTAATTTTGTCTTTGCACTTGTTGGGTTATTGCGGTCTTTCATAATCACATCAGATTCCTGTTTCAACTCATTCGGAAAGCATCTTTTCATCTGTTTGGCTTTTCAACTCATCTTTAGAAACTTCCCTTTCAGTGTCTTCTGTCCTAATAATTATTTGCTCCCTTTTTTTTTATAGGCCAAGCCATTCTTTTTTTTTTTTTTTTAAGATTTTATTTTTTTATTTCACAGAGGGAAAGAGATCACAAGAAGGCAGAGAGGCAGGCAGAGAGAGAGGCGGAAGCAGGCTCCCCGCCGAGCTGAGAGCCCGATGCGGGCCTCGATCCCAGGACCCTGAGATCATGACCTGGGCCGAAAGCAAAGGCTTTAACCTGCTGAGCCACCCAGGCGCCCGACCAAGCCATTCTTAATTCCATTGACAATGTGAATAAAAATGTTCCCAATGTTTCCTTTTAAATTTTGCAGTAGATTATTTTTAGGGCGGTGTTCTTCTTCCTTTTATTGTTCTTGGTAGTTATTGTTCTTGGTAGTTATTGTTCTTGGTAGTTACCTCTTTACCCACTCACCCCATGGGGTGTTTTCTCAAGGGCACTTATTTCCTCTTTCTTTCTTTTCCTTCTTTCTCTCTCTCTCTTCCTTCCTTCCCTTTCTCCTCCCTCCCATCCTTATCTTTTTTTTTTTTTCATTTGTCCATTCTCGGTGTTACCAATAGAAACATTTACCGTTGTTTTAGGGTTTTATTCAATTTCAACTTTCTGGTGCTAAGGAACTCTGACCCAATCAAGTATGCAAGGATGTGCTAAGAATTACATTTCTTAGAAACATTATGATCTGAGATTTTTCATCTCTATTCCCTGCCTGTAGTATTTTACTTCTGTATAAATCATCCAGGATTATTTTCAACCACATATCAGCCAGATTATGCCTATTCATTTTCTGAGAATTGTTGTCCTTTCCTACATATGAAATAGATGTTTGAAATGAAGGAAATTGATACTTTGGTTTTTTAGTTTATCTCAGAGTAAAAAAATATTTGTGCTTTTTACTAATATTGGTTCTATGAGTCAAATGACTGACAGTAGACTATCTCTGAAATAATTCCCAATATGTAGTTAGGTAGTACTGGTTTTATAATAAAAATCCTGGATGTTCTTCGGTGAAATAATTACCCATGTATTTATTATGGTTAAGTTCTCTGCCCAAGAAAGAATAAAAGTCCTTCCAGATAGTTGCTTTTGATTAGCTAATAGGATTTCATATTATGAGTTCTCTTGCTTTAAGTCTACCCAGATATTTATTAGGATGTTGAGAATGACAGATGGTAGCTAGACTTATCGTGGGGATCATTATGTAATGTCTAAAAATATCAAATCACTATTATGTACACCTGAAACTAATAAGATATTATATGTTAATTACACTTCAATAACAAAAAAGATTAGATTTGTTGTATAGTGTGTATAATAAGGAAAAAAGGCAAAATTCTAAGAAAAAGCACAATTTAACAGGGTATGCTTCTAAAGGAAGGAACTCTAAGGAAAATGAAAAGGAAAAATCACAAAGGAAGAGAAACATGGGAAAATATCATCTCTAAAGCCAAAGGAAGAGAGATATTTTCCAAGTGAATCAATGTCCAAGAGTGCAGTTGACATAGAGATAAAATGAAATTAGGATAAAGCATCTACGAAGTTGGTCAATTAATGCATAAACAACATTGTCAAGTAATGGCTATGAAAAGATACCTAGAAATAGGGTATGTAAAGGTAATGAAACTTAGAGGTTTGGTTCTTCCTCCTTTCCTCCCACCTTCTCCTGATCTTCGTCCTCCTCTTTTACCTTCCTCCTCCTAGTTTTGAAATGGGGATAACTTAAACATGCCTTTAGGCTTTATGGATGAAACCATAGAAAGGAAAAAGACTGCTAATTGAGGAAATGAGGTCTCAAAATAATGATGGAAGATTAGGTTCACAACATAAGTAGAGGTATTATTACCTGTGAACAATAAAGGGGAATCCTCTTTTTCAAGAAGTATAAGGATATAGGTGAAAATGCCTTCAGGTTCCTTGTTAGAGCAGAGTATACAGGAGGGTTCCAGTTGGAATTATTTATCTTCAACATTTGATTGCATATGGAGAGCAAGGATAGCATTAAGAGTTGACACTACATCTAGCTAAGGGCTGAAGGATAATCCCAGATTTGCATTCTTAAGAGTTTATTATATAGAGACTTTTATAATAATCCGCATATATTTATTTAGTTCAATCATCCCCTAATTCTTTGTCATCTAAGAAAGTGTCTAGTAATAACCCCCCTAGATATTAGAGAGAAAGCAAAATGGAAAGATAGATAAATGTAATAGTTGGGGGAGGGGGGAAAGGACAAGGTAGATCATAAAGGGCTTTTGGAGACATTTGTTTCCCAAACAACTACATCGATATCAACGACATAATTCTTTCATTACAAACTTTATTTCTATATGCGTTTGGTTAAGTATTATTAGAGCAAATTTTCTATCCTTCATTTATTTCATCTGAACTATGGGAGTAAATCCTGTAATCACAAAGGAATTTTGATTTCTAATTGAATAGAAAAATTCCATAGAGGGAGAGAGGTGTGTCTCTGGTAGTTCTTATAATATTCTTATAAAGTATGCACATGGAAGATCTTACATATATCTTACATAGAACCTGCAAGGAATCTAAGGGAAAAACAATGAAATAGTGACACAATCAGGGAAATTAAACAATCTTGATTAAACCTCGACTCACAGTCAAACTGAAGCTTAAAATCGTGGGCTAATTTACACAGTCACCTTCTAAGACAAAATACTCACATGGCCAAATATTTTATGTAAAACTTGAAAAAGTCAGATATTTTAATTGCTATTGTTTAAACCACCATCACTCTCCACTCTGACTTTCTCTCTCACATCAGTTGGCATTGAAGTGGCCAGAGACATTTTTTAGGCTCCCGTTGAACATGGGTAATACTCAATTTTAACTGCCACTTATAACGACTATTTAGAAAGTTTCAAAACAGTAATAAGAAGTTGCAAACTCCTTATTTGGCTATTTGTAAAAGATTTTTCTTTTGTTATTTAAAAAATGATTATTAACAACTAAAAAGGACCAATAGTAATAAAGTGCAAAACAAAAATGATGAATCTGAACACTTAAGTTGATAAAAAAAAAGTACTCTGACATAAAAGGAACCAATTGCTACAAACAGTTGTAACATAACAGTGATGTAAAGAGGGATAAATGAAATGAAAAACAATAGAAAACCTCAAACTAAAAATCATAATTAAAATTTACATGACAAGTAAGGGAGAAAAATCAATTTAAAATATTAAGCAGAAACATAATGATACATATAAGTTATATCATTTAGGGAAAGGAAAATACATGTGTGGAATAGAGTCTAAGGATCTATGTAAGCCTGTTAGATATCACTTACACGGAAAGTTAAGCATTTAAATGATGATATGCTGGTGGCTTGCTCAGTCCACTGAGTGTCCTACTCTTGATTTCAACTCGGATAATGGTCTCAGAGTCATGAGATGGAGCCCTGCGTGGGACTCACACTGGTTGTGGAACTTACTTAAGATTCTCTCTCTTCCTCTTCCCCGGCCCCTACCCACCCCGCTTGCGTGCTCGCTTGAGCTCTCTGTCTCTCAAAATAAAATACAGTAAAATACAATACGATAAAACAAAAGAAAAAGAAAATGATGATACACAAAAGCACAACTGAAAAACTGACCAGAAAACTAAAATATAAATGAAAGCATTGATAGATTTCCAGACAGATAATAAAAACATACTTATGCCTTGAAATGCTCTGACTAAATAGTTAACATAGAAGTTACATACAGCCCAGCATACGGGGGTGAAGCAAAAACCTGGAAAGGAATGGAAATCATCTGGACTTCCGGTACATACTCTATGACACTAGGTTATACAAGACAAAGGAGAAAGGCGGGCAAAGTTCAGGGCAAGCTTTTTTTTTTTTTTTAAGATTTTATTTATTTATTTGTTAGAGAGAGAAAAAAAACAGGCAGAGCGGCAGGCAGAGACAGAGGGAGAAGCAGGCTCCCTGCCGAGCAAGGAGCCAGATGCGGGACTCGATCCCAGGACCCTGGGATCATGACCTGAGCCAAAGGCAGCTGCTTAACCAACTGAGCCACCCAGGCTTCCCTCACGGGCAAGCTTTTAAGTATAAAATGTTAAGTCTGCTGGTGGAACGAGTGGTGCAAATGGATGCTTTCCAAATATGAAAGAATATGAAAATCATTAAAACACGAATTTTGGTCTTTTCTCCAGAGATTCTAGATTCATAGTTGTGGAGTGGAGTCCATGAATTTGCATTTCTCCCAAGCTCCCAAATTATGCTAATGTTGCTCGTCTGATCTGTGAACTATATTTTGAGTGGCACTGATTAAGACGTTAAATTTTATTCTAGAAGCTTAGATTGGTACTGGTAGCATAGATTGGAACTGTAATTAGATTTAGTCAGTAGTAAAGTAAAATTTGATGATACAGTGTATTTGCTTCTCCAATTGGCAACCAATAAAAATAATAAAAGTGTTCGGTTTTAATGTGCATGTAAGGAAATTAGCATCCTCATATAATACTAGTGTTATTTCTTGTATCTCTAGTAGCAATTTGCATTATTAGCCTTAAATATAAACACATACTTGGATCTAACACTTTTACTTCTGTGCAGGTTTCTTAGGAAATAATCAAACATGTGATCAGTAATATATACACAATTATTAATCCCAGGAGATTACCTAAGAACTAATAGTCCCAAAATTTACTGATCTAAATTCTGTGTAGTTAATTTCTTTGCTGCTGAAAAAGATTCCTTTGTAATTTCTCCTTTCAAGATGGAAGTTTATATTACTGACTTTAAATCTTTACGCTTTTCTAATATGTAGATGAAATGCTATAACTTTCCCTTCAAACACTTTTTTTGCTGCTCCTCAAAAATTTTGAGAAATTGTACTTTTGTATTCTTTTAGTTCAAAATATTTTTAAGTTTCTCTTAAGACTTCTTTGACCCATATGTTATTTAGAAGTGTGTTGTTTAATCTGCGAGTGTTTGGGGGTTTTCTAGCTAGCTTTCTGTTATTGATTTCTAGTTTAATTCCATGGAGAGTGTACTTTGTTTGACTTCTATTCTTTCACATTTCTATTCTTTTAATTTCTTTCTATTTCTTTCTATTTTTAAAAATTATCCTTATAAAATGATTAGTTTTATGGCCAGAATATGGGCTATCTTGGTGAATGTTCTGTATACGCTTGAGAAGATTGTATTCTGCTTTTGTGAGGTTAAGTATTCAATAAATGTTAATTAGATCCACATGATTGATGTTACTGTTCAGTTAAAATGCATCCTTACTTATTTTCTGCCTGCCGCATACGTCAATTGCCGATGGAGATCTGTTGAAGTCTCCAACTATAATAGTGGATTTATCTATTTTTTCTTGCAGTGCTATCAGTTTTTGCCTCATGTATTTTGACAATCTACTGCTTGTCATGCACATCTTAAGGACTGGTATGTCTTCTTGAGAAAAGTCCCCCTTTCATTCTTAGTCCCTTGTAATTTTCTTATCTAATATTTTCCAGTTTTCTCTCCTCTTTATCATATAAATTATACATTTTTCTTTTTTCATTTTTAATGATTGTCCTTTAGTTTGCAAAATACATTTATACCAACCCAAGTCATTTTTCAAAAAACATTGTGCCACTGCATGAGTAGTACAAGTACTTTATAGCACAGGATCCGCAATTCCTCTTTTTGCTCTAATAACATTGCTGTAATTCATTCCACTCATCCATAAGATAAATTCACTGAATACATTATTGCTATTATTATTTTAAGCAAACTGTTACCTGTTAAATCAATTAAGATAAAAAAATACAAGATTTTATTTACCTTCATTTATTCCTTTTCTAGCACTCTCTTTCTTTAAAGAAACATCCAATTTCATTCTTATCTTTGCTCCTCTATTCCCCCTCCCCCAGCTACTTTCAAAACTTTCTCTTGTGATTTTTCTGCAGCATGAATATGTTTGCCTATGTGAGGATATTTTAGTATTTATCTCACTTGGTGTTTTCTGAGGTTCTGAGATCTATGATTTGGTGTCTCATTAGTTTTAGAAACTTCTTTGCCATTATTACTTCTAACATTTCCTTTGTTCCTTTCTTGCTTCTTCTCTAATTCTCATTTTACATATGTTCTACCTTTATAAATGTCTCACAGTTCCTGGATACTCTGTTCCATCTTTTTCATCTTTTTTTTTCCTGTATGTCTATTTTAGACATTTCTGTTGACATTTCTCTAGTCGCTAAATTCTTTTCTCAACTGTGTCAATTTCTTGATGAGCCCATCAAAGACATTCTTCATTTCTTGTACAGTAGTTTTTATTTCTAGCATTTCCTTTGGATTCCATCTCTCTACTTATACTACCTTTCTGCTTTTACATGTCATCCACTTTTTCCATTATAACCTTTAGCATATTAATCATAGTTGTTTTAGATTCCTGTTATGATAATTAATTGTGAGTCTGGTTCCACTAGAAATTACTACCATAGCTGCCAAATCTGGATCTTGTTCTGATGCTTGATCTGTCTCTTCAAACTGTGTTTTTAAAATGTGTTTTTTGTCTCTTGGCATGAACTATGAATTTTTTGAAAGCTGGACATGATGAATGGGTAAAAGGAACTGAAGCAAATGGGCCGTTAGTATGAAGTTTTATGTTTATCTGGCTAGGATCAGGCCGTGTATACTATTATCTATAACTGTAGTGTCTGAAGATAAAGTTTCCTCTGGTGCTCTTGTTTCTGTCTCTTTGGATTTCTCTAGAGACTTCTTAAATAAGGTCTGAGATACGAAGTTCTTTCAGCCGTAATCCCCTGTAATTACATGGGAGCTCTATTGATGTGATTATAAGCTATATTGGGAACAAAAGTGTTCCATCGTCCATCAAGTCTCAGGCTCTTAATGAGACTGTGCTGGTTAAGTCCTGGCTAAGAATACAATACTATGGATGCATTTCAAAACAGTTATTTTCCTCTCCTATTCCGGAAGCATGAGAGATTTTCTTTTTTTAATTTCACTGTGAGAATACGACAAGATACCTAGAGATGAAACTCATGAAAATGTGGGGGTCCTCCTCCCCACTCCCTTCTCCAATGATTGGATTTCCTTGGAGTGTTTTAACTCTCAGGGTCTCCGTACTGAGCCTCCAGTAATTTGTCAATTACAGTTTAAGTTTTAGGATGGGAGTACTGGTTTTAGCAGTGGTTCATGCTCCAGGCTTCTGTTTAGGTATCCACTTCCATATCTACAATTTTTGGAGCAGCTGTTTGCCCTATGATCCCAATTCTCTGCTCTGGAAATGATTACATTCTCCTTTCCTCCTCTGGTATATTTATTAGTAAATCCTGTCAGGGTTTTCACATTTGATGTTCCCTGGAACACTTGTTTCCAGTTATTCCCATGGCAGTCACCTTTCCATCATTTAGGTCTTCGTTCAAATGATAGATTGATCATTTATCATCATAGATTGAATACCATGAAGAAATCTCTTCAAAGATTTCTTTTCCTGACTACCCAGTACAAATGGTCTTGTCAATGGTGATCCATGCTATATCCATAGAACACAGAAGAGTAGTTTTTCAGCAGATATTTATGAGTAAAGGCATATTGTCTTTCGGAGAAAAATGTATATCAAAAAATGTAGGGTGCCTGGGGGCTCAGTGGGTTAAGCCTTTGCCTTCGGCTCAGGTAATGATCTCAGGGTCCTGGGATCAAGCCCCACATCGGGCTGTCTGCTCAGCAGGGAGCCTGCTTCCCCCTCTCTCTCTGCCTGCCTCTCTGCCTACTTGTGATCTCTCTCTCTGTGTCAAATAAATAAATAAAATCTTTTAAAAAAATGTATTTCTATAGCTGTCAAGTATCATCTATATGTGTATTCACTAACCTATGTTTAAAATTTAAAAGCAGTTTCTTTTTTTTTAAATATTTTATTTATTCATATGACAGAGAGAGATCACAAGTAGGTAGAGAGGCAGGCAGAGAGAGAGGAGGAAGCAGGCTCCCTGCTGAGCAGAGAGCCTGATGTGGGCCTCGATCCCAGGATCCTGAGATCATGACCTGAGCTGAAGGCAGAGGCTTTAACCCACTGAGCCACCCAGGCGCCCTAAAAGCAGTTTCTTAAGCAAACTTTTCCATAAGGAAAGAGAAAGGCATAAAGATGACATATTTTCAAGGTTCACTAGTGTATTATTTTATTTAATATTTATGTATTTAAGGGCTAACTATTTTCATTGTTTTCTAGAAATTAAAAATACTTTTATTTCAGTAAATTTTTTGTTCCTACTTATAAGCTCTACACTCTGTTCCATGTGCTAAGGATCTAGCAGTGAATAAAGCAGGCACAAGCCTGGACTTGCTGGAAATCAGTAAGATAGGAGTAAAAATAGAAGATTATTGTGGTCTGGAAGCCAAGTGCAGAAACTGTATCCAGGGGAAGTGATCAACTGTGTGAAATTCCCCTGAAAGGTTAATTAATATGAGGACTGAGAACAGAAGATTAGATTTTGCTAATTGGAGGAATGATTTCAAGTGGATAGAATCCAGACTTTGAAGTGATATAAACCTAGATTTGAAAATTTCATGTACCTTTATTCAAACTGCTTGTGTTCTCTGAACCTAGAATTCTGAAGATTATAAAATAAAAAAATCATAATGCCTACCTCACCGGTTTCTTCAAAGAATTAAAGGCAATAATGAAGATAAAGAGCCTAATAAAGTAACACATGATAGACCTTACATAAATGTTATCTATTATGAGTTAGAAATTAGATGAACTTTTAAAATTGAGGGTTTTTTATTGTCTCTTTGTTTTAAACTGTAGTGATGAAAACTGCAAGCTCACTGACAATGAATTTTATTCCGTTAGTTGCTGCTCTAGTTAACCAACTGGAAGTCCATTCCTTTGACAAAGTATTATGTTTTTAAATTCCTGAAAGAACTTGGATCCAAGTATTTCAATGTTTGTATGTTGAATTTACTTAAAATTTTATATTCTGTATTGGCTTAAACTTTTTAGTGTTAATGCTTTATGGCCCATTGCCTACTCCTTTGCACCACGTTTTTCTTAATAACTAGTTTTTCAGAAAAAGATCAAAGATCATTTCCTAAGTAATCATATCAAACACAATGCTCTATTTCTAATTGTAGATTTTCCTACTGCAAACTAGATTTATTTCTTTCAGATTTTGCACAGTTAGTATGTGATTGATGCTCAAATATTTCACATCTTTTCAGCGTAATTGCTGCAACCAACCAAATATTTAAAGGCCATTTTTGAAGTTCATCTACAGAAATACTTACTTAATGCATACATATTTATAGAGGTGAAGAAGTATCTGAAAATTGAAAAACAGTTCCATATGAATTAAGGACAATTTTTCCTAGGACTTTCCAGTGAACATTATATCTGTTCTAAAAACACAACAAAACAACATCTATTTCAGTGTAGCTCTTTTATTTCTGAAAGAATTAAATTATATAATATTTACCATATATTGTGTTAAGCACAGAGACATAGTCCATTGAAAAAGGACTGCTTTGTGGAGTTGTTTGTTATGAACAGAACTAATAATAATAAGGACATTACTGAAACACCTATATTTCCTAGAATGAATTTTGATCTCCAGCCACAAAGTCCTAATACCAGAAGAAAATAGAAACAAAGATAAAACTGTCTCTGTAACCCTGCTTTCTTCTCTTCCTGAAGGACAATGGCTCCTCCCAATGGAGAGAGTTGCAATTGAAAAAATGATCAGCTTCATTTTTATACTTGTTATAAGATGAACAGCTATTGCTAATTTCACCATAATGTTGGAGGTTAGGGAATATTCTACTGGAGTCATTTGATTGTGCTACGTATTAATTACCTATAAGAAGCAATGGATCCTCTTGGTTAACAATCTGAACATGTACATTAAATGAAACAGAAAGCAAGATAGTATTTTTGCCAAATTTGAATGTAGCATAATTGAACTTAAAAAAAAAATCCAGGTTCATTAAAATTATCCACTGACTTTTGTCATGGACAAAACAAATCCCCCACAAATCAGGGGAAAATTAAAGCAAAAAGCACTTCCTTTTTCGATTTGGCAACATCTTGAATGTTTAGTAGTCTGGGAAGGATCGCTTTAGTTGAGAAATAGATGAGAAGATGATGTATGTGTGATTAAGAATCTTTTTCACACAAATAAGCAATTATTATGGACTTGGAAACTTTGTGAGTTTTTTTGTTTGAGAAGCTTGTTAAGTCATAGTCATTTTTACTAACATCTGCTAGTTCCATTTATACTCCCCAAGGACATAGTTATAAGTAGAAATTTAAAGAATTCAGCAAGATGCTTAAAAAACATTTTGAATGGGATTCATTTTCCTTCAGGGAAATCTAAATTTTCTAAATTTTTAGAATGAGAATCAAACATATTAAATATTATCCTGGTTTTTCACTAGTAATAAATGTCAGCTTCATTGTTATTCTTTTTTGGTGTCTTGGTTCATGTTCTTTTTCTATGTTTGCAGAATAATCTTTTCTTCTACTTCCTTTAAATACTATCATATGCTAAACATAGAGTGAAACCAATTATTTTCGATTTTGATTGATAGCTAGAATCGATTGTCTTTTTTTTTTCTTTTTTAAGATTTTATTTATTTATTTGATAGAGAGAAACACAACAAGAGAGGGAGTACAAGCAGGTGGAGTGGGAGAGGGAGAAGCAGGCTTCCCGCAGAGCAGAGAGCCCGATGTGGGGCTCAATCTCAGGACCCAGGGATCATGACCTGAGCCGAAGGCAGATGCTTAACAACTGAGCCACCCAGGTGCCCTAAGAAACAATTGTCTTATGAGAAGGTTTCAAATCAATTCTTCGAAAATATTTCTCTTAAACTGCGTTTCTTTTTATAGTGCAGTTGCCCTAATCTAACCTCCCCACCTATCATTCAAATCTAGATCATTCAATAGACTCTTTATTGGTAAACTTGCCTGTAGTCTCTGTCATGAGAGCTATTTCAGAATTATATTATCAAGACTAATACAATATTGCTCTGTCATTATATTTACCCTTAAACTTATCACTTAATATAATTAGGGTTCCTCCTTTATATTTACATTTTAAGTTCTAAGTAAATTATATTCAGAGACTTTTAAATCCATGTTTCTAGATAAGACCAGAGATTACATAATCAAATTAATTTGAATAGCAATATTTACACTTCTGATACATTTTTATGTCAAAGTAAGATTTAATTTATTCTCTCATCCAGCAAGTATTATTAAATGTATTACAATGGATTCACCAATATTGGGGGAAGGGTGTCATTCTGAAGACAAGATAAAATAGATGCAAGCAACTAAGAAATAGGCAGTTGACCCTCATTATTTGTAAATTCATTACTATGCATTCACCTACTCATTAAAATTTATTTGGAATCCCCAAATCTATACTGATTGAGTGTTCATAGTCATCTGACTCTTGGGCATGCACATGCTCACTGTAGCAAAAAAAATTTGAGCCACCCAATACACACATTCCCAGCTCAGGTCAAATAAGGCATCACTCTGACATCTTGTTTCAGCTGTCATAAGGTAAAAAGTGCCCTTTTCATGCTCTATTTAGTGCCACATTTGTCACATTTGTGTGCTTTTTCTTGGTGATTTCACTGTTTAAAATGGCTCTCAAGCTTAGTGCTGAAGTGTTGTCCATTGTCCCTAAGTTCAAGAAGGCTGTGATGTGCCCTGTGGAGAACATAGGTGCATTAAATGAATTTAATTCAGTCATGAAATATAGTGCTGTTGGCCATGAGTTCAATGTGAATGAACCTGCAATATATATTAAGATGTCTTGAAACAGAAAACAAGATTATCTATTGATCAGTTAAGGAAAATGGTACAACAAGAGGCCCCCAGAAGCCTCACTTTCTATTTTACTTTTATTTCACCAAGAAGCAATGATTCAGTGTTTGCAGTGGCTTTATAGAACATAACTACCACTAATAATGACAACTGACTATAAATTTCTTATAGTGAAGTACATACCATAAGACAACTATGATATTTAAAATAAGAAACAGTTGGGATGGTTGGGTGGGTCAGTCAGTTAAGCATCTGCCTCAGGCTCAGGTCAGGATCCCAGGGTCCTGGGATGGAGCCCCATATCAGGCTCCTTGGTCAGCAGGGAGCCTGCTTCTCCCTCTGCCTCTGCCGCTCCCCCTTCTTGTATTTTCTTTCTGGCAAATAAGTAAATAAATAAATGATCTTAAAAAAATAAAATAGGAAACTATTTCTGGATAAGTTCATAAAAGTATGTTCTTAAGGAAAGTAAGTTTTGAGGCTGATCTTCTTGAAACTGTTGGATAGGCACAGTGAAGGCTACTGGGGGGCAAGAAAATAGCAGAGGAAAAAGCAAAAAAGTAGGATTGGTCAAGATGTGCTGGATGTTGTTGGGTCGTTGGGTCAGGATTCTAGGCACGAAGTTGGATGAGTGGAAGTACTAGAATCTAATGATAAAAGGCACTGAGTAGTGAGCTGAGAAACTTGCATTTACTTTAACACACAAAAGTTATCATGAGACCTAGGGTAAAAAAGACTTGTTTAGAATTCAGATATATTTAGACGTATCTCTATACTATATAAAATATTATCAATGGACTAACATGTCTGTGGCATCCATAACAAATAAATCAGTTTGATATTTATTGCAGTAGTAGTTTTTAGGTCCAGATATAAATAAATTTAATACCTTCAACCTATACTCTGAATTAACTTTCTTTTCTAATGGGTTAATATTTATTGATAAAGATTCTTGATAATACAAATTGCTTTCCCCACAGTACTGATCCAATAACAATATAAACATTGAGTGAATATTAATATTAATCCTCATTTTTCCTTTATCTGTTTCATTAATAATTGTTCTACATTGTCTCTCAAGTCCATGCAGAATTGATATTTTGGAGGTTTATTTGGTTGACTTTATTGAGAAGATTAAATATTTTTATTACACTGCAGGAAAAACTAACCAAATTGCTGCAATTAGAAGTTAACATTTGTTATATTTTCTTCTGTTTCATTCTATTTGTATGTCTTAAATTAATTAATTCGTTAAAGATTTATATTATTAATTTAGAAAATAAGATGTAGAGAAGCCATATCTTAGGACAAGCTGTGTTCCTCTGTGATTCATTACTAGAAGTACCATCTGGAGACATGAAAAGAAAAATCTATTCCCTAAACTCCAATGAAAGCATGATTATCCACTCCATGGGAAGAGAGATTTGGGAGGACTTTTCTAAATGTGCATTTCAAAGACTGAGGAATTGTCAATCCCACTGAAGAGCAGAAACAACACCGAGGGCATGGCAAAGTGAAATGAATTCCAATTACTAAAAGCAAACATATAAACATCTGTAATTCTAATGGCCATAATAAATCTTAGCAGTTGAAAAAAGAGAAAAGTTCTAGCTGGCTTGATAATTGGATCAATTTTTCACTTATGGGCTGTCAATTACTTGACATTTTAATGCATGCCAAATACAGCTAAAAGTATTTTAATTAGAATAACGTTACAAAAACTAACCCTACAGCTTTAATTGTGGTTTCGAAGCACAAAATGCGCATCTGAATACCTATTTACTGAGCAGAAGTTAATTAAAAGCATAGTTTTATATTGAACGTGCACTGGGCAGAGGGAGGAAAGTAATTTGCAATTAGGAATATGTAAGAGTCCACTCTATAAAGCAAAGCACGCTTGCCACAAACTTGAAACAAGTTGAGAATTTCATTATTTTTTTATTTTTTATTTTATTTTTTTTTTTATGATTTTTTATTTATTTATTTGACAGAGAGAGAGAGAGATTACAAATAGGCAGAGAGGCAGGCAGAGAAACAGAGAGAGGAGGAAGCAGGCTCCCTGCTGAGCAGAGAGCCCGATGCGGGCCTCGATCCCACGACGCTGAGATCATGACCTGAGCCGAAAGCAGAGGCTTTAACCCACTGAGCCACCCAGGCGCCCGAGAATTTCATTATTTTAAGTAGTATCAGAAGTTGTAACAATGACAACAGAAGTTGTTACTATGATAACAAGTTATATTTATATGATAATTTATTATTTTCAAGCTACCAGAGCATAAATGATTTTATTTGGTTATATGAAATGCTGAGGTTGTTTCGAGGGTCTTGGCAAATAGCGCCTCCCTTTTTTCATTTAAATTATGAACCAATTGAGCACTAACTCAAAAACAAAAGGTAAATCAAAACGTCTCCTCTATGTGTAATAAAACTAGTATGAGGACATGGTGTGAGGCCCAAATGGGACTACTCACTCCCTGAGGCTGTAGAACAATCACATTACACACTGCTTTGTTCACCAGCAGCCCCCCTCCCCCACCCCCAGAGTTTATAAAATTGGAAGAACTTCTTTTCCCAGGACTTGGAAGGCAGAACCTGAAGTTTATATATAGTGTGCTGGTGGTTCCTTTACAAAGGCTCAAAAAAGAAAAATGATGCATTTCCAGAGAACATTTTGCCCAAATAGCAAATGCTTCAGTCATTGTTCAGCAGCCCCACACTGATTCAGAGCAGAGAAGAAAGGATAAAATAGCTCCCATTTAGAGCCATTTCTATCTTATCTTCATTCAGTCAAGAATCATGAATTAAAGACAATTAACCAGGGCGCCTGGGTGGCTCAGTGGGTTAAAGCCTCTGCTTTCGGTTCAGGTCATGATCTCAGGGTTCTGGGATCGAGGCCCGCATCGGGCTCCCCGCTCAGCGGGGAGCCTGCTTCCCCACTCTCTCTCTGCCTCCTTGTGATCTCTCTCCCTCTGTGAAATAAATAAATAAAATCTTAAAAATGTTTTTAAAAAAAAAGACAATTAACCAGCATCAAGGAAACTGATTCCACTGCTGAAAGAAATAAGAGCAGGGAAGAGGCTAGGGATATTTAGAGGAAAATAGTCTTTGGATGGGAACCATATCAATCGGAAAGAGAACTGTTCTAATGTAAAGCAGCTATGAAACTTAGTCTTTGAGAGGTAAAGAATTTATGTTCTACAAATGGCATAATTAAGATCAGAGCTGAATTATAAGCCTAACACTCTTTCTACTATATTTTGTTGCTTCTTTGTCTTATGTCTTTATTCCTTATTTTTTAATTTTAATTGTTTCAGCTTTGGCCATTGGGAACTTTTTCAGTGGGCTCCTGTGACCTTTTGACATAGCCCCTCACCATCATTGTGGGTCTTTTTTTTTTTTAAATCATTTCTTAACTTCACGTACCTATCAGATGCTCTAGGCTCTGTAACTTGATCAGGATATATCAAGAGATAGAGTTATCCTTACTATCTTCAACAATGGATCAAGTATCTAAATTGCTTTTTAAACTAATTTGTGTATGACCAGAGTTATTTTAGTACTTAGGTTATATATCAACATTTCTTACGTTCCAATAATGAACTATTTAACATCAATTTTATTCAGTCGATTTGTGGTTGCCTTCCCTGATCCCTAAAATTGTTATTTGCACAAGAACACATTAACACAAACATATACATTCAGTTGATTATTTAAAGACTTCATTTATTTATTTGCCAGAGAGAGATCACAAGCAGGCAGAGAAGCAGGCAGAGAGAGAGGGGGGGAAGCAGACTCCCCCCTGCCCAGAGAGCCTGACAACGTGGGGCTCAAGGACCCCAAGATTACGCCCCTAGTGGAAGCCACAGGCTCAAAGCACTGAGTCCCCCGGGGCGCCGCTCAGTCGATTATTTAAATCCTCAAGATGGCCAAAGGACTTGAATAGGCATTTTTCCGAAGAAGACATACAAATGGTCAACAGGTATGTGAAAAGGTGCTCAACATAACTAACCATCAGAGAAATGCAAATCAAAACAACAATGATATATCACTTGCTAGCTGTTAAAATGGCTATTATAAAACAAAAAAACAAGAGAGAACAAGTGTTGGCTAGGATGTTGAGAAAAAGGAACCTTTCTGATCTGTTGGTAAGACTGTAAATTGGTACAGCCACAATGGGGAACAATATGGAGTTTCCTTAAAAGTTAAAAATAGAACCACCAAGTGATCCAGTAATCTCACTTCTGGGTATATATTGAGAGAAAATGAAATCACTGTCTTGAAGAGATGTCTGCATTCCCATGTTCATTACAGCATTATTCTCAATAGCCATGACATGGAAACAACCTAAGTGTCTGTCAATGGAACAATAGATAAAGAAAATGTGATATATAGATACAGATAGATCTAAAAATGAAATATTATTCAGTTATAAGAAAAAAAAAAGGAAATCCTGCCAATTGTGACAGCCAGCCTGGATGAAACTTGAGGGCATTATGCTAAGTGAAACATCATACAGAGAAAGACAAGCACCGTATCATCTCACTTAGATGTAGAATCTAAAAATCCAAACTCAGAACTGAGAATAGACTGATAGTTTTCAATGACTGGAAGGTGAAAGAAATGGGGAGATGTTGATCAAAGGGCACAAACTTTCAGCTGTTAAGATTTAAGTTCTAAGGATCTAATGTACAGCACGGTGACTATCATTCACAATACTGTATCATATACTTGAAATTTGCTAAAAGAGTAAATATGCAATGGTCTCATGACACACATACACACAGAGGGAACTGTGTGAGGTGATAGTTGTGTCAACTAACCTTACTGTGGCAATCATTTCCTAATACATAAATATATCAAATACACAGTGTGATGATTGGACACAACTTACACAATGCTTCTTACCAATATTATCTCAATAAAGATGGAAAAACTACTCAAGGCATAAGATATAAGACATGATAGTGTTTAGGATAGGAGGAAGTAGGGAAAGGAAGGAAATCTATGTTTTAAGAGAAGGAGCCTGGGGAACAATCCTGAGGATACATGGCACTTTGACTGGAAGTTTTCGGGTCCTGTTCCTGCAAAGCTCATTTCTTCAAGTCTGAAGCCATTTTCCCGGAACTACTTGTATCAGAATTAATACAGACATTAGGCAGGAGACATTTGAATTAGAACCCGACATTCTCACTTGTTATAAAGTCTGATGTTATGCCTCTAGTGGGACTCCTCTGTTGATGTCCAGCCAAGTCTTAGGCATTGCCTCGTGGACTTCTGGTACTAAGAAACTTGCCCTCACTCTCTATCTTAACAAGATGCTCCAGGAACAATTCCTTCTACACTGACAACTTGCTCTTATTATTGACAGTCTCCTTACGTTGAACGAGTACCTAGAAGCTTAACTGGGACTCTGATTCCCGTTGAGGGAAATGTTACTTGACTCTAAATTTCATTGCATCCTTTGTCCAATTCCCTCTATTAAGATTCTTCAAGCTAGTTTTCTGCCAATTTACTGTCATGTACTCTGGAAAACTTGTGTTGCTGAAAAATACACTGCTCTTTCCTTCTTCCCCCAGATCACACGAAAGGTGTTGGTTTATTAAGCTTAAAGCAGATGTTTTAACTTTAATAGATGATTCCAAAATTCTGAAAAGTCTTCAAATAACAGTGGGTGCATAGAGGGTAGAAACCATTTCTGAATCCTCTTTTTTAAATCTCAGCTCTTGTCCTCACCTGTAATTCTGCAAACCTGGCATTCTGTTATACACACATATTTGCTACTCTTAATCCACATGATTTGGTGAAATAGAACCTCTCACAATCAGAGGCTGACCTTGATTTATCTCTGTGTGAATGAGTACATCTTATTTCTGGCTAGTGATTTTATTTCACAGATATGGACATGGCAAAAATAAAGAAATAGGATGTGATGATATCTTTCCTGGAGAATTTCAGAAAAATGAAACACCAACATTTGATTAGATGGTAGGCAGATATAAGGTCTGTTTCTACAGAAAATATGTAGCCAACACAAAGGAGGCAAAAGGAGTATGAGGAAGAAACGGGATGGTGAAGAAATCTTTGGAGCCCCCAAATCCAACTACACCTGAAGCTAGCTCTATTCCCTGAACTTTTAAATGCATGAGCTAATAAAATTCCTTTTGCCAGTCTCTGGGCAAAATAGTGTGAAAGTTACTGGAATTGGAATAAGATTAACCTGGATCTAATTTTGCTTTATCTAGTTATATGAATTTAGTCCAGTTGCTTAACCTCTGCACATGTAAAATAAATACTCAACTTACTCAAGATTTTACCTCACCTAATCGTTAGCATTCTTGCACTGACATTGTTTAAGACAGTTTGGTTATTAGAGTGACAGTCTTTTAAGAGACAATTTAAAACTATGTAATTGAGTAATTGATTTAGATTAGTGACTTTAAGTTGAAGATTTACTAAATTTTTAATTAGAGATATATTTAATTTATTGGACATATAACATTGTTTTTTCTTTCTCCAATTCTTGATTTTTTATTGAGGTATATTTGACATATTACATTTGTTTTATAACATTATAACGATATAATGATTTGATGTTTTCATGTATTACAAAATGATCACCACAATAAGTCTAGTTAACATCTGTCACCACACATAGCTACAAATTTCTTTCTTAGAATGAGAACTTTAAAGATCCCCTCTTGTGGGGCGCCTGGGTGGCTCAGTCATTAAGCGTCTGCCTTTGGCTCAGGTCATGATCCCAGGGTCCTGGGATTGAGCCCTGCATCAGGCTCCCTGCTCAGCAGGGAGCTTGCTTCCTCCTCTCTCTTTGCCTGCCTCTCTGCCTACTTGTGATCTCTCTCTCTCTGTCAAATAAATAAATACATAAATAACAAAAAAAAAAATAGGACCATATAATGCCTTTTTTACACCTCACATTTTTTACCTAAATATATTTTAAAGATCTTTCCATGTTTGTACACATGGGTCACCTTATTTTAAAAATGCCTGACAGTATTTCATTGTCTAAACTTATCATTATGTAGTTAATGAATTTCCTATGGGTAGCTAGTTAGGTTTATTTTTCCTTCTTTGCTATCACAAATAACATTTCAGTGACTATCTGGTACATGGTATTTTCATACACATTCATGCATATGCGGAGAATTAATACATATCTATGACCATTTTTCACTTTGAAAAACTGTCTAATTTTCCTCCATAGAGATTATTCCAATTTATAATCCCACCAACTCTCATGAGCTGCAAATAAGACAGTATTTTTAAAAAGGTTTAACCAAATTCCCTATAATATTAACTGATTATCTTAAGTCCCATTCTATTTAGTTTATATAAAAATGAGAAAATCAATATTAAAACTAGTAATAACTGCTGAGGGGCTACCACATGTGAGGCACATTACAGGTTTATATTTCTTTACAGTCACAATAATCCTTTACAACGAATAATAGTCTCACTTATGTTTTATAGATAAAAAATAAGGGCACCTGGGTGGCTCAGTCAGTAAAGCATCTGGCTTTGGCTCAGGTCATGATCCCAGGGTCCTGAGAATGAATCTCTGCATTTGGCTCCCTGCTCAGCAGAGAGTCTGCTTCTCATTTTCACTCTGCCTCCTCCCCAGGCTCATGCTCTGCTTCTGTCTGTCTGTCTTTCTCTCTCTCAAATAAATAAATAATATCTTTTAAAAAAAAATTGAGGCAATGGAGAAATTGCCACAATCACACAGCTAGAAAGTGGTGACGACTCTAGCCAGTTTGTAATAAGCTATACCGACTTGCCGACAAGAGTTGATAAGAGTCACTTATTAGTCACGAATGCTAAGTTGTTATGAAGTAAGAACAACCTCCAAATCTTAGAAGCACAAACAAAAAAGTTTACAGTTTGTTAACAAAGTACCCTGCGGGTCCAGGAGATCCTTTAGAGCAGCTCTTTCTGGACAAATAAAGTATGATCTCACTTAGGTGTGCATTCTAAAAACGTCACTCATAGAAAAAGTTAGAATGGTGGTTGCCAGGGGCAGAAAATGGGAATGTGTTCGACAATGGGTACAAACTTCCAGTTTGAAGATGAATGAGTTCCACGGAAGTAAGGGCGCCGTGTGAGTGAGGCTGGTTTGAGCTGTATTATGGTAAGAGTTCAAAATCTGGGAAATAGGTAGGATTTTATGGAATTTGGTCATAGTAATAAAAGTATTTTGATAGGATAAATTCACAGATTTTGTGCAGATTCTATTGGAAGGGAGAGAAGAAATTGGAGGTTTTAAAAGAAACAGAAAGAATGTTGCAAAACACAGACTTTACGTGAGTCAGTGGTGATGATGAATGACTACACTGGAGAGGGGGAAGTGTACAAGATGAGTTTGGAAGTAGAAACTAGAGAATATATTGTAACTAAATTTTCCCCATTTCATTTGCCCATTAGACATCCTCAAGTTAAGCAGTCTGTCATTGTTACTATAATAGCAGTATCTATTTGAGTAAGAATGACAGTAAAAGGGGAAAAATATTAATACTTTCAAAAGTAAAATTCTACCTGGTAAGCAAACTGAGAAAAATAGGTTCCCAATATCCTTAAGGCGATATTAGCCTGAATAGTTGGTATGCTGAAAAATGGATAAAGAAATGGAAGGATAGGGTTTTAGCAAGAATAAATATTTTTCAGAGACCATTCTAAGGTGTTAATGATTGTTATATAGAAAACTAAAATAAAAGTTACAGGATTGAAGAAATTTTAAGAATGGAACTGTAAAAATGCTCTTGGTTACATTCTTAGTATGTTTTCAGGTGATGACTCTTTGCAGTCCTTATATAAACTGAAAATGATTTTATACAGTGATGCTTGGAGAGATGGAACGGTTTAAATCTACTAGAAGTTCACTTTAATCTTCATGAAATCAAATGCTTCTGTTTTGAACTTGGCAGAAACTAAAAAGTTAGTTAAGGTCGTTTTTAGGCAATCTTCTCCAGTTCTTTGACTGGAATAATAGAATAAAACAGTATTTTTATCTAGGTACCACTAAGATGAACATTGGATGTATTTGCTCTTCAACACGTGTATGCTAATGCAAGCAATTTTACATTTTGTTGACAAGTAATAATTTCTTTCTTTTTTTTTTTTAAAGATTTTATTTATTTATTTCACAGAGGGAGAGAGATCACAAGGAGGCAGAGAGGCAGGCAGAGAGAGAGAGGGGGAAGCAGGCTCCCCGCTGAGCAGGGAGCCCGATGCGGGCTTCGATCCCAGGACCCTGAGATCATGACCTGAGCCGAAAGCAGAGGCATTAACCCACTGAGCCACCCAGGCGCCCGACAAGTAATAATTTCAAGAGGATTTTAAATTCACTAAAATGAAATTGGCAACTTGTTTAACTTGATACTATTTTTATGCAAATATTGTTAGTAATAAAAGAGAGGTGCAGAAAATGCAGTTTGGAAAACAAAGCTGTTTCTAAGTGCAATATTTGTCAAACCTCTTTGGGTTTGAGCAGTTCTGAGACTGAGTAATTGTGCATGAATGACTGAGAAAACATAAATTCAAATAAATAATTGGTTGGCTCTAGAAATGATTCAGTAGGCAGATACCAATTTTATCATTTATTTTGGCATTGCTAAGAGAGGAAGGGGATTACATGTTGATTCGTATGAATAAACATTAACTACAAGGCAACCAATTTGGTCCTAGTAAAGTGCAAATCTTAAAAAATTAAATTTGAAATCAATATTTCTCTAATAGGTTGTATTATTTTACAAAAGTCAAAAATTTCTGTAGAAATTTTACACATGTGTTTGTAGACCTACATTTTTACTTATATCTTTATTTTTTTGCTTCAGTTTTTATGTAAATTCTAGTGGGTCAACATACTGTGTAATATTGATTTCAAGAGTAGAATTTAGTGATTCATCGCTTACATATAACACCAAGTGCTCATCACAACCAATGATCTCCATAATACCCATCATTCATTTAGCCCATCCCCCCACTCACCTCCTTCCATTAACCCTCAGTTTGTTCTGTATAGTTAAGAGTCTCTACTAAATGCCTAACAGACACACATAAAGATACTCAACATTACCCATCATCAGGAAAATACATATCAAAACCATGATGAGATACCACCTCACACCTGTCAGAATGGCTAATATTAAAACAGGAAACAACAGATGTTGGTGAGGATGTGGAGAAAGGGGAACCCTCCTACATGGTTGGTGGGAAAGCAAGCTGATGCAGCCATTCTGGAAAACAGTATGGAGTTTCCTCAACAAGTTAGAAATAGAACTACCCCACGACCCAGAAATTGCACTACAAGATATTTACTGAAAGGATACAAAAATACTGATTCAAAGGGGCACATGCACCCCAATGTTTACAGCAGCAATGTAAATAAAATAGCCAAATTATAGAAGAAGCCGAAATGTCCATCGACTGATGAATGAATAAAGAGGTTCTAGAATACATATACAATGGAATATTACTCAGCCATCAGAGAGATGGCTTGCCATTTGCAATGGCTTGGATGAAGCTAGTGTGTATGATGCTAAGTGAAATAAGTCAGTTAGAGAAAGACAAATACCATATGATTTCACTCAGATGTGGAACATAAGAAACAAAACAGATGAACATAGGGGAAGGAAGAAAAGACAGAGAGGGAGGCAAATCATATTTATATCTTTAAATAAGTGCCCCAAACCATGGAATTATAGAATTACTATTGGAATTTAAGCCAGAACTCAAAAATATTAAGACACAAACAGTAAAGTTGAGGATGTTGGACTTTGATCCTTTACAATTGCAATAGCCAGGAACTGGTTTTGTCTAAATAAGTTTATATGGAAACGACCTGCTGTTTCTATGGATTTCAGACAAGAGAAATGAACAGAAAGATGTCAGTCTCATCAGATCTGTATAGGAGAATAGATCTTCAGAAATCTGATGTAAAAAGTCAATTTAACTTCTTATTGACCATCAGTGTTCTATCAGGTTTTCTGTATAGATACAATTTGAGAGACAGGATTTTATATGCAGTTTATCCACACAGAATACACAGCATATTTAAAGATGGTCCTCAAAAGCAGGTCATTGACTTTATAATATATTGTTATAATCAGGAATGACTGAAAAACGTCCACGTTGTGTTGTTTTATTTTTTTATGCACTATATTTGTTTCTTAGGATCTACCTTAAAATATAAAAACCATCTATCCTTTTTCATTCTGGTGTTTGAATTCATTCGTATGTATAATTGATGCCTTCTCAATTACAATGATGCATATTATAATTTAATAAGCAAATGTCTCATGATGTTGATGATAAAAAGAAAAAATATAAATACATTAAGAATTCCAATCACTTTATCACTCTTTGGCCTTTTGCTAAGATCAAGTGAAGAATTCTAATCATTTTACTACAGTTTTATGAAGTCACTCTTCTTCATTAGTCTTCCAGAAATGCTTTTTTAAAAGTTCACTGTCGGGGCGCCTGGGTGGCTCAGTCCTTAACCATCTGCCTTCTACTCAGGTCATGATCTCAGGGTCCTGGGATCAAGCCCCACATCAAGCCCCGCATTGGGCTTCCTGCTTGGTGGGAAGCCTGCTTCTCCTTCTCCCACTCCCCCTGCTTGTGTTCCCTCTCTCACTGTGTCTCTCTCTGTCAAATAAATAAATGAAATTTTTAAAAATAAATAAATAAAAGTTCAGTGTCATTAGATGGTGTTTCTTTCTAATGGTTAAAATATCACACTTTTAAGATTTTTAAAAAAATTAATGTGACATTTCAAAAGTTAAAGATCTACTGTATAAAGAATCATGCCATCCTCACATTTCTAACACATATTTTAATTACATGTATCTTCAGGCACAATTTGTCCTTCTCTGAAAATCCTTTCTGTCCTAATAATTCCATGGTCTGTCTCCACCTTAGTTCAACAACCTAAAAATCACATATTAAGTACCTACTATAGAACAAGCTCTGTGCTAAGTTATAAAGATACAAATATTAATAAAAACAACAATCCTTAACCTAAGCCTCTTGTGTTTCAATTGAGTTAACAAATATATGACATATAATTTCAAATACTGTGAAAAGTGCTGTTATGAAATCACAGAAGATGGTCACTTATTGTATCCAGCAAATTCAGGAAAATATTCTTAATGGAATAAAATAGTGCTCTAACTAAGATTTGAAGGATACTTAATGTTGAATAAAAGGTGCATGAAAATATAGGGGGAGGGAATAGCAAAAATCCAAGAGCAGAGGCATGGAATAGTATAAAATATGCCATGATCATTGCAGGCAGACTGCTTTTAGTAGACTATAAAATAAATTCAGAACAAGATGGAGTCAAGTCTGGATCAATTTTTTATATTTTCTATGGGCCAAATTTTATTTTTTTATCTTTTATTTTGCTTCACAAATAAAATGAAAATTTTGTGGAATCATAAAGATGCATGGAGGCTTAGTGTATTTCCCCTTAAAAAATGTTGTTGCTATAAATATTATAGGAAAGGCATAATAACATCAGCATGACATGAATTCATAACAATGAATTAAAATTATTTTAAAAATAATTTAGGATGATGAAATAGACATAATGATGGTATTATTGTCTAGAATTGCTTTGTCATTTTCTTCCTCTGTCTGACTATAACTTCAAAGAGTCATCGGGGGAGAATGCATACTTCCTTTTTCTCCACATTTCTGGACAAGGACCTAACACCAGAGCAACACTCCTGGTCTCTCATCCACCTCCCTCCCCCCACATTCACCATCCTGAAGTTAGTGCAGTAACTTATCTAAAGACAAGTGGGCCAATGAATTGGCCAGGTGTAGCTTGGTGCCATCTGGTTCCTCTTCAGTTCTGACTGCCTATAATAAAAGGTGTTGCTTCAGTGTGTTTGTGTGTGTGTGTGTGTGTGGAGCTTGGGGTTGTCCAGCTGTGCCAGTGACTGGGTTAAGTTAATAAGTAGAATTCAGGGGTCAAAGATTACAAACCCACTTAGACAAAAACTTAAACATAAAATATAGTGACCATTATGAGTAAAAAATTGATATTGTAATTTCCTTCTGTCTGTCCATTTCTTGGTTTGTTTTGATCTCAAACAGAGACGAGAGGAATACTATGAACCATTCTTCTGTTTTTTAAAGATTGATTTATTTGAGAGAGAGAGAGAGGGAGAAAGAGAGAGAAAGGGAGAGCAGGAGAGGGAGAAGAAGAGGGAGAGGGAAAGGGAGAGAGAAAATCCCAAGCAGACTCCCTGCTGAGCGCGGAGCCCAATGTGGAGCTCAATCTCATGACCCTGAGATCATGACCTAAGCCAAAAACAAGAGTCGGATGCTTAACTGACTGAGCCACCCAAGTGCCCCTGAACAGTCTGTCCTTCTAGAACTCTAACATATGCAAAGTAATCAGGTAATATGTATTCCTAATTAAACCCCTCACATTTCAGAATGCAGTTGGGAGGAAGTTTAGTCGTACTTGTTTCCCTCATTAGTTCATTTCGTAATACCTGGAATCCAACTGCTTGTGATGCCGAAAAGTCCTTCTGGGCCTCCCTCCCTCAGGCAAAACCATTCTGCTCTATTTTTCATGAAGATACACCTGCATATTTAATGATCTTGTCTGTGGTAACAATGAATTAATGAATGGTCACGGGTTTCTGAGTTACCATCACTTAATAATGCATATACGGTCTAGCATATGTTCTCTGGTTGGCAAGGATCTTAATCCAAATATGTGACCCTAAAACTGGAAAGTTCACATTAGATGACAAGCTTTTGGGGAAGTTACTTTTGAAAAGATGGGCCCTTTGGTATGTTTAATTGCATCAAGTTGGTAACTAAATATTTCATCTGAACATGTGAGTAAGCTTTGGTAGGAGCTCATCAGAGGAGGCCTAGGTGACAACAGAGACTAAGACAATGATGGTGTAGGATGTCTCATTCAATACAATATCTTCTATGCCCATCTATAAAAACAGGATAATGAAATGTCAGCCTTCCTGATTTAGAGAGGACCTGTAACAGTGCCAGCTGATGAGAGGTCCGCAGAGGTCCCTGGTTATGGCCTTCCTTCTCAAACGATGTTAGAAGGAAGTCTTGTACCCCTTCCCTCTTATCTCGTGTGCAGACAAAATGGGGATGCAGAGTTGATCTTGTAACAATGAAGTCAGAAATCACATGTTGAAGATAATTACCAGTTGATATCCTTGAGCACCACGTGAAAAGAAAAGCCCCATGTTTAATTAAGCCCCTGTTTATTGGGTTTTCTGTTACTAATTGCAGAAATAAAAAGTACATTTCAACTACATATAGCTCCAGACAACTGAAACCAGTCTAGCTGGTGTATTCATTAAAGAACTGGTTAGTGGAAGTCATATAACAGAATTGTTGGGATGGCCTTTACGCCTGGGCACTACATTTCTAGACGATATACGTAAGGATAACATATTCAGGAAAAATGCCCAATCATACTATAAGGTCATCACAAAGGCAAAACCTTGCCATTGCCCCTGCACAATAGGAGCTGGAAATCCACCACAGCTGCCCCAGGAGACCCACGTGCAACAGCTGCCTTATGTTGGTTATTTCCTCCTCCTTTTTTCATGCAGGTTCATGTGCTTGGCAGAACCTAGGTTCCCACGCCTGCATTCTAGTGTTTAGAAAATGCACCTCATGAATTACCAGCCTCTATTGTTCAAGAAAGTAAGCCTCTAAAGCATTGAAATGAGTGGTGAGTGAGCTAATATAAAGTGTCTGCAAAAAACTGTGCCAACCTTGATTGGTATTGACTTCCTGGAGTGCTGCTCTGAAGATTGGCCAAACATATGCAGGCTCAGCAAGACAGAGCAACATGATTCATTAGTGGTATCTGCTGAGCTACGGAGAGGGAGAGTTTGGATGTGACTACCACTCACTGTTTCATTCCCAGGCAAAGACAAGAAGCAGCAGCAGCTGGGGAATGGCAACTGAGTTGTTGAGACAGATAAATAATCACAGGGAAGGAAGATCTGGAGGACAGCGAACTGCGGTAATTGTTGAACTGCTCAGAAGCTGGAGGAACCGAGGTCGCGAAGAGAGATGACAATGGATCTAGAGCTAGCTGTAACAGAGCTACTCAAATTCATCTGATTCAATTTAGGGCTCTTGCCCCAAGCTGAGGTTATTTTGGCCTCTGTTTAGTCAATCCTTGATTTACGAGCAGATAAACGTAACAAATTTGAATTAATTCGTGGCTGTGCGTCCATGTTATGCACACCTGTTCCCGAAATCTTATAAAGGATCATTTTAAAAATCTTCAAGATCTGCTGAACAGAATGGGCTAAGACATATTGTATAAATATGAATTTCTAGAACCACAAACCTTATCTAACCATTTCATTTTCTTTGTGAAGTCTCTGTGACCCAGAGATACAGGGTGGCTCATGTAAGGGAAGATTTCGCAGAGTGGTATTTGCTTGAGTGTTCCTCAGGCTTATGCCTTTTCTGCATAATCATGTGTTCATTCAATCATCTATAGGAAGATGGCATTTTGCTAAATACTATGGGTGATATAAAGAATAAATAACAAAGCATACCACGATCAAGCATTTTATGATTAAATAGACGAACGAAGACAGATGAAGACTGTATTCTCTACAAATTCCAAAGAAAGAGAAGTCACCACGAAATGAAATATGTGACTGAAACTGATCAGGTTTTTTATTCGATTAGCAAAAACTTGCTCTATCTAAAAAGGAAGAAAATGAGTTTATTAAAAGAATCATTAGAAAGACCACAAAGAGCCGAATTTTAAGATAATTGCCAGGAACAATGCACAACACCACACTGCAGAACCAATATGTTAAAGAACATTCCTTCAAGCACTAGACACTTCCGTTCATAAGTGTCACCTTCCATCATCTCCTACTGCTCTGACCAACTGAGAAAAAGCTGTTCATTTATAAGCTACTGAGTCAAGGTTGGCTGTGCAGAAAGTTGAGACCATGAGTAGCTAGCATTTTTAGTTTCTAGACAAGGAGGGTATTTTTTTACCTTCTACCGACATTCTTAAAATAAGGAATTCTCCAAACATAGTTAGAAGATCAAAGGCTAAGTGGCCATAAATTTTGGAAGGTGTACGTCACAAAAAGCTACATGGTATAATCAGTCTCTCAATAAAAATGATCATACTAATAATTCAAGCCAAACTTATTCTTCTTCCATGCCATATCTCCAGGAAATGAGAGTAATTGTTAGTTATTCCACAAACCCTCACTGTATTAGGAGAGTTATACAGAAATTTTATATTGATTTATGTAAAAATAAACATATCTGAATGACAAAGATTGTGTCAATATATACATGAGGAAAAGAAGGGTGAATATAATTTGGTTCCTTCTCTTTAAAAAACTATATTCTAAAATCAATCTCAAAATCAACATCAATCATCTTGCCCCAAACCAGAGTTCCTGATAATGAGCTGGTGGGTTTTAATCCATTTGTCTCCCAGGGTAAATATCTTTCCAGTCAATGCACCTTCTGAAAATGAAGGGGCAAGTATTTCCTCTCCTCTAAACCTAAAACCAAACTCTGTAAAAGGAATCTGTTTTGCATTTTAAACAGATTCTCTTGATACTGCAGGTAACATAAGAGGCATTTAGACATTCAAGTCATTTTCTCTTTTCTGCTAATAATGTTTGCTGATATTGACTCCATTCAGCAGGCACATTGGTTCTAATCATTAGATTTATATTTTATGATAACCAGTGTGTTACCTAGTGACCCTTCATTGAAAAAGCAATTCACCTTATTGAAAGAAAATAGGGAAGATAAATCATGCATGGAAACCTACAATTGAAAAATATTAACAATACCCACGAAACTTGTTATTATCCCTACACTGGTAGTTTAACCTTTAGAGAAAGTAAATAATTTGTTCCTTTCTCCTGTGTGTCTATATCATTTTAGCAGCTTTTTAAAAAAAAGCAGTTCTGTTTCCACTTTTTCATTAGCTTTTCAAGCACAGACATCTGTCACCAAACAACTTCCCAGAAGCTGTGGCCAAATTGGATGAAAACCACATTTGAGAATGTGTATTTATAAATAAAGACTTGCCTGAGATTCAATAATACTTTGCCTTTATTCTTCTTGTGGAAATTTTATTCTGAAATTGATTGACTTTAAATACAACATTTTTCTTCTGATTATATTATGGTACTGAAGGTTGAAGATGAATAACTTCATTTATAATGAAACTCGTGTAACTCAAAAGCAAAATATTATTTCTCGCTTTTGCTTTTACAAGTCAACGTTTCTTCTTTCCTTCCCTTTCAATGACTTATTTGTATCTTTTCTTTTTTCTTTTTCAGACCACTTGATTAAAATATAATCGACATGCAAAAGCTGTACATATTTCATGTATTCAACCTAATGAGTTTAGAGGTAAGTAAACATTCATGAAACCATCACCACTCTCTTTGTTCATTCTCTTTTCTTTAAAGCCCTTTTCAGTATGAAGTTCTGTGGTTCCCTGATTCTCAGAGTGTTCTGGATAATCGTACTACGGAATTAGTGCTCAGTACCAGCAGTGACAGAACATCCCACTTCTGCCCTCAGAGAGCTTTGTAGCCAAGAGGGTGAGCAATATTAAAAGTTTAAAATCACATATTCAAAAAGATGGTCTTGCAGGTCACAGAATGTGGAATGGGGGGCTTGTCTGAAGTATCAGAAAGTTCACTGCGTAGAAAGCCACCCTTTGAACACCTACCACAATGGAGAGCGCAAAACAGGGCAAGCCAAAGGAGAAAGGGTTTGTTTGTTTGTTTGTTTTAATTTCTATCTTCCCTTCTCCTGATGCTTTCCTGAAAGGGTCAGTGAGAAAGAAAATCAAGTTAGGAGAGCATAAATAAATAAATGAATAAAATCGCAAACTCTGCCTTTTCCCCCTTCGTTGATTCTGGCTCCTCTTCAAGTCTGAGCGGATCTTGGGGAAGGAACAATGAACTAGGAGAGGGAATAAGATTTTAACTTTGATTAGTTTATACTTTGAGGTAAATTTTTAATACCCCATATTACCAGAGAGCTATAATTTGCCAAAAATATCTCTGAGGAGTTGGGAAGGAAGTTAGGCTATGTTGGAAGAAAATAAACAAGCTGTCTTCTGCTTATGCCCTCCACATTTGGCATATTCAATAATTTATAGGTATCTTTATTTGGCAATTAATTATAAATTCTTTAAGGGAGGGAGAATTTAATATACAACAGTGCTTAACACATGGTTTAGCATCTCATTTATTACAAGTCATTTCATTTCAACACTCTGAACAAGAGAATGAATACATTTTAGAACTGAAGTTTGGGGTATTTTTTGTTTTTTGTGTTTTCTGGTCTTAGTATTGTTTTTCCTACTCAAGACTTTAAGCCTATGGATCTCTATATTCATGAAAGAGTGACATGAAGATAAAAATCAATACTGGGCCACCTGGGTGGCTCAATTGCTACTGACTCTTGGTTTAGGCTCAGCTCGTGATCTCAGGGTCATGGGTTTGAGCCTCATGTCAGGCTCCTCGCTCAGGGCAGAGGCTGCTTGAGATTCTTTCCCCCTCCCTCTCCCTTCCTCTCTGCTCCTCCCCCTGCTCTCACTCTCTCTCTCTCAAAAATAAATAAGTAAAATATTTTTAAAGATTCAATACCTAATGTGCTTTAGAGTCTTTTCAGATATGATTGATTGGAATTGAAATCCTATGCTTATTTTATGTAATATACCAAACTACAATGCTTTGAGACCTCTGCTACTCGTTATCATTGCATTAAATGCTTTCTTAAAGATTCCCTAGGGAGTATTGGGTTCCCCAGGACACTGAGCTCAACTGACCTTAAGAACAAATCCTTTCTGTTTTCCACTTTCCATTCTGCTTCCTCCTTTACCCATGACCCTCATGAGATCACCTTAGCCTAAATTTTTCAACTCTCACTCTCATCTTCAGATGATGTAGAAAGTTACGGCTTTCCCTAAAATATAATCTTTCTAAACTGAGACTGGGTGTAAATTACAAAGAATATTTATTTTAAATAAATAGAAAAAAACCTAGAATCCATAAAAAAAAAAAAAGATGTAGAAACCCTACTAAAGGACCTAATTACATTTTTATGTGAACTGATACAGACTCCATCGTTAAGAAGAAAAATTTCAAAAATTATAGTTTTTATTAATATCTTTTGTTATTTTATTTTTTATTTGTATAGCATTTACCACATGACTCTATGTCAGCCTATCTCCTAGCTTTCTTAGCCTACTTTTTGTACATACAAAACACTTTAAATTTTTTTGACTGTTTAAGGAATACAGGTATCCTCTGTTTTTGAAAGTTTGTGTTATGCCACTCATTTTAATGAAAGACCTACATGCTTTTGGTAAGTGAGAGAATTCTGGAGAGGATTTTTCACTTTAATGAAAAGACAAACGGGGTTCAGCGCTTGTTTTGCAGAGAGCTGTGACGGCAGCAGTGTGCCCCCTGAGCAGCAAGAGGGGCCCACCACGCTCCTTCCCTGGAACCACACTCAGCTTCTCAGCATCAAGCCACCATAGCTTTGAACTGTGTCTCTGAACATCTGCGCTGTATCTATATTTATTTTATACATCCATTAGCAATATGTGTCCTAAGGTATTAGGAAACCTAAGAGAGGTTATTTGGGGCTCTGGAAGCACTCAGAAAATTTTTTCAATATAAATTAATGATAATTGCTTCTTCGATGTATGCCATTTCAGCTTATGAAAAATTTCATAGAACACTTTCAGATAGCAGGAGAAACTTGCACCAGCAACCAAATGATCGCTAGATGGCAGCATAATTCAATTCTTATAAAATATATTTCAACTGATTTTCTTTATGACTGATACTTGTTTCAAAAACTCCAAAGAAAAAAACAATATTTGAAGTAATGCATTAGTTTATCTGAAATACTAGTTTTATCTAATTGTCAGTGTATTGATCATGCTCCAAGTAAGAAGGCAACTATCGCCTTGGTGTGTACCTGAGGGGAGAGGGATGGAGAGATGGGGTAAACAGGTGATGGGGATAAAGGAGGGGTACTTGTGATGAGCACAGGGCATTGTATGGAAGTATTGAATCACTATATTGTACACCTGATATTACTCAGTATGTTAACTAACCGGAGTTTAAATTGAAACTTTTTAAAAAGATTTTATTTATTTGAGAGAGAGAGAGAGAGAGAGAGAGAGAGAGAGAGAGAGAGAGAAGGCATGAGCAGGGACAGAGGCAGGGGGAGAGGCAGAGGGAGGAGCAGGCTCCCCGCTGAGCAGAGAGCCCAAGCCAGGGCTCCATCCCAGGACCCTGGGATCATGACCTGAGCCCAAGGCAGACGCTTAACCGACTGACCCACCCAGGTGCTCCTAAATTAAAAAATTTTTAAAAGAAAGTAAAGTATATAATGTTTAGATCTACCAAAGATGTAAACTAAAGTACATGAGTTTTGGACTCTGACATGTCTGAATTTAAACCTGGCCCTCTTCTTTTTACCAGTCACAGAACTTAGAAAATTTGCTATGATCTTCTCTATCTCAGTTCCTAAATAATCACTTTGCATTTGGCATCTTCAAAGCAGTCTTTTTGTGTGAATTGTAAGATAATATTTTTTTCCATGGAAGATGACTTCTTTACTAGTTTGTCCTACAATAATTAAACTTCCATAGTAATAACCTTTTACAGCATAAACACTGGAATTTAAGTAGTTATAGTTTTCTTATTTTATAAATACATCATGCAGGTAAATACTATTCTTCCACTATCTTTATACAAATACTGTCTTTAATTTGTGTCTCTCAATTCTCAGGATTATAACGACCATACAGTAGATGCTTGATAAATGCCTGCTATCATGATTTGAAAGAGATCATTCATTGTGATGGTGATTGATTTACCTCAAAAAATATTAGATCTTTTCTGCTAAAGGAGATATCGAGATAAACTGGATAAAGAATCAGAGACTCAAGTTTTTAATAGACTTTTATAAGGTCACACAATCTGTTGAGGCAGATCCAAGATTAGAAACAAATTATCTTTCCAATATACCACATACTGACTCCTGTTTTGTTCCTGATCATCTACCATGACCCCAGATAGAAACTTTAGACATAATTATTCCCTCCTTCTCCCTGATCCACCAAATTTAATCAAAGATTCATGCCAAGTCTACCTCCAAAAAGCTTTCTGAATCCATCTCATTTTATTCTTCCCCATTTCCAATCTTTAGTTAAATCCTTTATTATCTCACTTGTATAATTATAATGGTATCTGAAAAGATCTCCTATTTCTAGTTAGGGACCACTCCTTTTCTATGACTTCCCTCTTTGAGATATTCTAGCTGGCTCTGATTTAAATGTAAGTGTCAGTCAGCGGGACCTCTCAAGACCATAATATTTTCAAAAAATAAAAGACCATGATATTTTCAGTTCTGATAATTTTTGAAAAGTGACCCACATGACTTCGCAATGGCAGGGAATAAATTGCTGTGTGTTAATCTCCACATGTGAACATCCTAGAGACTAAGCATATGCAGCTCTTTGTCTCATTAGAGATGTTTTATATAATTAAAAATTAAAACGAAAGAAAAAAGAAAAGAAGATTGATTCTTTTCTGTCCCTTTGCTGTATAGCTGAAGCCTTAGAGGAAGTTAGAGTGTTGCCCCACTAACTCAGTACCCGTTTCTGCAAATAGTCAGATTATACCTCTCAGATGACAAAGAAGACAAAAGTAGAGAGCTAAATTTCATCCTGGGAAAACTGTGTAGGCCAAAAACAAAACAAACAAACAAACCAAAAAGAAAACTTAGACAAAAAATAGAAGCCTGGTAGCAGAGTCTCCTGGGATCATTGTGTTTTCACACACTTTTCCTCTATAGCTCTGATTTCCTTAGATTGATATTGGGTGACCATCTCATGTGAGGTCAGCCTTTCTAAAAGAAAGTTTAAAATAACTGAGCTATATATGACATGTATCAAAGCAAAAATTACACGAACGTTAAACAGGCAAACAAGACTTTATTCCAGATTATCGCAATAATTTTTTGAGAGACTTGAGTTTTCTCAGACAGGCAGGCACTTTAAGGGGGGGGCTAAGCCATTCTAGGGATATGGCCTTGAGCTAAGAGAAACCATGTTAGAACAATGAACCATGCTTATTTTGGAGTGAGAAGATGTGATCACAGATTTTTACTTCTCTGCTGTGTGACCTTGGGCCTCAGATTTATTATCTATAGAACAGGAATATCAGATGCCCTTCACAACTCACAGAGTGGCTACAAAAATCAAATGAGAGATTTGACAAAAGTAAGTTATCAGAACAAAAATATTTCCAGCAGTAATAGGCTATTGGTTTTTATGACTACAGACAATTATGAAATAAGGAGTTGGAGAAGAACAAGAAAAAGTGCTAATTTTGACAAATAAATCCTGTTTACATGGTGATATGAGTGTGATTGACTTAATTTTGTAATTATCTTTCTCTTCTCTCACGTTTAGTCCACAGTTTACATATTTAAACGACATATAATTTATATTCTGTCAGATTCCCAGGTGGGTGAGATTCTAGACCCATGCAAATATAAATGACATTCTTTGGCATTTACAACTGGAAGTTTCAGCCTAGTATCATTATCATATGGCTTGATGTTTTCTTCCACAGGCCTCAAATTTGATGCATGTAAGTAAGATCTCACATCTGAGTCTCCCACAGCAGCTGAGACACCAGCTAAGTTTTACTCTGAATCTACCTGGTAGACTCGGTGGTCAGTATTGTGTATATATGGCATCTCTCACAAGGGAAAGCAGGTTACCACTCTGCAGAATTTTTTTTTTTTAAGATTTTATTTATTTGACACAGAGAGAGATTAGAAGTAGGCAGAGAGGCAGGCAGAGAGAGAGGAAGAAGCAGGCTCCCTGCTGAGCAGAGAGCCCGATGAGGGCCTCGATCCCAGGACCCTGAGATCATGACCTGAACTGAAGGCAGAGGCTTTAACCCACTGAACCACCCAGACGCCCCACCACTCTGCAGAATTTTTATATCGCAAGAAGATTTTTGTTTTAACTGATTTTTATTTTGATCAATGATGCTAGGAATCAGTATGCCTGCCTCTCCTATCACTTATCAGTTGGTAACAAAAGAAAGAGAAAACGTTAGGCATCCCCTCACTCCATTCATAGTAAGTAAATAATTTACTAAGTACAACCTTCATGCCAAGCACTAAACCAAGAGCTTTACATATTTACTCATTTTAATTTTGAAATAGATATGACTATGAGGTCTGATAAAGGTCACATAGGTAGTAAGTGGTAGAGACAAATTTTAAATGATGACCTGTATGAATCCCAAATCCATTGTCTTCCACATGCCTCTTTAGCATCCCTTTTATTTGGCAGCCCTAGGAAATTTTTTGGAAAAAGTAATTTCAGTGGCTGCCTGGCACTCTCTTCCTGAAGCCCTCCAAATTTCCCAGCTGAGACCACTTAATTCCCACCTGCAAACTCTGTCCCCTCCCAGCAGCTGGGAGCCTCTCTTTAAAAAGCTCTAGGCCAATGACTGATTGTTAAACATTCCATTTTGTTAATCCTGCTGGGTTTCTGTACCTTGGTGAATAATTACTGAATTGACAAGGTTCCTTTCCTTCTGTCCCATTAATTGGTGCTTGAAGCCTAATACTGTTCTTTGTTCTCACCAATACTTCTGAGGCCTAAAGTCCTTTTTTTTTTTTTTAGTTTTCATCACCTTTTGATGCCTGTTAATTTTCTCCAGATTTATAAGGTACTTACAACTTGTCGGTCTGGATCCTTATAGCTGTGTTTTGTCACTTGTCCGGAAACTCATCCTTTATCCCATGGTAGACTTCCCAACGCGACCTGTCTGCCCAACTGGATCATTGCCTGCCCTAATCTCTGAATCCCAAACTTAACCATAGAAACTGGATTGTCACCATTGTCTTCTGCCAACTTAGGCTGCAAGACCATCACTTTTATCTTTGGCCCACTTTGTCAGAGACCATATTCCCATTCTGATAATTTACATCTTTATTCAGCATGCTTCCATTTCTCTTCGTAGTGACAATTTCTACCTTAAGGCCAACATCCAGTTGCCCAATAATTTAATTCTGTATGTTGAATGAGTTATTTCTCCACCTTCTATTTACTTAATGTGGTTCTTGGGTAGATACTTAGAAAGCTTAAATAGCGAATTCACATCAAATTATAAGCAAAGATGAAATGTACACACACACACACACACACACAAACATATATATAACCCTTTGCAGGGGTTTATATTTTCATTTTGTCTTTTGACATAATTTTGAACTTATAAAAAAGTCACAAGAATAATATGAAGAACTCTCATGCATATTTTACCCAAATCCACCAATTCTTAATATTTTGACACATTTACTTTCTTTTCCTCTCTGGTTGTGTATATACATATTTTTTGAGCTGTTTTATAGGAGGTTGTGGTCATCTTGCCCTTTGGCCCCAGTGTATTTCAATATGTTTTTCCCAAGAACAAGGATAATTAATCTCTTGCATAAATACATTACAGTTCTCAAATTCAGGAATTTTAACACTGCTGTATTTTTATCTAATTTGTAACCAATATTCCAGTTTCTTTTTCTTTTTTTTTTTTTAAGATTTTATTTATTTGACACAGAGAGAGAAAGATCACAAGTAGGCAGAGAGGCAGGCAGAGAGAGAGGAGGAAGCAGGCTCCCTGCTGAACAGAGAGCCGATGCGGGCCTCGATCCCAGGACCCTGAGATCATGACCTGAGCCGAAGGCAGAGGCTTTAACCCACTGAGCCACCCAGGCACCCCCAATATTCCAGTTTCAACAATCATTCCAATAATGTCCTCCAAAGCCATTTTTTCCAATATAGAAACTGTGTCAGGTATTCTCAAGATCACCCTCAGGCTTGTTGATTCTAGAAATACTCACAGGATGCATAAAAGTTATTATATTCATGGTTGTATTTTATTATACTGAATTGTAACTGAATAAAATTATCAAAGGGAAAAGTCACACAAGACAAACTCTAGGAGAAACCAAATACAAGCTTCTCAGTGTCTCCTCCCATGGGAGTCATGTAGCAAAACACTAAATTCTCTCAACAACAACATATGGTAACACATGAGAAATGTTGCCAAGCAGGGATGCCCACCTAAGCTTTGGTGTTCAGGGTTTTACTGGCAGTCAGTCACACAGGCATGTACCACCTGCTTGACGGACCTCAGCAATTCAGACTCCAATCTCCGGCCCCAGTGCCCCAACACACCAGCAAAAACAGTATACACCATAAATCATGTTATCAGGTTAAACTTATCTGGTCAAGTTGATAAGCGTATGGCCCAAGACCCCAGGCACACAAAAACATTCTAGGCATACAGACTATTCCAAAACCTCAGACATTATTTCCCAAGGGCCAACCAACCACCAGTCCTGAAGACAGAACTTTCTCTGGAATGTGCAGTGTGTGAGCAACCGGGCCTGTGAATTAAGCCCTTCCAGCCAAAGAATCAGTCCAATATCTTATATGATATTTAGTTGCTATGTATCTATTAGTCTTTTAAATCTAGAACGATTCTTACTTTCTTTGGTTCTTTCATAGTAATGAAGACTAAAGACTAATTGTGTTAATAGAACTTTCCTCAAGTTGGGTTTGTCTGAGATTTCCTCATGATTAGATTCTATGGATGCATTTTTGGCTAGAATACCATAAAAGTAATGTGTGTGTGTGTATGTGTGTGTGTGTGTGTGTGTGTGTGTGTGTGTGTGTGTGTGTGTGTGTGTGTGTGTGATGTAGGCTACGGGAATGAATCTCCATTAACAGAGTTCAGGTTTCAGTACAAGAGCAGTTCATCATGATAGGGCCATATTCCTGGATCTTTTCAGATGACAAAACTTGGCCTCTTGCTAAGTCAGTCATTATTTTAGATCAACTGAACCCATTACCTGAATATGCAATTCCTAGACCAAATTTCCCTGAGAGGGCTTTTGTGTAGATAGTATCCATTACCTAGGGTGACCATATAATTTATTATCCAAACTGGGGAACTTTGAAATACGTAGCAAGAGAAATATTAATTATCCTTGGACGAGTTAGGTATAAAATGTGATGTATGATCACCCCATCCATATCAAGGCTATGGCTGAACATGAATAGTAGTTGAGATAAAATCGCTTAGTTTAAATGTAAGCTTCTTGGTGGCAAAAAAAAAGTCCCATTTGTCTTTATTTCTTCATGTTGAAAAAATAGTTCATATTTTCATATTTCAAATAATTTGGACCCAACACATTTTGATCAGTTTATTTTTGTACTCGGCATATAGGAAGATAGAGAGGACAAAGGGAGGGATGCTTTCTGAAAAACAAGGAAAATACTATGACATATAGAAAGGGGTGTTGTAAAGGTCATATACAGAAAGCTAATCAGAACAGTGCTGGTGTGTACTTTACAATTCACATAGGTAATTCAATTTTCTACAACAAATATAATTACTGTCATAATTACTACACATACATAGGATGAGTATAATACAATCGCCTGCAACAAACACATAAAACAAGCTTAGCAGAGATCACAACCTCACAGGTAACATTTAATTCCACTCAAATAACTATTGCCTTTTGTAAAGAAGGCCGTACAAAACCTTTCACATTTTTCAGCAAATAAAAAAGATAGCAAAAATATCCTTTACGTTCTGCTTACAGTAGGAGGCTTCCTTCTAAGTCCTTTACCATCGTCAATGGTCAGAGGTAGGCATTTTTATTCCATTTTTATCTCCTCTTGACAAGTGAGGGAACTGAGCCACAAGGAAATCAACTAACTTGCTTCAAAATCATAAAATTAGTTGGTGGTAGAGCTAGAATTCCGTCCAGTTCATTTGGCTCCAGTGGTCACGTGTTATTAAACACCATGCATCCTACCTTTCTATTTATAGCACACCAAGAGTTCAATTTTACTTTACTGTTACAAGGCACAAAATACATGTAATTCTATTTTAAACAGTACCCTCATTACTGCCACCAACCTGGCTAGCCTATTGATTCATTGTGTCTGTACAGCAAATGATTTGAAGCTATTTTTTTTTTAAGATTTTATTTATTTAGTTGACACAAAGAGAGAGAGAGGGGTCACAAGTAGGCAGAAAGGCAGGCAGAGAGAGAAGAGGAAGCAGGCTCCCTGCTGAGCGAGCAGAGAGCCCAATGCAGGCCTTGATCCCAGGACCCTGAGATCATGACCTGAGCCGAAGGCAGAGGCTTTAACCCACTGAGCCACCCAGGCGCCCATGATTTGAAACTATTTTTAAACCTTCTCCTTTTTTGATACAGCAAAGAATAATGAGTGGACCCCTCTTTTACATTTTCAAAAGCACATGTGTCAACATTATCCTCTGCCTGTTATTGTTTCTCATTTTAGTTTCCACTATAATGTTAACCAAAGATGAATCAAAGTATTTGGAATTATAGTTTTCTAATTCTATACCTACAATGTTACCTACAATGTTACCTTTGGTCAAATTCCTACCTGGCCCTGATTTCCATTGTGAAATTCATACTATTTATCTTTTGTTTTGGAAAGAAACATCAATTAATTAATTGTGACTATCAAATTATATCAAAACCTGTGTGTTCATTCCCAAAAGTTAAGTCATACAACGCAATAGAGGAAGAAAATATGGTGTTTGTAAAAATCCTTGTTACTCTTTTTTTTTTTAAAGATTTTATTTATTTATTTGTCAGAGAGAGAGAGAGCACAAGTAGGTAGAGTGGCAGGCAGAGGCAGAGGGAGAAGCAGGCTCCCCACAGAGCAAGGAGCCCAATGCGGGACTCGTTCCCGGGACCCTGGGATCATGACCTGAGCTGAAGGCAGCTGCCCAACCAACTGAGCTACCCAGGTGTCCCTCCTTGTGACTCTTGGTCCAGAAACTTCTTGTTTATTTTTAATGCTTCAAATAGAGAATAGAAACTGATCTGCCAAGCAATAATAAACTAAATGACTCGCGATTGGATTACATCAAAATTCACCATTTTTGGCCCGTGAATGTGAAATTCATCCTATGAAGCTGTCTCCCAGTCAGGTCTTCAGAGATTTTCTGTAAACTGGCCAGACCCTTCTGTGTCCAACTGTGTGATAAGACCAGAAAAATCCAAAAATTCTCAAACATTCACAACAATACCACAGCAGAGATCTGAAAAAATAGGTAAAATATAAATATTGACAGTAAATAGAGAGTAACAGTCCTTTGACATTTTTCTATAACTAGTTGCCTTCAGGAAGACCTCACTCTGAAAAGGCAGTTCCATCTAATTCTACTTCTCTAACATTTCTTAAATATATTTACCTCTTGTTTCAGTTCTTTATAGCTGTGAAACCACACCAAAATCCCATGGTTCAAAGCAACAACCATTTATTTGCCCATGATTCTGCAACCTGGGCAGGGCTTCTCAGGAAAGACCCATCTTTTTTTCATGTGTTAGCTCCTCGGGTCTTTCATATCGATGCATTCAGCTATGAGCTCAGCAGAAGTGGAATGTCCAAACAGCTTCACTCACATATCTGGCACCTCCACTGAGGTAATTGGAAAGTCTACACATCACTTTCTCCACACGGATCTTTCTCTAGGATAGCTGGACCATTTTACATGGTGGCCTGAGGTCCCAAAAATAGAAAAGGAGCTATCAGGTCTCTCAATGCCTAGAATTTAAACTGGGATAGGATCACTTGTACCACATACTGTTGATGACAAGTCACGAGGCTTCCTCAGATTAAAGGGAGGGGAAATTGATGCCATCTGTTGATGGCAGGAGATGTATGTATATACAAGGAAAATTTTGCTAGGGGCTATTTTGGAGATAATCTACCACACTTCATTTCCACTGTTTTGCTTAAGCACTCATCTCTTCTTTTCTTTCTACAAAACAATTTCCATCTTGAAAACAAGTTGTTGTATTAAAATGTTACCTTTAAAAAAGTCATGATTTGGACTTGCCTTAGTTCTCCACATTCATCTCTTGACTCTCTTCCTTGTTTACTTTCTCCAATGTCATTTGGCCACCTTTTAATTTCTCACATCCTTTCTCTTGAATTTTTGCCTATTTTATAGGATCTTCTCTCTGGCTAGAAAATCATCACTACTTTACTTGGCTATGCCATTTTCCTATGCAGGATTTAGCTTTTCTCCTTCAAAAATATTCCCTGACTACCATCAGTATGATATATGTGCCTCTCCAAAATATGTTATACCATCACAGAGAAATCCTCATACTTCAACAATAATGCTTATACCACTATACTGAAATCATCTGCTTCCCCCCACCCCCAACTCTCAATTCCTGGGCTTTGCTTGAATCACTTAGAATTTTCGAATGCCAAGCTATCACTGTATTTCTAGACAGTGTCTTCTGCTTAAAAATCTGTACTTGGCCCTTAAATTGAAGTATTCAACAGTGTCATCCATTTGGTTAAAGGAATCCATAAGCCATTATAGTTATCCTTCAAGTCTCTTTCCTTTTCAGTTATTCATTTCTTTGTATTTTTCCTCTCTATTCTAAGAAATGTATTCTTTACTCAGCCAAGTTTCGAGCAGGTACTATTCTTTTTCAATTTTTTTTAAAGATTTTATTTATTTATTTGACACAGAGAGAGAGAGAGAGAGATCAGATCACAAATAGGCAGAGAGGCAGGCAGAGATAGAAGTGAGAAGGGAGCCCGATGTGGGGCTCGATCCCAGGACCCTGAGATCATGACCTGAGCCAAAGGCAGAGGCTTTAACCCACTGAGCTACCTAGGCGCCCATTCTTTTTCAATTTTAAATCCTAAGATTAAAAAATCATTTCCAGCTTCATACTATATGCTCTTTGCTTCAATTTTATTTTACTGATAGTCATCTATATTTTTCTTCATTTATCTGGAGTAATCACCACATTCTTTGATTTGTCATATTAGGTTCCCCTTTCAATTGGTAAATCCGTTTAAATAGGTAATAATTGTTGAACCTACTATATGGGTTCATCTGATTTCTGGGGTCTCTTTTGCAGTTGTAATCTGGCAGCCAGTAGAAAAAACAGTGATCTTTGTTAGATGTAATGGATTAAAAAATGGGAGATTGACTCTCTGAGACATAACCTAACACCTTTCTCAGTATAACTGAGAGGCCAGTTACAAATGAGAGCAGGCCTCTCCAACTGCAGGACCAAATGTGATTCAAGTTAGGAATGCATTATAACACCACAGCCACAGAGCCCCTCCAGGTGCCAGGAGAATCATCTGGGCTCCCAAAAGACAGTCCATAGCAGGTTGGGAAGTGTACCTTCCTCTACTTGCTCTTCAGATGTCAAAAATATTCACCAGTCAATGTTGCTCTGATAGCTGCAAAAATTGCAAAAATTGCAGCTCTTGCTTTCGATTCTCTCCCTTTTGCCTGGACAACAAAGCTCCTCTTCTGTCTTCTTCAAAGAAATTATAAACTTCCAGTGTACATGGGACACTAACAAATTGATTTTGTTTGTGGAGTCCTTCCAGCAAAGTTGAGAATTACAGAGACCTAGCATATCCTATAGGACTCTGTCTTCTTGGAATGTCCCTAGGCACAGTGTAAGCCAGAGGTGCACAATGAATGAACAATGTTTGCACAACGGGGTAAACTGAGATACCCTAATAAATATATAAGGTTTTATGGGGAAGAATATTTTTTCTTGATTTATCATTTTGAAAACATACTTAATGATTATTTCTAGGTCTTTTTAATTAGGAGTTTATGCCAGTATACTAATAAGTAATGCAATTAAATCTCTCCTTCCATAATATTGATAAAATGCATTTTAATGTTTGTTAATAATCATCAGACAATTCTCTGCTATACTTCTATGCTTTAGTTAAAGACAAAATGAATTGGATGCACAGTAGTATATAAAAAGATGCAATTCTCTGGGTCTTTTTGAAATGTAAATTCTTTGCAAATAAAAGCAGGGAAAAAATGTCATTTCAATGATAGTGTACAATAAAGCTCTCAACTTCTATAAAAGACACAAGGGAAAAATATATTTGTGCTTTTATTTTCTTTTGATACAAGATAGTAACGAAGCAATTGGAAGAATAAAGTAGGCATTAAATAATTTCCAGTTAATACCAATATTTAACTTGGAAAGTAATGTTAGCAACTATCCAGCATGTATTTGCTACAAAAATTGAGGTAATTCAGCCTAGCATTTAAGAGCACAACCTTTGAAGCACCCTGCTTTCAACATTTGAATCCTGCTCAACCACTCGTTTGCTGGTTTGCTGCATGACCTCAGGGACTCCCTTAGAGTCTCTGTGCTTTGGTTTCCCTTTCCTCTCCTCCAAAATATAGAAGATGAGTACTTATTTTATAAGTTATTATGAAGAATAAATGGTTTAATATGTAGAAAACACTTAGAATGGCGCCTGGCATCTAGCAAAAAATGTGAAAGAGTCCATTTTTCCTCCGCTCACACATCCTCCATAATGTCCAGGATCTGTGATTGATTTCATTACTGGTGTTTCCCAAGTGTCTAGAAGAGTGAACACAGTAGTTAATCAATCGTGTTTGCTAAATGAATGAATGTGCTAAGTAATTCCTATACTTAATATATATGAAAAGATGATAATGACATTTCTTTCTACATGAAATATATCATTATAGAAATCAATTATTCATAACTATACAGGGATTTGGCCTGATCAGAACAGAATCACTTTCTAATACATTAATCTCTACTGCCAATACTTTATTAAACGAAGTTTTAAGTAAAATCCCCCTGTAGTAAAATGCTCTTCCATTTCTATGGTGACTAAATTACTTGTTTCATGTTTCTGTATGTATAACCGTATTCAAATCCTCTATTATAGATTGCAAATGTTTTTATTAAAATATTATTGAGAAGACCACATTAAGAAATAATTACTTATGTATGTTTACTAAGCCACCTTATTTAAATGTTACAACTATATTGTTATTTATTACATTAAAAGAATAATTTTCTACATGTTTCATATTTCAACTGTTCATTAAAATATTATTTTAGGTTTGATTAGACATTTAAAATATATTTATTTTAAATATTTATAATTTTCTAAAACCACCTATATAGATGCATTTTATTGTAAATCATGATAAAATGCAAAATGCCAAAGAAGAAAATAAAAATGAACTAGCCTTCAACCAATTTAGAATACATATAATTGTATTTTTATAGAACAGATCATTTTCTGTCTTCAGCTTTAAAGGTAGCAAAAAAGAAACCCTTAAAACAATAAGAAAATTATAAAAGTAAAAAGAATCACCAAAAAGGAAAACAAATTTTATTTAGAACTCAACAACATAGAAATTTTTGTAATTTTTTTTTGCTTTTTAAAACATTAATCAACATTATTTTGATCTGTATGCATGTAAGCCGAGGTTAGTTAAAGACAGATTATTTTTGAAAGTTATAACAGTTTTTATGCATTTATAGGTATAGTAAAAAAGGTTCTTCCTTTGCTTAATTAATATAATTAATGTTAATGACTATTTCATCATTTAAAAAAAGAATCAACCATACAATTATAAACCTAATAGGTTGCATATTGTCTAAACAACAAAAACAAATTTTAAAAATGTAATACTTTTTCTGTAATGTGAGAATTCATATAAACAATCTGTGTAAGAAGTATTATTATAGTCAAGAAGAATAAATTTATAATGTTATCAAGTAAAAAACAAAAGATTGTCAACTACAGATTTCCTAAAAGACTAAGAAAGAAGGAAGGAAGGGAGGGAGGAAGGAAGGAGGGAAGAGAGAAGAAAGAAAGAAAAGGAAAGAAGTCTCACAACAGCTGTTCGTCAAGCAAAACCTAGTTTACTACTGCAATACAGGAGAATACCTCCTTGACTCAATTTCAGAAGACTTCTAAGGTCTAGGTTGGAATTGCCTAAATAAAGTAGACCTTTCAGTGCAGGAGAGAGAGATTACAAGTAGGCAGAGAGGCAGGCAGAGAGACAGGAAGAGGAGGAAGCAGGCTCCCCGCCAAGCAGAGAGCCCCATGCGGGCCTAGATCCCAGGACGCTGAGATCATGACCTGAGCCGAAAGCAGAGGCTTTAACCCACTGAGCCACCCAGGCGCCCAGGAATCTCCTTCTTATTGGGTTAAGTTTTTGATATTGATTAAGTTTTAGAATATAAGTGAGGTTCAGTGGAGTGAGGTCCGGAGCCAATGACCAAGAAAGAATTCTTGATATGTCTTTGGTGCAAAACGGTGGCTTACTAAGTAAAGCATGGAGACGGCACACTCATGGGCAGAAAGAGGGGCTGCCCAGGGTCGCTGCTAGGTGGCTGATTATATATTAGGGGTTGGGGGAGGTAAGGAGAAAGGGAGGTTTTAAAAGAACTTTCATATGCTAAAGAGCACCTACAAGATCTCCAAGATACGGGAGACCTTGTGGCTGTCAAGGTTGTTTTTCCCCCTCTAGCAAGGCATTAACATTAAGATAGTAAGGAGATTCCTGGAAGAATGTGACACGTGTTCCACCCAGGATTGGTAGATGGGGGGGAGGTAACACGGTGTCAGCTTACGCTTTGTCTTCAGCCAGTCCCTGTTCCATCGTCAATGTATGAGGTCAACAGGGACGCCATGTATATGAGTTCTAATGTAATTTTTACTTTTATTTTGAGTTCAGCTATTTAATTATGTGTGTTGTTATGGGATTATCAAATAAGTGTCAGTGACTATTGCCAATAAATTAAGCAAGAAGACTTTGTGGGAAGTCAAAATATTGAGGATCTGTACTGGTTGGGAAGGGTGGGTGGAATGTGTGTATTTTTGAACTAAAAGAGAGTTTATTGTAGTTAGCTAATGGAGATGTAGGAGCAATATCCATTTAAATTTCATATGTTGTTGACCACATATATATATTTTTAAAGATTTTATTTATTTGTCAGAGAGAGAGAGAGAGCGTGCACAATCAGGCAGAGGGAGAAGCAGGCTTCCCGCTGAGCTGGGAGTCCAACATGGGACTCGATCCCAAGACCCCGGGATCATGACCTGAACCAAAGGCTTAACGGACTAAGCCACCCAGGCGTCCCTGTTGACCACATTTATTAACAGTCAAAAATACATTGTATTTTAAGACATAAACTAGCAAAATGTCAAAACTGATCATGCTTAAATTTTCAGTGCAATTAATTCTACTAGTAACCTAATATGATTTTCACAGATTAGGACGTGATGAGCAAATCAAGGAAATTTCAATGAAAACGACACTGAGTGAACTGTAAACGATACAACCGTCATGAGCAGACCCTGAAGGCACACACACGAATTGTGTCTTTTCAGGAGCTTCATGCAGTCATAGAACAAGGTTAACATAATTATACGGCAAGTTCAGGATTCCAAACCCAGTGACATTTCATCCCACAATTACCGCGGCCTCTTACACAGCACACAAAGCAGAACACAAGACAAGGCACACCACAAACAAGGTAACACAGTGTTGCGGAAGTTCTGAAGCGACCGAGAAACTCAGGCGGCACGCGGAGAACCGGGAGAACACAGCATTATTAACGCCGGCGGGCCCAGGGGGGATCGTTCCCAAAGTCTGAGCACCTGCTATGATTGGGCGGATACTTATAGGCAAACTAGGGATTTTTCGAGGGGTCTTACCGCTGATTGGCTGGGGCCACGCGGCAGTTCTTAAGGCTATGCGGAAGTGACTTGGTAGAGAAGTGCCAAGTCATCCTCGGGGTTCCTGATCTCAGTGAGGCGGCCATTTTGGGCGTTTCCGCCTCAGCAGGGGTTAGGAAGTTAAGGAACCAAACACCAAGTCAGTCTGTGGACACGCCGTTGAGATGAGGCCTCGGTCTGGTCCGGGTCAGCTCATGGCACCTACTGCTTGTGATGTTCCAGCCGGGAAGGCTCTCCGTTCTCTTTGGAGATCAGTCAGACAGAGCCTTATGTAGCAGCCGCCTTTTTGAAATGTTCAGACATAGAGGGGTCAGTGTCTGAGGAGTTGACAGTTTGCTGCAAAATTCCTCCCTTTTTAAAGGGATTGAAACAGCCTTGGGACCCTGCAGACCTCGTCTGCGTCTGTGTGTTGTCAGCAGGTGCGGGTCTTAGGGATACCTGGTTGCTGCATTAACTGCGTGCATCACAGGCCCCTGCTTGACATGAGTGCCCCCATCCTGCTCTCTACAACAACTTCTATTGTCCCACGTATAATCTCACTTCCCACATTTTAGGAGCACAGTTTTCAAAGGCAGATTACCGCTGACAGTTTAGCCTGTTTGTAGTCAAATTTCCAAGGACACATGGATCAGCTGCAAAGGCAAAACAAAAATCACCATTTTTTCCCTTTTGATTACTATACCAAAATGTGTGATCGGAGCCATAACTAAATTGAGAATTTTGCTTCTATTCCTGCTATAACATAGATTTTTTTTTTCTAATTTTCAAAGTTGATTATTTAATTGCCATAAAATTTTACTCAATTTAATCAAATGTGAGACATTAAAATTAACATTTCTTTCCTTAAATAGACAGTCAGAAATCAGCAACGAAAACGGGCCTTTGAAGTTATCTAGCCCAGTCTTTACCAAAACGTGTTCATCAAAATTACTAGGGAAGTGTGCTGTTTTTAACCAGACCTTTCCACTGGAGATTCTGATTCAATAGATATGGGATATGGCACAAAAATCAAATTTGTTCCAAGAGTTTCAGGTGATTTGATAATAAGCAATGTTTGGAAAACACAGATTTGGTCCAATAGCTCAGGGGAAAGTATTACAGTCAGAATTAGAAGTCCTATATGTGTTGTGGATTTCCAAGTTAATAAGACTTGGTCCATGTATTAAATGCCCCCCACACTTTTTTTTTTTTTGAGGAGTTCACGACATCATGAGCACTTTGTAAATCTTAAGACCTTAATTTTATTTTTGAAAAAGAACCCTTAAGTTACTTATCCAAATCACAAAGTGTCTTGACCATATTGGAATCATGTAAAATAATTATTTGCTTAAAAATAATACTTGCTTTATGAGGAACTTCCCAAAAAACTATTTTAAATATCAATTTGACTTAGTTTATTCAGGGAGGGTTTTTTTGAAACTTCAATTTAGATGCAGATTTTCCATAAATTTATTTTGATAAAAATATCAATTTTATCTATTAGACAAATATTAGCTTTTGTTTTCTAATCACAAATGTTATTTCAATCACTGAATTGAATATTGCATTTATTTTTGGAGCCATTAGGAAAACCATATCATTCACATTCTAGTAGCAAAGCTGTGATTTACATGCAGTTTGTGAAAATAGAAAGCTGACAAAATGATGCTATTCAATTGTTACGGAACCTGGACTGGATCCTGACGGAAGAACCGAGTGGCACTCAGAGACTTTTGGAGGATCAGAGTTTTATGTAACACCGGTGGGATCAGAGGAGAACCTTCTCTAAAGGTTTGAGCCCCAGCACAAACAGGGAGGGTAATTTATACCCTTCTACTTCCACATAGTTTGTACTTTTGGTGTGCCCGAAAAACGGGGGGTAGGAAAGAAGAACCTGGAAGGGTTTTGAGACAGGGACTGGATTCCCTTAATTTGGTTGGCCATTTTAGAGTACAGTTTGTCCCTTATCACAATAATAAATTTGGTCATTACAGGTCCATGTGTCATCCACACGGATGTTCAACATTATTTAAGCATCCTCCCCTTTCCCTATAAAGTAGTATCCCAAAAACTTAATGGTCAAATGCTTATCTATGAAATTTTTCAGAAATAACTCCAATGTACATACAACCAGAAGACTGGCTGTAACCAACCATTCCTAATAGTGGTTAGTTAGCTCATGCCTTCAGGTTTTACTCACAAAGACAGATTTTCATCGTCGTCTTTTTTTTTTTTTTTTAAGATTTTATTCATTCATCTGACACAGAGAGAGAGCGCGCGCACAAGCAGGAGGAGAGGCAAAGGGAAGGGAGAAGCCGGTTCCCCGCTAAGCAGGGAGCGCCATGTGGGGCTCAATCCCAGGACTCTGGGATCATGACTTGAGCTGAAGGCAGACACTTAACTGACTGAGCCACCCAGGTGCCCCACAAAGACAGATTTTCAGCTCCTAAAGCATGTCTGTGCTCCCTAGGTAGGACACAGATAGTCCAAAGGCTCTATGAAGCAGAGCCCAGGACACAGGGGTGTATTATTAGGTGGCAATTAAAATGGAAATGTTGCTTTATCAATCTGTTCTATGAATTTCTGGCATCTCCATCTGAATCAATTTCTGTAAATCTATTTGAACCAATAACTTTTTATAATCATAAAGAAAGAGGAAACTGCCATAAATTTCAAGACATGTTGTTAGGTTGTTCATGCTTTTGCATTTTGTTAACACTATTAAAATATATATGCAGCAATTTAGTGAGTGATATAAAATTTTACTGCAGATAAGTTTTAAATAGAGAGACCGGATACACACATTTAACTCCCTACTCTTCTAAATTCCCAGAGACATAATCAAAGAAGGAAAACATAGTTGAAAGTGCCTGTAAAAATAAGCAAGAGTATAATGAACCAATCTAATATGTTTAGAAAGTCCTTCCAGTGTAGGAAAGATGAGACAATCTCAGCTGCGGAGCAATTCTCAGTTCAATTGGGAAATAAATTGGTGGATTGTAGGAAAACTTCTAAACCCCAAGTCTGAAACAGCAGCAAGAACTGAGGGTAAAGATTGGGCTTATGAGAGTCAACTGGAGAAAATTCTGGATTCTGCCAGAGACCTCAGAAAGTACAGCAAAAACCAACACTAGGAGATGATCCACCCTGTCTTAACTAGGCAGAATATATAAAATATGATAGGCATCCTATTGTGGAAATATTCAGTCTCCTGGTCTGAAACTGTTGGCCCAATTTATCCTGTCTCTGTCCTACTGTGTTGTGTCAACTCCTAGGATCTATTCTTTGATGATACATATAATGAAGAAAGGTCAGAAAAGAACCTGATGGACGGGAAAGAAGGAGCACAAGAAGCAATGATTTAAGTCAATATAGATAATAAAGAGCTGAGAAAGAGAGGTAAACAAGCTAGTAGGAAAGTGAGAGAATGTCTCACTTGGAGAAAAGAGGAAAGGGTTTTTAAGAAATTAGTGTTATGGCTTGTACTTCCCCTTAATATATTTTGTGGTAGGGGGGAAAAAATCACGGTATCTTTTCAAAAATTAAATTTTAGCTATTAAATTCTCAATCTCAAATTAGATATTATTCACAAATTGAACTATGTAAGTAATAACCTCTTTTGTGAGTGCTAATCCAAGATTTTGTACTTAATTCCAGATAAAAATGATTGTTTCAAAGCCACATGTAACATCTGATTTGCTAACATTGAAAGGAAACAGGAATCCTTTCAATAAGAGGCATAGCTGTACTCAAAAGGTGCCAAAAATACAAAAAGATCCCTGGAGACTTGCTGACTTCAGAGATGAAAATAAGAGACTGATCTCTTTGGATATGGATACTTTCGTGTGAGGATGAAATGTTTACAGTTCTGATGTGAATGTTTCAGGAGATGTTTGTTTTGAGTATTCTGTCGGACTATTTAATAACCACCCATGTCAGTTTTCAAGTTCAAACTCCAGCTACAGGAGCACCTGGGTGGCTCAGTGGGTTAAAGCCCAGGATCCTTAGGCCCAGGATCTCAGGGTCCTGGGATCTAGCCCTATGTCAGGCTCCCTGCTCAGCAGGAAGCCTGCTTCCTCCTCTCTCTCTGCCTGCCTCTCTGCCTTCTTGTAATCTCTCTCTCTCTGTCAAATAAATAAATAAATAAAATCTTTAAAAAAAAAACCAAAAACAAAAAACCAAACTCCAACTACAGCATGCCATTCAACAGTTAGCAAAATGAGACTTGAGGGCTCAAAAAAACATAAACTAAATTCAAAAGAATCAGGAGGGGCACCTGGTCGGCTCAGTGGATTAAAGCCTCTGCCTTCAGCTCAGGTCATGATCTCAGGGTCCTGGGATGGAACCCCACATGGGGCTCTCTGCTCAGCAGGGAGCCTGCTTCCTCCTCTCTCTCTGCCTGCCTCTTTGCCTACTTGTGATCTCTCTATCTGTGTCAAATAAATAAAATCTTTTTAAAAAATCTTTTAAAAAAAAGAATTGGGAATTAATATACAATATTGGACATCACTTCCATTCTCAGGAGCCATGTGGTCTTAATTCTAGCTGACGATTAAATAAATTAAGCCTAAGGTGGCATGGGGGTGGGGGTAGGAATGTATGTGGATCAAGTGGCAAATATGGAGCAGGACAAACTTTAGAAATTTAGACCTAAGGCTTGAAGGCAAACTGAAGGTGCTAGAAGAAATGGAGATATTACTTCACTCAATAGCCAAGGATCCAGCAAGTAGGAAAAAAGTGAAAAATACACAAAATATATGAAAAGGGTAAAAAGGCACAAAAGTAGAAAATCCAAAAAAGCACAAATAAAATGGATTTAAAGATAAATATATCAGTGATGAGAATAAATCTAAAAGAGAAATAAATCCATGGAAAAGATATAGAGCTAAAAGATAAATAATAATAATAAAGATAATAAACATGAGAAGTGAACCAATCTACAAATACTTAACTCACATTAACATGACTTTAGTGTTCTGTATCCTGCATTTATTTATTTTTTTTTTTTTTTTTTTTTTTTTTTTTTTTTT
>LNAC01000002.1:9275865-9359413 GCA_002007465.1 Ailurus styani | reverse complement strand
ACAAGTAGGCAGAGAGGCAGGCAGAGAGACAAGGAGAGGAGGAAGCAGGCTCCCTGCTGAGCAGAGAGCCCGATGCGGGCCTCGATCCCAGGACGCTGAGATCATGACCTGAGCCGAAGGCAGAGGCTTTAACCCACTGAGCCACCCAGGCGCCCTGTATCCTGCATTTAAATGTCTCTATTAAAACCAGGAAAGTTTCTTTAGTAAGAGGAAGTTGCAAATAACTTTAAATGTTTCAGGAGCTTTGTAAAAATTCATTTATCCAAAGGATAAACTACTCAACTACTACCTACATTTGCTAAAATCCACAGGTATTTGGAAAATTGCACTTGAGAAGTGAGATATCTCAATATATTTCTTTAATATTTACTAGATCAAGTGACATGCAGCATCTTTGAACTACACAAAAATCTTTTAAATGCACAGGATATGTCCACAAATATTTACCACCTTACATGGAACTTTCATAATAATGGATTATATATTGATTGTATACTGATTATATATATTCCAGTCCTAAAGCAAGTCTCAACAAATTTTAAAAAATCAGTAACATATAGAACAAGTTCTCTTAACCCATTGCAATTAAATTCGACACCATTAAGCACCGCAGTAACACCTGGAGAGAATGCACAGAGCAGCTACTTGAGGATTCTAAAGTCAATAACAGGCAGATTTGGGAAGAAAGCCAAAATTTGAAGTGCCACCAAACCAGTGGTGAGTTGAGTTTGCTTTTTTTTTTTTTTCCTGATATAGTCACACCACTTAGCCCTGAATACAGCTGTAGTCACAGGTAGTTCACTGCAGAATAAGTAAATAGAGCCCCTGATTTGTGGCTGGAAGAACAAAAAGGGGAGCCACAGGGAAGAAGTAAATACCACTGATGTGGAAAAACAAAGGCAAAAGAAAATTACATTTCCTTACTACTTAGAGCCCATTGACAGGTCCTTGAAACAGGCAGAGTGACATTCCTCTAGGAACTCAGGGGCCTGGATGTTAAGACTTTGCTAAGGCCACACAAAAGCAATCTTAGCCCCACCATCAGAATCCTATAAATCTACTTTAACATATAAAAATCCCTTTGGAAACTTCCTTTATCTCTAACCCCTGAGATGCATGTTGGCAATCATCCCCCAAGAATATAACCCACTGATACACATTTGAAGGGTCTCATGGCTAAGGTTTTATGAGACAGTAATAAATGACCTTTTCCTCACAATAGCTAGCCCCCTCAAGGTCCTGGAAACCTTGCTTCCAAAATTCGTTACCAACTAACACTATCCCTCACCCCCTCCCAGTTTGGAAGTACATAATCAGTCACTGGTCACACCCCCCAGTGCAGCTCTTTCTGCGCACGGGTCCTATCCCCCGTGTTTTAATAAAACCAACTTTTTGTACCAAAGACATCTCAAGAATTCTTTCTTGGCCAATGGCTCTGAACCCCATCATCTTTCCCAGATCACCACTAAGACTGACAAGAGGGAGGCCTTGGGAAAATTACCCCTTAAAGTAGTAAACATGAATTCCTGGACTCACCTCTGCATAGATCTGATTGGTTTAAAGTATCTTTAGAATGACTTTGAGACCTGAGTTCATAAATAGACAACTACCCAGATTCCAGATTAGTCTCTGGGTGGCCCACTCGAAGGACAGATCCAAATAGAGCTTATAAATGTTTTGAAAACTGAAAGTTCTCAAATCAATAGTTTCAACTCCAGTGTTAGGCAAAATCAATCCCAAACAAGCAGGAGGAAAAAATAAAAATAAGAGCAGAAATCAATGAAACTGAAAACAGACAAACAATACAGACAAAACCAAAAGCTGACTCTGTTAAAAGATCAAGAAAATTGATAAACCCCTAAAAAAAACTGACAAAGAAAAAGGGAGAGGACACACAAATGAACACTTAGGAGAAGACTAGGAAAAAACTATGAAGTTTAACAGCCAGTGTAGAAAAATTTGTTAATCCGTAAATAATAAACCTTGCTAGTGCAAACTGTAAGTTTACATAACCATTTTTGAAAAGTTTAGATTATCTAGTAGAGCTGAAAATGTACACACCTTAGCAGTCAATAATTTTATTTCTAAGTATAGACCTTAGAGGAATTATTCTATGTATGCTCATAGAGTGAAATAAAAAATATGCAAAACATCACTGTAAGAGAGAAAACAAGATAGAAACCACACAAATATTAATCATGACTGCACTAGAAAAATGTAGAGTGCTATATTTGCTTAATGAAGTAATGCAACATTGAAATACATGAACTCAGACTACACACAACATCATGGATTAATCTCACAAAAAAAGGTTGAGAGAAAGAGGCAATTTCCCACAAATTCGAACACCATAATTCTATTTCTATAACATTCAAAATTAGATATTAATTCTCAAAGTTCACTGCATTAAAATGGCTCAGGATACTTCTTTAAAAATGTAATGCACATTGTGTTTTTAAAAATACATTACTGTCTTCAGATGCAAAACCCAGTTGCCAAAATAATGGATATAGGCACATAGACAAAGGCATGTATGTGTGTGTATGCACACTCCACACATGCTCATACCCATACGCATACATCGAATTCAAAACAGAACTAAATCAGTAAATTCAGAGTATTTCAAAACTTAGGGGAGGGGCACCCGGGTGGCTCAGTAGGTTGAGTGTCTGCCTTTGGCACAGGTCATGATCCTGGGGTCCTGGGATGGAGTCCCGCATCAGGTCCTTGCTCAGCAGGGAGCCTGCTTCCCCTCTCCCTCTGTCTGCTGCTCCCCCTGCTTGTGCTCTCTCTCTGTGACAAATAAATAAATAAAATCATTAAAAAAAAAAACTTAGGGGAAAGGCATGGAAGTATAAATTACAGATAAGTAATTTAGGTGATATATAAGAAAATATGTATTTATATATATATGCCATGATATTTTACATATATATACATATATATATAAAATATATATGTTATATATATATATATATATATATATATATATATATATATATAACCAGAATGTAACAATAACTCAATCAGTAGAGAAGCTATAATCAGTACATAAACTTTTTCTGGGGCACCTGCGTGGCTCAGACGGTTTAGCGTCTGCCTTAGGCTCAGGTCAGGATCCCAGGGTCCTGAGATCCAGCCCCACATCTGGCTCCCTGCTCAGTGGGGAGTCTGCTTCTTCCTCTGTACTTCCCCCTACTCATGCTTTCTCACTCTCAAGTAAGTAAAGTCTTAAAAAAAAAAAAAAAGTACATAAACTTTTTCAATCAAAAGGAGTCAGTTATCAGACAAAAATGCAACCCTTCCTAGACACACTTTGGCGATCAGTTTTGTTTTTTGTTTTTCCAAAGGTAAAAGGAATTGATTCCAGGTTGGCAGAAAGCTTTTCTGCTTGGAATGTTGGTGTGGGGAAGGCTGTGCGTGTGTGGCAGCAGGGGTGAACTCCCTGTGCTTTCAGCTCAATTTTGCTGGGAGTCTAAAACAGCTCTAAAAAATAAAGTGGATTCAACAAACAACGGGAAATTAAGCAAAACAACTTTTCTGTAGCTTCAAGGAATAAGTATGGACTGTAAACAGAAAAAAATATAAATCTCCTATGGTCATATCCATACCATCAATTCAGTGGCACTTAACCATATTCTCAGCTATGTAAGAAATTAAGAATCATTTTATCCTTTATACATACACATTGTGAGAAAATTATTTGTAAAGAGTGTCATTAATCTGGTTCCTCTTTTAAGTAATATTATTTAAATAGGTTAACATTTATTTGGGAGAGCAGCTTAGATTTACTTGCAGGAAGGGCAGAGGATGACTGCTAGTTACAGACTTCAGCTGGCATTTGCCAATAATAAAGCAAAATGTCTGCAATTAATAACTGGATGTCGCCTCCTGAGAATGCTGTATAGCCACCATCTGTAGCTAATGGCCTAATCCCTTACCCTAAGAGTCTTCCTGTCTAGTGTACGAAACATCTTCCTTGAGTGAAGTCCTAGTAAATAATTTTTTACTCTTCTCTTTACATATTCATGAATGTTTTACTGCCCCTTGGAATTAGTGTTCCCAGGAAACTACCCACCTGTTCCATGTTTCAATCCAGCGATTATACATAGCTTCTAAACACTACAAAACTCATCACCAGATTGTGCAAAACAGTATGTTACCTAAATGTTGAGGTGGTAGAGGAGGCTTTCCTGTACTTTAGAAGCTTTTTCTGTTTCTTTTTTTTAGAAAACAATTTGGCATTTATATTAGAAGAAAATATACGTAGACATTAGGCTTGCTACAGTGTAAACTCCATATGAGTAAGGCACATATTCACAGTAGTGATTGTTATAGATGAACTTGAAAAACATTTCCCAGTAGTTGCCATGGTATCTGACATTATGTAGAAGAGAAGTAAATTGTAATTAGCAAACCAGAACCTGTTTCCATTTTTTAATATTCTTTTCTAATAAAGTTATATAATTGAACTTATTTTATCAGCTAGCTATGTTTAAGATTGCTTCCCAATAGACAATATTAGATGATACACTTTTCATCATCTAATTTATTGTTACATTATTTTGACCCAATCAATATGCATATCTAATATTTCAGTTTTCAACTCTAATACTCTTGGTTGACTAAGATAGTGAATTTGTTTAAATTTTCATTTAACACCAAGAATATTTGCTGATGGAATCATTTAATCAAAAGCATATTTAAAACTCAATTACCTAAATTATAAGAATAATTAAGCACACTGGAGATTGTAGCCTATATTAAGCTGAAATGAAAACCCAGTTCTGTGCATATTCATAAATTTATGTTTTTCATATTAGAAAAAATGAAAACTAGTGATTTTTAATCAAGACATTATATCAACCTAGGATGTGACTATTTTTGCTTGGGTATATACTTTAAGTTTAAACGTCAGAAAATGTGTATATTAAATACAATAAAATTAAATGTTATTCTATTTTAAGGACAAACAAAGGAGAGGTCCTGGCTTGAGAATTCCAACTACACAGAAAAAAAGAATTACGAAGATAATAGATTCAGAGAAAGAGAAAACAGTTGACTAAGGTATCCAACTAGGACTTTCCCTAGATGAAAATAAAATAGAACAGCACATAAACCATACATTAAGTACAACATTTCTTCATTTATCTTTGTTGTTGTTAATAAAATAGGTATAAGGTATTAAGAACCAATACAGGTAAGGCATATTAATTATAATTGTTCATTGTCTCAAAGAAATCAATGAAAAATGTTGGAAGGAAAATCAGAAGGGTGCCTGGGCATCTCAGTCGTTTAAGCATCAGGACTGGTAGCCAACAGCTAGACTATAATGAGCATTACTGAACATTAAAAAAATTTACAAACAATAACTAGATAACATTCCATGTCTTTAATAGAAAGAAAGAAAACATTACCACTTGGAATCATGCCTGAACATGAAACAAAGACATGACACCACATCAGAAAAACAACCAAACATCTCCCTCTCGAGGGTTGCTTGAGTGAAGGTTACTTCTTTACCAATGACAACTTTAATCCTCCATTTGCCTCCTGCCTCCTGCAAAAAGCAGATGCCTTATCATTAAATCTCCCCAGCATTCTAACAGAACCCAAATTAAAACCAAACAGAACTCGGGAAGCTGAAAAGGCTTATTGTCTTATAGTAAGTGTAAATAAATAGCAAGTTATCCCCAGCTGGCATTGAGAGTTTGGGACACTGACCACTGGATATAGTGACTGATGGCAACTTGAAGTCTCATTGTCCTTTTGCAGCCCTGATGTTCCCAAGGAACTGGGGTCTCAAGGGGACATGCGTGTACTGGACAGATAACTTGGCAAACCCACGTGGGCCACTGCACCATGTCCCTTGGCCAAGCCCTTAGCAGTGGAACTCTACAAAGCACTTTACTTGATCATTCTACTCTTTGGGACAATCATATTAGCTAGGCGTTACTATTTCTTCATACAAAAGATAAATCTGGGGCGCCTGGGTGGCTCAGTGGGTTTAAAGCCTCTGCCTTGGGCTCAGGTCATGATCTCAGGGTCCTCGGATGGAGCCCCACGTCGGGCTATCTGCTCAGCAGGGAGCCTGCTTCCTCCTCTCTCTCTGCCTGCCTCTCTTCCTACTTGTAATCTCTCTCTCGGTGTCAAGTAAATAAATAAAATCTTTTAAAAAAATGATCTCTTCTGTGTTGTCTTTTATTCAGAGTAAGTAACGGAAACTTATGGAAGAATAACCATTTTATACAAGACAGCATACAAATTAAAATAACTGAAACATGCACTTAACATTTCATCCAGACACAAGATGCTATCCTGATGGAAATAGTCATTGCATTACGCTAGGATTATTCTAATTACATGTTTTATTAAATTCTGTTCATTACATTTTAATAAATATCATAACAAACCTAGAATGGAGCTGTGGAAGTGTTCAGAACAGGGTTTAATCTGTAAACCACATCAGATAAAAAATGGTTGAAGGAACAATTGGAACATTCATGGGAAATAAAACACTCATGAGAACATGCCTTAAGTCTGAACTTGTTCTACTTGTAAGAGGAAACAGATTTATTTGTCTGTAACTCCAAAAAACAAAATTAACTCCAGTAGAACACAATCATCAAGATGTGTAGTTTTGTTTCAACAATAAAAAAAATCCTGTTTTAAATTAAGCATTCTGGTTTAGAATGGCTTCACCGATCACTAGTATTTCACCTTCTGGAGAAACCAAAGGTGACCCCATGATTGAAAAGGGATTTGTGCCTTGACGGGGAGGGTTTAGACTGTCTTAAGTCACTGCAAAGTCTGAGGGCTTATGAATCAGTGAGAAAGTTTATGAAACGCAAGTGAGGAAGTAGCTGTAACCGGTCACATTTCCTCATAAAAGGAGGCATGCCTTTATTTGAAAATATTTAGTGATTTTGGAATTTTTATTTGGATTTACAGGATGTATTTGTATTTTTAGCCCACTTTTTCAATCAGGAAGTTTAAGAAACCTATTGTGGGAAAATACTACAGAAAATCTGGAAAGTTGGGCGCCTGGGTGGCTCAGTGGGTTAAAGCCTCTGCCTTTAGCTCAGGTCATGATCTCAGGGTCCTGGGCTCAAGGCCCACATAGGGCTCTCTGCTCAGCAAGGAGCCTGCTTCCCCCTCTCACTGCCTGCTTCTCAGCCTCCTTGTGATCTCTCTCTCTCTCTCTGTCAAATAAATAAATAAAATCTTAAAAAAAAAAAAGAGAGAAAATTCAGAAAGACTATTTAATAATGCCAAACCTGCCTCTACCCTTTTCTTATAGATAAGCACCATGAAATTAATAGGTATCTATCCTTTTATTCAGTCAAAATAAGTCAATTCAAATATTTCAATCTTAATGACTCAATAAGATAATCTCTTTGTGGATATTCTCTTTAACATGCATCTCATTTATTTCAGAAATGAACTCTTTTTTTAGGGTGACCATAAGACAAACAGAGAGGCCTTAGGAAACTCCTAAATTTAACTTAATAAAAAGTGATCGGCTGGGAAGAAAGGAAATGCATTTTCTAGTTAGTTGGATGAGAGCCAACAGCTTGTTATAATGAAGTAAATTCTGTTTTGGGGATAATAAAGGATGCACGTATTCTTTAGTGGATCATACAAATAAACGTGATTGATTTCAGTTTTATGACTTGATCATTTACCTGGGCTTCCCTTTTAATTATTTTGAGTAAAAATGATACAAAAGAAACAATTCTTCATGGAAAAATAGAAGTTATCTACCCATTGAGTTATATCTCTTGGGTTCAGGCATAGAATAAAGACCTCCAAAGGATCAAAGAACAAGGGCTAGCAGTAGATGAAAAAAATTGGAGCTGTATCCTGAAAAGACACACTAACTCAATTTATGAAAACCCAGAATACCTATTTTGGAATTGAGAACCCGTTGGGGGAAACAATGAATACTCAATTTCAACTGTGAAAAATTTTTTCTTAAAGCCTTTATTAGATTGTCAAAATTATTTAAACAGTCCATCTCGGAAATTGTTCTGAAGCTTGTTTTGAAAAAAAAAAAAAAAAAGACAAAAAACCCCTACCTTTTCAAATAAGATGTTCTATCAGCAATGATTATTATATAAAACATGAAGTCATCCTTTATATGTGAGAATGAATATGCAGATATAAATTTTAAAAAATATTGATCTTTTACTAATAGAAAAATTCTATCTATTTCTATTCTATCTATTTTTCCAGACAGAATTGAAAAATGATACTAGATTTTGGCCAAAGCTTCGAGAATGTCTGTGCTAATCTATGGACCCAGTCTAGGACTCATCAATGTTTCTTAAGGATATATTTGACACATACTACTACTTGAGTCAGCATAAGCAAGGAAGGGAATGTACTTTAAAGAGTTGGGGTTATTTTTTTGAACTACATTGCAGGAAGGGCAGCTGGGATGTCACGAGTCACCTGAAATTGGACAGCCATCAGGAACTAGAATAAAAGCTCTTTTAATTGATTTCCAATTTACAAGTACATTGCATTAGCCAATAATTCCCATCCTGTCTCTGAAACATACTGATTAATTCTCTTGTGGCATTTGAAACACTTCTGTTTAATAACCTCCTGTGATCCAACAGTTCTACAGTTTAGTTTTATTGTATGCTTAAAGTGGTTTTTGTTGTTTCCCTAACCTTTTTATTCTGGTTGTACTTAACTTTTGTAAGTACATAATGCAATTGTTATGTAAATTGATGAGGTAAAATAGCATATAGTCAGAAAGGCTTTTTCTATGAAATGTAATTTGAATGCTTTGGAAATGCTTGACAAAGATGCATTACAAACTTACAGTTAAATAAGAATGTGAAACCACAAAAGACGGAAGAAAATTATTTTTAAAAAAGTAGAAAAATTCCTCACTCAGAATGCCTCACAAGGGTATTTAAGTTCTTGCTCCATTAAAAAAAAAGTTAAAACCAGAACTTACAAATGATACGTTATATAATTAGTTTATGCAAAAAATACCACAAAAACTACAATTAGCAGACCTGTACTTCTAGAAAAGGCTTTGGCATTCCATGAAAAGATACGGGTATTAATGTGAATTTACATTAAAAAATAATTAGAATCTTGGGGCACCTGGGTGGCTCAGCAAGTTAAGCCTCTGCCTTTGGCTCAGGTCATGACCCCGAGGTGCTGGGACTGAGTCCAGAGTCCCATGTCTGGCTCTCTGCTCAGTGGGAACTCTGCTTCTACCTTACCCTCTGTGCACTTTCTCTCTTTCTTTCTCTCAAATAAATATATAAATAAATAAATCTTAAAAAAATAATTAAAAAATAATTTTTAGAATAAATATATACTCCTTTTTAATGATTCCTTGCTTTAACCAAAGTTTCAATTACTTGTCTTTATTTTGCAGAATAAAAGGACTTCCTTCTACCATACAAATTTCTATATCTCTCTGGGATCAATTGGTCACTTGCTCCTCCTTCTCTCTTGCGCATTATTTCACTGTAACTTATACTTAAAATGAACTGAACTTACTGTGGTGTAAGTAAAAATGTAACAACAAACAAACCAAAGACATCTTTTTTCTTTGACTGAAGGTATAAACCATTATCCTCTTTGATGAAGTCTCATGCAAGACACATAGTTTTTTTTTTATTCTTAGATCACAGAAAATCCTTTAGGCACTTTTAGTACCAAGAAAAATCTTACTTTGGTAATAAATGCCCAGTCCCATGTCATAATTACATAAATCTCTACTCTCACCTAATTCAAAATTTCTTTCCTATCCAGCACGAGACTGCATTCTCTCACTGTTTTCCTATCTTTATTGTTAGCTACTTACAGGAAAAGCTGAAAATTATTCATCTTTAATTCTCTAGAACTGAACATGTAGCAAGTGTCCATTACATATGTGTTTAACTAAAATGATTTCTCAGGAAAGAACATTTCTCTCTGAGATACAGAGATTTTTAGCCGTAAGTGAGGATGAAAAGTGTCACATCCTTTCCACATCAAAATTCCCATTTGTCTTCTTCCCTTTCCTCTCCTTGCAGCCATACCACCAACCACCACTAACCATCGCCAGCAACCACCACCACTAGTAGCAAAAAACCCTAACTATTTACAGATACAAAAATAGTTTGGTCAAATCATTTCTACCAAATCTGATTACTTTACAGGTAATAAACTGGCCAAAAGAATTTTCCTTTATATAATGCCAGAAGTCAAGGAAAAAGGCTAACTCATTTGTCGGAGCTTGATAAAGTCATAGCTGTTCAGTGTCTGGTTGTTGGATCTTTAAATTGAGAAATTGAAGTTCATAAGTTTGTCTATAGTAATTCCCTCTTCCATGATCAAACTATGCCTACTACCTCTGCCGTCTCCTTCAGAACAATAAATAATGTGAATGCATGAATATTAAAGTTTACATCATTAATGTGAGATTTGTTTGACTTAAGAGGTAAGTTCTGAGCAGAGGTCTTACTAAAGAAGTCAGTTCAGGAGATCAAATCAAAGATGAGCGGATTTGTAGAACATTCATTCATTCATTTAATCAAGAAATATGGAGTCAATAAATATTTATCAAGCTTTCTTCTATGTCAGATACTGTTCTAGGTAATTTTGGTGAACAAACACAGGCTATATTTCTGCCGTCCTACAGTGTTCACTTGCATTAGCTTAGTTGGGAAGAGATAGGAATACAAGCTAATAAACAAGGTAATTTTAGGGTGATGCATGCCATGAAGTATTAGCTCTAATGAGGATTGACTGGGGAAGTTCACTTTCAAGTGGGTATCAAGGGAGACCTCACTGAGTAGCTAAGAGCTGATGGATTGCTCAATCCAGATGAATAACCTGATGGTTACTCAATCTACTCTATGGGCAAAGTGCCTGATTGGATTAAGTGTTTGGCATAAATTTTTGAGGAAATATAAGTAGAGCAAAGATTTGAGTTCAGAATTTCTTACTCTTGTGCTGACTGATTCTCTCAGGACAGCCATGAGATTTGCAGTGAGAGAGAGAGAGAGCTCATCTTAGGTCTTCAGTTAAAAAAAGATGTCTACACTTTGGAATATTGAATGTTCCCAAGAGATACGTTCTTCCAGGTCTTACAGTTGGATGGCTTGTCTTTGCCTATCTAGAGATATTTCTTTTGAAAGAATAAGAGCACTCTTTTTCATAGCCATAGCTGGTGAAATATTTGTAGATTTTTACTTTCAACTTTGATATTTTATGTCACCAGAGGAGTCAGGCAAGTCCTTACACAATTTCTTTGCATTAATTACTGTTAACTCCTTTGTTATTAATATTATTCATTAGTTTCCTTGATTGAAAATGCAATAGAGAATTTTCTACTCACTAAGGCTGAGTGAATACCTTATTGCTGAAGATTACTAAACTCATTCATTCAATCACAAGCATTTATCAAGGACTCACTATGTATCAGACATAAGATAGGAGCTGAACATAGATGGGTAAATGAGTCTGGCAGTTTTCTTGATTTCATGGAGCTTGTACTTTTGTTTATATGTGTTGATTTTGTTTTTATTTCAGAAAAATGACCTTTTATTTTCTTCATCCCTGGGCCTATAAACATGTTTCTGCAGTTCGTAACTGAGAAGTGACTTGTCATTCTAAGTATAAATATAGCTGTAAAGGTGTAACTCTGCGAATCACTTACTGAAATTTCTCATTAGAGGTCTCCACAATAGGATCCTGCTGTGCAGGCTCTTTTAAGAGAGCCTAAGCATTTGTGTTTGCTTGGTTTTTTTTTGTCAGAATGGTGAAAATAGACAGCAATGATGATCCAAATAAATTCGATCACAGCAGTCACAAACGTGACAGATTCATTTCTCATTTCAAGAAACAAAACAGTGAATCTATACACATTATTGGGAAAACACAATGGAAATCCTCACAGTGTGTTTAAATTTACCACAATTAACATGAAGCAGTGACCTTTCCTCCTCCCAAGCATCACTATGGATCCGAAAGATGCACAGGCTGCTGTGTCTCCACTGGTTACAACAATAGCTTAATATTTGCAGTAGCTTATAGTAAAGTTTATAAGGTAAGAGAATTTAAGGTAACTCAATGAGGGAATAGGAAAGGACAGAGCTTGGGCTCTGAAGAAAAGCTTCATTGCTTCACCAGTTTTTCTGTCTAGACCTACTCTATCCAGTAGAGAACGGGCCAAAACTCATGGTCAGTGAAGATGGTCATCTGCAGGTTTGCACTTCATCAGTGAGAGGAAGGAACAATGGCTGCTACCTGGAAGAATCTGATCCCACCAGAAGGACAGAGAGCTCTCAGCACCTTACTTAGAGGTTAGGGCCTGTTGCACTTTTCCTTCTTAGCTTATTTTGGTGAAGGAGTGTACTCCTCCTTATTGGTAGATTGTGTCATACGAATTCCGTAAGCTTAGAAGGAAGCTTGCTAACCAGCTTATTTACTATTTAGTATCTCACTATTAGAAAGATTATACTTGACAGACATATTAGCTAAAAGCAAGGAACAAGAAGACAATTTTGTAAAAGAAGCTATTGAAGTAAAAATATATTTAATTTGTCATGAATGAAAGATTAATGGAAGTGTTTTTTCTATTCCTAAATTCCAGCTATAAATAAAACTCCACAATACATTCCTTTTGTCTTTTCTATACAACCACAAAAGAACAAATTACATAACAGGTTCTTTTTTTTTTAATTTCTGTCTACATGATTTACCAATATGGTAATAAATTGGAAATCCTTCTACTCGTTTTCTCTAACCGAGTCTTTAACTAAAGAATGGCATAAATCCTAATGTCAAGAAATGAAATTCTAAAATAAGAACCTAAATATTTATTCAGTCATAATTTCCTCTATGCTCATAAATGATAATTAAATATTATGACAGTCAAATGTCCTAATTATTTGTGATTTCTTAATTAAATGCAAATGTATTCAGGTTTTCTAGCAGAATGAAGTATATAATTCTGTATTGTTAGGTGTTATTCACTCATTCACCTATTGAGTATTGTTCTATGTTAATCGGATCAAATACTGAAAATTTTCTTTCTTTATCTGTAATCAAAGAACAAACAATTGTGTACTAACTAAACACAAAATTCTCAGCATTCCAATAAATTATTATGTATTAGGGATGTGCAGATGTTGTTTCTGACTCCAGGAGTTTAAAAAAAATCCTGAAAATCCAGGATTACTAGGCCACTTCCACTGAACGTGGGGAGACTATTAGCACTGGCAAAGTAAAGTCATCAGAGCTTAGTGGCTCATTGTCTCCAGTTTCATCAGGGTCTTTCCTCATGTTGCCAACTCAACTTACTCCTATTCTTTCTCAGTCAATACCCTCACTTTAATAGTAGATATCCTGTGATGCTGAGAGTTCAACTTAATTTAGCCAGTAACAGGATGAGGTCCTGTGTTTGATTTTCAGCACTGTCGGTTCTGAGGCTACAAGGGATAAGGCTCTCTCTTTCAGGACACACATAGAAGATCTTAGGTCATTTATGCAGTCCCTGAGCTGGGAATTTGAATCCCTGAGCTCATCCTTTTCTCTTACCACTTTGTTCAGTGATATTAGGAGAAACCAACCATCATTATATTTCTTAGTCTTTCCAAAATATCCAAAAGTATTATGTACAGAGTCACATAGCTCGTTGCTTCTTATAAGTGGTTGATCAGTGCAGGTAGTTTTGCATATCTCCATAAACAGTTCATGCTATGGAGTATCAGTGCATAGAATCATTTGCATCTTTAAATCTAATCAGATTAGAGAACCAATTCCAGAAACCACAGAACCAATTTGGAAAATTCATCCATAAAATTCTATTCTTCTAGAACTGCTATCAGTACCAAATTCTATACTAGAGTTCTCCAGAAAAGTAGAACCAGCAGGATATATATGGATATATATATAAAAGAGATTTACTATGGGGATTTTCTCATGCCATTGTGGAGGTCAAGAAGTCCTATGATCTGCTGTCTCCAAACTGAAGAATCAGAAAGCTGGTGGTATAATTAAGTGTAAGTCCAAAGGCAGGAGTCCTGATGCCTAAGGTAGGAGAAGATGGATGTCTGAACTTCAGCAAAAGAAAGCAAATTTTCTCCCCACCTTTTTGTTTTATTCAGGTTCCCAAGGGTTTGAATAATGCCCAGTGCATTAATGAGGATGGTCCTCCTTACTCAATCTACCAATTCAAATGCTAATCTTTTCCAGAGACAATCTCATAGACACACCCAGAAATAACATTTTAGCAACTTTTTGGCTATCTCTTAGTTCAGTCAAGCTGACACATAAAATGAACCATCAGAGTGGGCAAAATGGGTCTTTTTATTTTGTAATATATTCTATAATCTTTCACAGTGCTTGGTACATCATAAGTACTTCATAAATACATGCTAAATGAATAAATAAAAGTTTTAAAAAAAATACTGGCACAGCCTTTTTTCCCCCAATTTTTTTTTTTAGTCCAAGCATCATTACTTTTCATAATGTATTCTGTGTGTTCCTTCTTTCAGTATCTAGAGCATAACGGAACTTTCTTACATTCTTAAGTATAAAATTTCTAAAGAGTATAATTAAAGTATTTCAAATTATTCAATAAAAGTGTGGAATAAATTATGTGATATTTAAGTTATAACTCTTTTCAATCTTATGAGCATTACTGGCATATATATTCATCTTCAGGGTCATGGTGTAAAAATTTATGAATCACTAAAGACATCCACCTATATGTGGAGAGATAGAGAAAAGGAGAAAATAATATTACTAAAAACATTAGTATCGTTAATTTCAGGTCATTTTCAAAAATGGAGGAATTTAAGCACAGTAAATAACTATTTCTGGCATAACAGTTCAAGGTGATCCTGATACTGTCACAGAATATATTTAGATGACATTTCTATCTTGCTCACTGTATACATTTTTCTAATTCTTGATTGCAAAAGCAGATGGGGATGTTAAGATTTTGTTTTATGGGAAATCAGACATTACAAACATAGCTCTCAAATGTGTTTTACTTGTTTAGAAATGTACTCACTTGAGATGTGACCAGAAGGCAAAATTCTTTTGCTGATATTTCAATCTACTTATTACTCTGCACATGTAAAGTGATGTAAGTGGCACTGCCAGATGTGATCAATTATCACAAAAGCACTTTCTTAATCTAGGATCTGGAAAAATCTACAGTAGACAGTTCTTATATTTGATATCTCAACCTTAATTTACATGAAAACTGTTACCAAACAAAGCATAATGCAACTGAAAAATTGGCCTCCAAAATCTGAAGGTAAAAGACCTTAAATATAGAAATAAGGTAACCTTATCTCCATGTATCTATAATTCGGTATTGGTTGGAATTTAAATTGGAATTGGAATCCAAAAATTTTAGCAGCAGCAGATTAGAGTCTTTGAGAAAATAATATATTTATTGATGGGAGTGCTTTGAACAGACATTGAGTTAGAGATTATGGCCCATTAAAAAAAAATAAGGAACATACACATTACCATAAAATTTAAGTCAAATTTATTCTGAATTCAGTCATCATGAGTCTTCATAAGACTATTTAAAAAGTGAAAATAAATCTGATAATAGTAACAGTTACTAATGTTCCAGGTTGTACTCTTTGGGCTTTATCTATTCTTCCAAATATTGTCTGATAGCTCTCATCCTATCTCACCCTCTTTTGTTGTCTTCTGTACTACAAGCCTAGAGAATCGTGTTTCCTTCCCAGACTCTTTGCCAGCTCAGTTACCAATGGGAGGCTCGGGTTTGAGGTTAGAAGAAAGAAAGATGGGGGGGAGGAGGAGGATGATACTTGGCTCTGGTATTGGTGAGCAAGCCCATGCTCCAGTAGTATATGCTTGTGGTTTCAGCCACTGCAGCAACAGGAGTACATCTTGGGTTCCTAGGGGTTCTCTGGTTGCTTTTCAGTGGCAACAGAGGCATTTCTAATAGGAGGATATGGCAGCAATGGTGCTCCAGTGGCATCACGGGAAAATGTGGCCTTTCTTCTCCACTACCCTAAGGGCAGTAGCAGCTTCCTGCCGTTACTATTTCTGGGTCATGGCCCTATTGTTCTTCTGCGCTTCCAACACATTTGTAATCAGTTCCTTGTATTCATTCTCTCTTTATTTTTAATACCCAGAAGAGTTTTTACTTTCTTAATTTGATACAGAGTAATATACACATATTGACTCATCTAATCTCCATACACAGATTTCTAGGGTGGTTATTATCACTAACCTCATTTTACAGACAAGGGAATAGAATCATAAAAAGATTGAGTGACTTAGCACATAGGCTTTTAACTGCTATGCTATGCTGCTTAAACCAGAGCCTTTTTCTATTACTAGGAAGTTTGTCTTAGCAGGACTATTGGCAGGTAACCTTGACACTATGCCTGTATATAAGAATCTACATTTGTTAAGTGTTACTTTAGAGAAAATTAAGCTCACATCTGAGAGATGTAGATTATGTTTGTACTAGGTAGTTACATTTCCTATAGTATCTTAAATAATCATCTAAGAAAAAACCTAGTATATATAATGCATCTAAAATCACAGTGAAATACCACTTTAAGCCCACAAGGATGGCTATAATAAGAAAGACAAGCAATAACAAGTACTGATGAAGTCATGGAGAAATTGGACCCCTCATACACTGCTAGTGGGAATATAATATAGTGAAACTACTTTGGAAAAAAGTTTATTAATTTCTTTAAAAAGTTATTAAACATAAATTTATCATGTGACCCAGTAATTCCAGTCCTAGGTATCTATCCAAGAGGAATGAAAATGTATGTTCATACATAGCCTTGAATATTCGTAGCAACATAGTTCATGACAGACAAAATACTAGAAACAATCCAAATGTCCATTAACTGATGAACTCAATCTATTTAAGAAGAGAGATGTGGGATATCTAAACAATGAAATATTATTTGGCAAGGAAAAGGGATTGAATATGGATACATTCTGCAAAGTGGGTGAAGCTCTACTGATTGTACTAAGAGAAACTAGGAGCAAAAGAACACATATTATCACATATTATATTTCTTTTTTTTAAAGATTTTATTTATTTATTTTGACAGAGAGAGAGATCCCAAGTAGGCAGAGAGGCAGGCAGAGAGTATGGAGGAAGCAGACCCCTGATGTGGGTCTCTATCCCAGGACCCTGAGATCATGACCTGAGCCGAAGGCAGAGGCTTCAATCCACTGAGCCACCCAGGCGCCCCATCACATATTATATTTCAATGAGTCCTTTAGATTAAATGTCCAGGAAAAGCAAATACATAGAGACAGAAAGTTAACTAGCGAATGCTCGGGCTAGGTGTGGAAACTATGAGCAACTTTGCATATGGGCACAAGGGATCACTTGGGAGTAATGGAAATACTTAAAAATTAGTTTGTGGTATTGGTTGTATAAATGACATTTTGTGGTAAATGGTTGCCCTTTAAATCTACCTAAATGATGGAAGTACACACTTAAAATGAATGAATTTTATGGTATGTAAATTATACCACAATAAGATTAACAAAATTACTATTTAAAACCATTTATTTATGTAAATAAAAATTAAGTAGTTCAAATCAATTCATTCTAAATATAAAGGCAATTTTTGGTCAAATGACCTTCAAGAACACCATAGGTCAACATTTAAGTTTATTTCCTTAGGAAGGTATTTGATGATTATATCATTGCCAGTAATTGATCTAAACCAAATACCAACCCAACATAAAAATAAAATCCAAAGTATTGACCAATGATTTGGTAAATACCGCTTACCATTACCATTACCATGACCATACCATTTTACTAATGTATAACATATATTTCTTATCATAATAACCAGGACACATGAATCTTCAAAATCTGTAAAAGCTAGTAACAAATGGGCTTTAGAGAGTATAAGCAATTATATGATAGAAAAACATTATCATTCATGTTGTGATTGTAACTACTGTTTAAAAGTTAAAAGAAACTTAAAAGTTGAAGAAAATGCAAGAAATAACTGCCCTTACATATATCAGAAATTGCTTAGGTATTTTGCCATTAAAAGGGCAATTAATTCTGGAAAATACCAAGAAATATCATGAAATAGAAAACAGGATATAAATGCACATTAAGTCAAATGTTTTTGTTTTTCTTTTTTTTTTTTAAAGATTTATTTATTTTTTTTAGAGAGAGAGTGTGAATGGTTGCGGTGGGAAGAGCAGGGCACAGAGGGAGAGAGAGAATCACAAAGCAAACTGCCTGTTGATCTTGGAGCCAGATGCAGGGCTTGATTCCAGGACCCTGAGATCATGACCTGAGCCAAAATCAAGAGTCCATCGCTTAACTGTAAGTCAAATGTTTAATATAACGATTAACCATGTGAGTAACACCAGGTAAGAATATTGTCAAGAAATTTTTAAAACTCAATGGTAAGAGTAAATAAATGAAATGTTTTGACCTGTTTGAGCAAGTACTACTTTAATGTAAAGAACTATGCTTTAGCTAGTATTTGGTTACTACTTAACACACCCCACTGTAACAGATAAAAAGTAGACATCTGTGAGAAACTAAAACTTACTTATATGGCACACAGATATTACTTGTTGAAAGGCTGTGATGAGTATTGAAAAGCATATCATTAGTTAAGATGCATATTAATGGAATTTTTTTCAACCTCATTAGCTATTAATTCATTTATCCATCCACACAGGGGTTAAAAACCTCCTACATTCCTATTAGTTATTTAAAATCTTCTAGGTATCAATGATTTCAGACTTATATTCTTCAAGGTGTGGTTTCCTCTAGTATATATTGAGAATGTGTGGGAGGAGACATTTTATGTGTCACTTGAGGTCTATACTCAGTGAAGGCCCCGAAGAATATGACTTTCTGTTGCCATGTTCCATTGTGAACCATTGCTTCTTTGGTTCCCTCTACAGTTTCTACAGAAACTCCTGGCCATGATCTCCTTGACAGAATGTTGCTCTCTTTCCAAGGGCACCAGAGAATTTGAGTAGGACCAGGTGTGCTGATCTGTACTCATGTGTCCCTTTCTTATTTATAATACCACAGTTGAAGATAATGGGATGAAACAGTTATGGCCTCTTCTCCCTTGTCTTCTCAAATTTATTTGACATGATACTGCCAGATTACTTTGATCCAAATCAAAGTAATTTGCTTAAATAACATCAAAATTATGAGTATAAATAGAAAATTTTTTGATGGTTTTTATAATTACTTGTCTCTCATATTCCCCCTATTGCTTGCCTTTTAAACTTTAAGGAGTATCTTATTAAACAGTTTTTTAATTTATGTATTAAAAATTATCATTCCATTTAATAGAGTCTTGTTTTGATTAATAATTTTTTGTCATTACATTTTTTCCCAAGCTTATATTTTCTCCTCGTAGTTTTATAGTTACTTTTGTGGTTTTTTTAAAACATATTTTTGGTATGAATATCCAGTTACTTTTATTGAAAGGAACACGATTTCTCCACTGATTTGAAATCTACCCTATTACTGAAATCTCGTAAATGTGCAGATATATCTATTCCCATAAGTTTCCACTGTGTTAACTGTTGGTCTGTTATATGAAGACAAAGGTGTTTGTGGTAACTGAGACTTGACCTTTGTGGTTTAATACCCCTGCCTGACTTTCTTAACCTCTGCTCCTTCCAACTAGAAAATGCATTTCTCTTGTCATTGAGGCAGGAACTTATTCTCTGTCATGTTTCGTCAGGAATTTTAAACTATGTCAAATCCTTTTAGTAGCTTTAAAGATCCCCAAAGACACCCATAGGGCAGGCGTTTGATTATTCATCCTTTCATTCCCGGAGTTTAGCCAAGATCATAAAGAACTAAAATTATTTTGCTCTTAAATGACCTAAAATAATCTGGAAAAACTATTTCACCCTATTTACATTTTTAGATTTACATCTAAAGCTTTAAGTTTAAATGGCTAAAAATAATATGAAAAGTGTTTATATTTAAAGGAAATATTATACCACATGTTTAAATAATTCTGACAATCTAATTATGTAACAGTGATATGCAAAATCACTTATTTAAAACTATATAAATATGTCCTTCTGTAACATCCATAAAGTTTACATAAATCTTTTTCTATACCAATTTTTCCCCAGAACTATATCATACTTTTCTGCAACAAAATATATTAATTAAAAATATTTTTAAGAATGTCTTATAACCATAAAGTTCTAAGTGTTAAAAAAAACTGGATTGAGTTATCATTCAGTTGTTACCAGTATAAAAGAGACCCAAATAACAAATATATATTGCATTTTTTTTAAGATTTTATTTATTTGACAGAGAGAGAGAGATCACAAGTAGGCAGAGAGGCAGGCAGAGGGAGAGGGGGAAGCAGGCTCCCCGCTGAGCAGGGAGCCTGATGCGGGCCTCGATCCCAGTACTCTGAGATCATGACCTGAGCTGAAGGTAGAGGCTTAACCCAATGAGCCACCCAGGCGCCCCTATATATCATGTTTTGATAAATAATTATTAAACATTAAAAAGTCAGTTTCTTTAGAAATTAATTTACCTATGAGATGGATAGAGCTGGATTCTTTTCAATTAGTTTATTAGTTAAATGTAGCTAGCATGCATAGCAATTATTCTTACAATGAAATCTTTTTATTTAGAATCTATTATTTTCTAATTCTTTATTTTTATTAACTGTAAGAGCAGAGAACGCTTGTCTCTCATAATGGGTAGAAATGGAAAACATTTGTTATAGCAAAATAATTCCATTCTTAAAACTCCATTTATGTTATTTGCCAAAAATAACAAAGTAATCTAACATCAAAAAATGTAATAACAATTTCATTAGGTCCTTTTCATTTCTGTGGAATACGAAGAATTAGAAACTGCCTACCTCCAAAATGAGTTATTTCGCAGTTATTAGAAGGTTCTGTAACTTTAGTTTGCTGGTTATGCCAAGAAGATCTTGCCAAGCATAACTGAATAACTTTTCATTATGAAGGCATACCTCAGATACCATATGGGTTTGGTTCCAGATCACTGCAATAAAGTGACTATTTCAATAAAGTCAGTTACATGATTTTTTTTGGTTTCCCAGGGAGTATAAAAGCTACACTTACACTATAGTCAATTAAATGTACAGTAGCATTATGTGTAAAAAATACAATGTACGTACCTTACTTAAAAAATATTGGTAAAAAATGCTAACCATCCTCCAAGATTTCAGTGAGTCATAATCACTGATAACAGATCACCATAATAAATATAATAATATCAAAAAGGTTTGAAATATTGTAGGAATTACCAAAATGTGACACAGAGACATTGTCAGCAGATACAGTTGGATAAGTGGCGCCACAAACATTTAATTGGTAACATTGAAGTATGTGTGAAATGAAATAAAGCAAAGCACAATAAAAGAATTGCCTGTACATATTCACTATCTAATACATCTTATTTCACCTGGTGAAACTCAACTGTCATTTCAGTTGATCAACAGCATAAGAATAACAAAACAGAGGCACAGAGTGATTAAGTAACTTGTCCACCATCACAGTACTGTTAATGAGCAGTCTTACATCAAATCTATGCCTATCTGATTCTGATCTTTCTCTGAGAACTGTGTGGGCTTATACAAAATGAAAACATCATTAAGATTTTTAAGAAGAAGATATAGTTGCCCTAAGATACAAGGAAACTAGTTAAGTATAAAAGAGTTGAAATAAGCATCAAAAGTGTAGTCATATCTTCCCTATGAAGCCCTCATAAAGACACCAGCTCAAATTGGTTTTCTGATGACAACTCCTTTTGTACGTATTCTGTAAGACACGTAATTAGTTCCTCATGTTTTCGAATTCTCTGAACAACAGGAATTGATCTAGTTACAAGTACTTCATAATGGTGACATTATTCCCCTGCTCATTAATTTTTCATATGTGTTATTCTCATCCTCCTAATCTGATTGGAATCTGGGTAGACCACTCTGCTCAATTTTAGGTCCCACTAATTACTTGTCATATTTACTTGGAAATCTCCAGTGGTTCAAAGTGGACTCCTTTTAGTCTTTTCTGTCTATCAGCATCGTTTTTCTGTGGTCTTCTTTTGTAACTCTTATGGTTCTATCCATGAGTTTCTCACATCAGAAACATGTAACTTTGTCTCACCCACCACACCCGGTCCAGCAGTGTCTATTTGCTAGATGTCTCCTTCATCTTACTCAATCTTTTTCAATGTTATGGCAGTGTCCATTAGATGAGGATTTCAACCTCTTTTGCAGGGTTATTTGCAAGATCCTTCTCACCTGTCTTTCTATACTATTATTGCATTCTTCCAATCTATTCTTTACCGTGCTCCAAGACTAGCACTCTGATGTTCAAGTAACAATGTACATGCAATAAAATATTTCCAAGAATACACGTTATGTCTATTAATTTCCAGGCTTCATGCTAGGTGCAGAATATATAGCTATAAGCAAAGCACGAAAGTTAAACCCTCCTTCATTAGTTACTAGTCAAAGTTCAAACTCATAACTACACTTAATTATCTACTGAATTCTCTTCCTGTAAAAACAAGAAACAGAACTGACCCTTTCCTCCGCCTCACTACATGTTATACATTCTCACTTGAAGTTTTTCTAATGCATTATGGTTTCCCATGCCTCTGGAATTTGATATGTACTTTACACTGCCAAGAATGCCTTTACTTATCAATGTCATCCCACTACATACATTTAGATAATAACCAATCCTATTTCAAGGCTTTTGAACTGAAATTGTCACCTTTAAAAATAGTCCACATGATAATAGAGTTAATAATAGAATTTTAATTAGGTAACTCGGGGAAGTTTAACAGGTTGAAATGTTATCTCCTTTCCTTACTGAACAAGAATAAATCATTAACATCCAGTAATAATTCTATTAATTATATAGAAAATTACAGTTTATACATTACAAAGTTGGCCTTTTAAACTGTTTCTTAATAAGAAAGTCATATCTCCAAGTGGAATTGTCTACTAATAAATCTTTTCATTTTCTGACAAACTCACTTCAAAATATCAAAACTTCATAAAAAAGACTTTGATGTTGTTGAAATATTAGGAATTTCACTGTTAAGAGTGACTTCCATTTACTTTTATGTGTCAAATTTTGAGAAGCTCTAATAAAGCAATGCCCTAAATGATTCTTTGAAAAGAGTACCTTTTTGTTTAAAAATGAGAATAATTACCATGTGCACAGCAGGAACACACCTGGAAAAAAATCAAGCAGAAAGGAAAATTAGCATAAACACAATGTTCCATTTCATTTGAGGGCTTTTATTGATTGAGGGAAAATGAAAGGAAAGAAAAACAAAAAGAAGTGACATGGTTGCCTTAGTTACAACCATCATTTTACATGATTACTTGTCCCGCCAGTCTGCTATTACATTTAATAACTTGAAAGCCATGAAGAAATAAGCAACAAAGAGTGTACAGTATTATCCAATGCAAATGACTTACTTTTGATTTTTTGTTAGTATTGTCTAATTTATTAACTCCATTAAAATATTAATTTATAGGCTTAGAAATTAATGGTATATTACTCTATAACGTATCTTTGCCTTAAAATTAATTTTCCAATTTAAAGAAGCACTTGAAAATATAATTAGTCCCTCTGCATTCACTAATTCAACAGCATTGATTGCTTGCTTTCATTATACCACACATTCAGCTAGGTTCTAAAGATAGCATAGAAAATATAGAAAGTTTTTTATTTTGAAGAAATTGAAGTCCTGTTATAGAGACTCACAAAAATGAACAGTTACCATACATTGAGTTGTTTTGTGAAAGATATTAGTTATAGGATATTAATAGCTACAATACACAGAGTATCTCCTATGTGTCCCAAACTATACTGGGCGCTTTATATACATTATTTCATTTATTATTTTGACAACTGTATGTGTTACCCGTTATTTCCAATGTCCAGAGGAAAAACTAAGGCTGAAAAAAGTTAAATATTTTGCCCAGAGATGCACAAGTATGAGGCAGCAGAGCCAGGATGAAGTACCAGCCATATTTGATTTCAGAGCCTGTTTTGTTTTTTACGTATGGAAGAGAGACACCTTACCTACCTATGAAGGTCATTCATCTAACTCTTGAAAAAAGTCAAGTAATTACATAAGGGAAGGTGAGGTTTATGATTCAACTGAAGAACTACAACTACTTTATTAAGACTCTAAAATGAGAAATGTCATAAAATGTTATCTAGATACAAGGGTGGGGGACTAACTATAAATGGTCTTGTATGTCTTTGCTTTACTATTACCATGTCTTGCATATTATCTTTTATGTTGAAATCCATTTATATATCATTCTTTAAACTCGAATTCCTGAGCTTTACCATTTTTAACCATGTGATATAAACTTTCTCAAAACCTTATGCCTTGCCGCCTACGTAGGAAATCTTTAGAACCTGTTTTTCTTGATCATTCTAATTAAGTCCATGATCACTAACCACTCTCTTTTGACCTGAATCATTTCTCTGTGGTTTTAACTGGTAAAAAAGTAAGTGGTTTCACTTAAAAAAATGAAAACTATATATATTTTTAAATTTTAACAGAACAAAATATTTCAAGCTCAGTGTTTTGCCAACAGTCTTAATATATTATCAATACTAAACAGAAGAAATTAGTAAACCATTTAATATTATTGAAACTCTAAATTCATATCCCATTTACATTATCTTTTTCTTTAAATATCCAGAAGTAATTTAGTTTAGGTCTCATGAGTATTTGCCTATTTTCTTAATATCTGAGTTTCCAGTAACAGCAGAGGGAGCTCACAGTGTATTGTTTTGAGATTTGTTAAGTTACATATTTTACTTCTGTTGCTCAATGGAGGGGTTATAAAACTAAAGGTTTATTTTTTTTCAAGAGAATTTGCATAAATATGTAATAGAAGACATAATTTATGGACTATGTCATATAGTAATAAAACATAGAGAAAAACAAATTTGACAACTTCACTACATAACATTCATTAAATTCAGACTTTAAACTTGAACTGCTTCCAATTTTTATCATTATCCTCCATTTCTGTGTCTTGCTCAAATCTTTATCCTGAACTCCAGACTTTTGATATCTATGAAGTACCTCTCTTCAGATGCGTAACAGACCTCTCACCCTGCCTTCTGTTGAGGGCAACATCCTTTTTACACTTGCACAGGCCAGAAGACCTGGAGTCATCTTGACTTTCCTCTTTCTAATTAATCTTCATTCTAACCCATCACAAAATTCTGTTGACGATTCTTTCAACATGCTTTAGAATCCAACCATTTCTCAACACCCCTATGCTACCATCCATGTCCTCTCTCATTTGGATTACAAGAGCCTCCTAAAAATATCCTACCCATCTTTTTTTTTTTTTAAAGATTTTATTTATTTATTTGACAGAGAGAGAGATCACAAGTAGGCAGAGAGGCAGGCAGAGAGAGAGGAGAGAGGAGGAAGCAGGCTCCCTGCTGAGCAGAGAGCCCGATGTGGGCCTTGATCCCAGGATCCTGAGATCATGACCTGAGCCGAAGGCAGAGGCTTTAACCCACTGAGCCACTCAGGCGCCCATATCCTACCCATCTTTTATAAACCAAGTCCCTGTTCTATTTTCAACACAGCAGCAATAATAATCTTTTAAAAAAAGAGTATATCATGCCATTCCTTTTCTTAAAACCTCACAGTGGTTCCTAATTTCATTGAAAATAAAAGTCCATGTCTCTCTAATAGCCTATTAGACCTTGAATGATTTTTCACCCCCTTCCCAGTAACCTCTCTGACCTATCACCTGATATTCTCCCTCACTGGCTGCAAAGCTACTGCTCAAAAATTTTCACGTGTCGTACAGGTATACTCCTATTTCAGGGCCTTTGCACTGATATTTCCTTTGCTTGAAAAGTCTTTCTCCCAAAGATCTACACAACTAACTTGATTAAGGCTTTGTTCTAAAGTTTCATCTTTCAGTGAGGTAAACCCCAAGCAATCCATATAAAATTGCAACTCATATCCCTCTGCCCTCTCAACCTCTTTTACCTACTCTACTGATTTTTACATTGTTCATATTACCTTTTAACATACGATATTATTTATTATTCTATATACTATATTATTCATTATATTTAGTGTCCCTCCTTAATTGTAAGTACCTGGGATACCTGAGTGGCTCAGTTGGTTAAGCTTCTGCCTTCGGCTCTGGTCACCATCCCAGCATCCTGGGATCGAGTCCCGCATCAGGCTCTCTGCTCAGTGGGGAGCCTGTTTCTCCCTCTCCCTCTGCCTGCTCCTCCCTTTGCTTGTGCTCTCTCTGTCTCTGTCAAATTAAAAAAAAAAAAAACTTAAAAAAAAAATAAACAAACAAATAAATAAAACGTAAAAAAGGCAAGGACTTTTTAAAAATCTCTGATGTGGCTCAGGCATGTAAAACAATTTCTCACACATAGTAAGTGCTAAAAAAGATGTTGGTTGAATAAATATATAAGTGATAAATATTAATTTTGATGATTTTTATGGTATATATGCCTCTATTTTTAGTACTGTGCTTTACAGGCATTCTTTTTATCTAATACAACAAGATGAGATCTTCAAAAATAATCTTGGTGAGAATTACCAATTTTATATATAAGTATGTGTATATATATATATATATTTGTATATATGTATGTATATCTAATAAAGCATAATAGGAATTTAATAAATATAGCCTAATTTATAGTGTAATGAACTTTAAGCAGAAGGGTGCCAAAGCTTTGTGATAACTTTCAGTGGAGAAATACAGTGCTGCTTTCTCACTTGAAAGATTTTATGATAAAAATAGTTAGTTCAGATCTCAATATAACCTTTCTTCCAATTTCCTTAAAATAATAATGCTAATGTATTATGTAAATCAGATGAGTTTGCTGGTATTTAAGCTGGTATTTTGTACTAGTAGCTATCTGATTACCTACCAGAACTGAAAAATCATAAATCTTAACTATTCAATTGGCTTATAGAACATATTTATTTTAAGGTTAAAACCTTGTCTTTATCAGCTTTATAGGCTATGATAAAATATGATAAAATCTGTCCATTATTCAAAATCACTGAATAGCTCTACTCCACTATCTAAAGAACAAAACTGAAAGACTTCTGCATGTCTTCTGTCAGAGCACAACTTGTTTCTTCCTAAATACACCACACATGCCCAAACTCAGGGACCTTTGACCATGCTATTGTTTCTCTTATTTGAAGTCTTTCCTGAGGGCAAAGCCCATCAGCTGTCCATCAAAATCTAACATCCTTTTGTTCAGATTCTTCAGCTCTGGATCTTTCACTGCAGTTTGGGGGCATGTGAAAAAGTGCCCTCCAGCTTCTCTGAACCAAAGAGATGTGCACTGTTTCTAGGTCTGGCCCACAGAGCCTTCAATAAATACTTCCTCGTTTCTCCCTTTTAGTTGATGGGAAGAACTGTGCCCAGGGGATCTTGGAACTTATGTGTTAAAAATTCTAAGTTCCCTTTATCTTGGCCCAACTAATTGTGTGCACAGGCTGCCCTGCTGTGTGAAACCTTGCCCTGTATTTTTGCATATGAAGAGAATAAACTTCTTGCTCTATAATCACTGAAATAGAGCAGGGTGCTTTTTGTTACAGGATTTTTAGCCTACCTTAACGCCTGGCAACCAAACACCAAATACCTACAACTATTAAGTAGATGCCTTCTGTGATCTTCACCACCCCCTTGCAAGGCAGAACCAGAATCCCCTGACCCACAGAAATCACTACATTTATTCTCCTAGAGAAATGACAACATTCAATGTTGTATATTTGTTTGTATATTTGTCTTCCTCTTACAATTCATCTCTGCAAGACAAGGATTGAAGCCTTTCTATGCTTGGAGTTTCGCTTGCAGAGTATCTAGAACACTCTAAGTCCTGAATAAATATTTATTGCTGTATTAAATTAACACATGAGTGAATGAGTCAGTAGTCTCAGAAATAATATATATGTCATTCAACTCAGCAGCACTTCCTTTATTAAAATTTTAGGTACTCAAGTCTTTAACAAATACAAAAATGATTCTATTTCCTTTTACCTTCCTCGCCCTTCTTTCTCTAGCCACACTGGTACATGAACTTTTTCAAGTCACATGTATCAATAACAAGGCAATGTTAACCTTTTAGAGGGTGTTGCGGAAGTTCTGAGGCGACCGAGAAACTCAAGCGGCACACGGAGAACTGGGAGAACACAACTTTATTAACGCCAGTGGGCCCAGTGGGATTGTTTCCCAAAGGCTGAGCACCCAGTTATGATTGGGGAGGGTATTCATAGGCAAACTAGGAATTTTTCGTGGGGTCTCACTGCTGATTGGCTCGGGGCCGTGCAGCAATTCTTTAGGCTATGCTGAAGTGACTTGGTAGAGAAGTGCCAAGTCATCCTTGGGGGTTCCTTATCTCAGTGAGGTGGCCATTTGGGGCTTTTCCACCTCAAGGAAGAAGTCACCATTACTGTAATGGAGAAAAAATGTCTGAGGAAAATCAAACAAAGCAAAGGAAGGCAAAACTAAAACAAATTATTCAACCAACCAACCAATGAACCACCCACCACAGTGAACAACAAAACAGAAATTCTACACCTATATATTTGGGTGAAAAATGATGTGTTTCAGGGTCCAAATGATCACATTACAGATTATAAAGGGTTTTCAGAAGTTCGTCTTGTCAAATAAAGATCAAATTTTCAAAAATTCATTATTTAAAATTAAACACAAGAGAATGTAGTAAAATACAAGCAATAAAAGTTGCTTTATTCAAACTGCCAATTTCCTCCTTTAGTTGTACATCAGAAATACTTTAAATTCATATTGGAAGCACAGATCAGTACAGTAAGAACACAGACTTCAGAAGGTCAATTGTTATTATGTACACGGAAACCTTAATAGAATTGCATTGCTCATTCACTGGTAGGGGTTAATTAGTTAAATCTTCAGTGCTTCTTAACAATTTTCACACACGTCACACAGCTCAAGTGCATACAATACAAAGCAATTACGCAGCAGTAGACATTTGACAAAGATGAAAAGCAAGATCAAATTCGACAATACCTACTTCCTTCTTCTAAAAAGAAAATAACTTCGGCTCAAAATGTAACTTGTGTCTATTGAATTACTCTATATCAGAAAACAAAGTATAAGAGGAGAGAAGAGAAAAGATGATATATCAACAGTAGAACTAGCAATCAAACACGTTGTACAACAACCACTACAGAATTAGNTAGACATTTGACAAAGATGAAAAGCAAGATCAAATTCGACAATACCTACTTCCTTCTTCTAAAAAGAAAATAACTTCGGCTCAAAATGTAACTTGTGTCTATTGAATTACTCTATATCAGAAAACAAAGTATAAGAGGAGAGAAGAGAAAAGATGATATATCAACAGTAGAACTAGCAATCAAACACGTTGTACAACAGCCACTACAGAATTAGATAGTTCTAGAATATTGTAAATCAGAGAAAAATGTTGTATGAAAACAAAAGAACTATAAGGCCACAGAAATGTGGAGTAAAAAGTTAACCTGGGGAACAATTTGACTATTTTTTCTTCCCTATGCTCTGAAATTTAAAGCTTAAAAAAATCTGCAGTTCTTCTTTGGAATAACCGTGCAATATTTTCCAATTATTTGTTTTCAAAAGTCAGCTCTTATATTCAGAGTTCCAACAATCTAAGTTGATTCAAGAATTAGAGATTTATTACCACTTTTTATTTCCCCCTTTTCTAAACGCCTACTTTTCTGACTGCTTGCCAACATTTCATTAGAATGCATTATTTCAAGAGGAAAGCACTCTTTCAGTTTGTGTATTATAAAAGGGAATATTTATAGGTGCATCTTTCTTAAATGGTATGTTTTCTATGAAATTTACATTTGAAAGAATTGTTGTGTAAGTTTGCAGAACTATTGTATAGTATAATTTCAACTTGCATGAAAACAGAGTAATTGGTGTAAGCAAAACAAGGGAAGGAATGAATATTTCCAACTAGAAACTTAACCAATATAAAGTTTGTCTTACATCAATGGAGCCCTAAATAAAATTTTCTTAAACCATTAGCAGCATGTCATATATTCCTTCTAATCTCTGATTTTAAAATAAAAATGACAATTTAAAAGGGAAAAAAAGGATGATAATATGGGTAAGTCACTTGGTTTAGTACTAGAGGATTCACAGAAATGAAACAAGGTCCCTTCATTCTGTGGGTTGAGAGAAATTAAAACAAGAATTATAATATGGGTATATAATACAAGACACGTAAGCAAACTTATTGGTTGAATAAAGTGATAAAGGTTATTCTCTCTCAAGGAAAATTGAGGTGTGGCTTTGAAAGATAATTAAGATGTTAAGGGTATCTAAAGAGAAGCACAGGGAATGGTAATAGCAAAACCACAAGTCATGTTCATTAATGTTAAATACTTTATTACATGTCCAGAGATTGAAGGTTTATATTGAAATATTATATTGGAAAGGCTGGTTGGAATTTTCTGGCCCAGTCAAGCTCTCTACACCATGCAGCTCACAATTCCATAAATTATATCCTTAAGTTCATCCTCTCACATAAAAGTTTAAAGCTAGAACTATCTGAAATGGTTCATGTAATCCTATTCTCCACAACTTGGGTCAGTTTTTCTCAGTTGTCTAGCCTATGTCATCTGAGATCGATCTATGATCTCATTTTGTTGCCTGGAATTCACACTCCATAAACCTCCCATCACAGGTACCTCAAACATTTGCCAAAGAATGTTTTTTATAAGTTTCATCTTCTTTGGCAAAATACCTCATGGAGGATCTGTCCACTCTTCTCCCCAGTCTCATTGCTCCTTATCTCTTTCTCTCTGCGTTTAAGTACACTAGCTTTTTTGTTTGTTTTGGGTCTTTCATGACAAAAGGGCTTTGTCCAAACTGGGGTTTATTGTTGCTCATTACTGTTTCCTCAGAGCATGGAAAAACAATTTTGTAATAGGCATGCACTACACATTTGCTGACTGAGTTATGGCACTAAGTAAATGGACAGTCCTCCCATGGAAGGCTCAATCCCAGTGATTTGGAAATCAAGTCTAATCAGGAGCCATTTTGAGAAGGGCTTTAATTATGTTCTGTAAGCACTAGAGAACAAAATTTTACTCCAGCATATAGGCTGTTTAAGCTTTCAGAAGGTACCCTACCCAATTCTGACACTCTACCACTTTTCTTTACTAAATGCTAAAGTGAAAGGTTTTTCCCTTAATAAATAATCGTACTGATATGAGATTTTTAAAAAGATTTTATTTGTTTATTTGACAGAGAGAGATTGATCACAAGCAGGCAGAGAGGCAGGCAGAGAGAGAGGGGGAAGCAGGCTCTCTGCTGAGCAGAGAGCCTGATGTGGGACTTGATCCCAGGACCTTGAGATCATGACCTGAGCTGAAGGCAGAGGCTTAATCCACTGAGCCACCCAGGCACCCCCTGATATGAGATTTTGACAAAGAATATAACCCAGAACTCTTTCAACCAATCCTTAGGAAATTCTGGTTATAAGAAGTATTATGTATAGTTCTTAACTTACAACACATGCAGTCTTTTAAATGGTCTAAAATTTGTAATTGCATCGTGGCATCAAAAGATTATGAAATTGGATCAAAATGATCAGGCTATTGGTGAAATTCTTGTACTTACCTGTATTTTGATGTTGTGCTATTTACTTTATAGTACTCTAAGTAACATTATAAAAAGTGTTATATAAAGTTCACTATTGTATTTCATTTTGAGAACATTGTCAAATCCATTTTCTTTCGTATTAGTTAGAATGTCTTATTTATGAGGCTCTCTCAATGAGAATTCCAAGTGTAGCAGTTGCATAGCCATTTGCCATTCATTACTCTATCAATCTTAATTTCTAATTACCTTTATATCTTTATTTTTTAACAGAAACCATAAATTCTGTCATCTATCTACCTATCATCTATCATCCATCTATTAATATATAACTATTTTGTTCCTTCAAATTGTTTTAGGGGACAAATTCAATATTATAAAATCAAATTTTATGTAGATCAATTTTCTGATAAGCATAAAACTCCTACTAGTTTGTATGCCTACTTATTTGTTTCCCTAAGAAATGGTACTTGAGTTTTGTAACGTATCTGAGAAAGATCTTTCCCCTGAGAGTAATTATCCAAAATGTAGAGCAATTAAGTGCCAAACTTTCACTTCAGATTCCCAAACGAGTTTAAAACCTCCAATGCTTAGAAAGGACAAGGAGATTAGATAAATCCATGAAACAAGTTTAGGGGTTTTTGTTTATCTTGGATAAAAAATAAATTTGCATTTTAAAAACTAGAAACTCCACATAGAGTTATTTTCTCTTTCGTATTTTAAAAGTATGTAGTCTTTCCATTTATCTTTCATTTTTGCACCACTGATAGAGCCATAAGTGAGTAGAAATATCTCTTTAAGAACAATAGTACAAACCCTATTTTAAATGCCAACTAATAACTTGCTCGATATTGGGAAAAAGTTGGAGGAGATGAAAAAGTGATGCAAGCATTGCTTAGCTCCAACTCATTGCTACCTGAAGGAAATGCACAATAAGGGTTGCCAAATATTCTTATTCAGGATAAACCAAGACTACAAAATTTCAAAAAATTAAAATAAACCCAGTTATTGGAGCCAAGCAAAGTCTATCCATGTCCTGGTACAGTCATGGAGCTGCTTATGACCTATGCGCGAGATATCAATCTATCTTCCTCTGAATTTATTGTTGTGGAGGAAAATTTTTCTTTAAATCGTTTGTGGTTAACATCTTTTTCTGTCAAGATATTTATAAAGTTTAAAAAATGCGACTGAAATTCTCAATGTTTGGGTCTCTAAGTTTGAATCCCTTTATTCTTCCTCCATGGTGTATTGTCAGTATTATTTTACTTATAAATTTAAGTCTTCAACTCTGGAACATTTTTTCATAGTACTATTGATTTTTACATTTTATTTGTTCATTCATCTTTTTCTGGTTTGTAGGCAGTTTCTCCCTACACTATCTTCCATCTTCTATAGTTGCCATCTCTCTCCGCATTTTTTAATGTCTTTGTCCAATTCCTCTGCACATTTGAAGAGTCTTCTAAAGTTCTAATATATGGCATAGCCTTTCCCCTGTCATCATTCTTTTACTCTTGCTTGAGAGAAATACAATCAGAGAATTTTGGGGGCTAGGAAACTGAGGATTACCTAATTTTTCTACCAGGTGGACCCCTGGCTCTTTTATTTAAGTGGTTGACCAAGGTCTGTCTGTCTGTCTATCTGTCTGTCTATCTATCTATCTATCATCTATTTATCCATCTATCATCTATTTATAATGTACCTACGTATAAATAGAGAAATATAGAATTTCTTTGTTTTAGGCTAGAGAAACAAATATAAAAAGGAAAATTAGGTTCTGAGAACTGCAGGGTTTTTTTTGTTTTGTTTTGTTTTCATTTTCCCTACCTCTCAATACATAAAACAGAATTTTTTAAAATTTTTTCAAAGATTTTACTTATTTATTTGACACACAGAGAGAGAGAGATCACAAGCAGGCAGAGAGGCAGGCAGAGAGAGAGGGGGAAGCAGGCTCCCTGCTGAGCAGAGAGCCTGATGCGGGCCTTGATCCCAGGACCCTGAGATCATGACCTGAGCTGAAGGCAGAGGCTTTAACCCACTGAGCCACCCAGGCACCCCCAAAACAGAATTTTAAAATTTAATATTTTTAGGATGGGGTTGGGGTGGAAATTAGTTTTCTAACATACCTATCATAATCAGAAAGTTAATAGTTGTTTTTTTTTTCCCCGTCAAGCCAAGAGCAGAGCTAACCCACTTAAATACAGCAGTGATGTCATGTAGGAGAAGGGAATGAAGAAGGGAGAGAAAGATGGTCAGGGCTTACCGTGAACAAGAGCCACCCCTGTCTATTACTAGTCTGATTATATCAAATGAAAAACTGGAAAAGAAGATCCAAATCTGCTGTGAATCAACACTAGAAAGAGGGTCTTGTTAATGTTCTCAACTTTGCCAAACAATTCCTTTTTCATTGTAGGGAATAGGATAGGAACATAAAGGGTCAGAGACCTTAAATTCCTATTCAGAGTAGATACAGTGGTTCTAATGCATTTTATATCGATTTCATTGTAATCTTAATTCTAGTATGCTTTTCTCTTATCTCATTCATTTCTTTTCATATTTTGAATGCCTATCAAGGAATTCTTAACTCATCTAAATCTGATTTATTATTATCTCATCTTGTATATCATTTTATCAAAATCTACATTTTATTAAATTTCGATATCAACAATTTTTCCTATTTTATTACATTTTGATATCAATAATTTTTCAAAAATATTCTCCTATTTCCTAGGAAAAATGCTTTTTAGCAATGTCTTCTTCCTCTGCTTCTTTTAGGCATGTGTTCCTTAATCGTGTGTGAGCATGTACATATTTTGGGAGTTTACTAATATTTGTATTATGAAACTTACGCAAGCCACACTACCAGTTTCTCAAAGAGTTTTTCTTTGTTTAGTTTTATTTTATACTTATTTACCTACTAAATATTCACTGAGAGCTTATTTTCATACTATGAGGGTCCATTCCATTTATGGTTGTGGATATAATTCTTCCCTCAGATATCAAATTTATTGTTCCCAATATGATTCTCAGCCCGGGCAATTACGGGCTAAACTTGCATAACCCTATTACCCTTTTGTTGTTGCTTTTTTAAGTTTTTTTTCTCTTTGGTGCACAAACTGACTTGGGACATACTCCTTGTGATCCTTTCTAAATCTGATATTTATGATAACAGAGAAGTTGCCTCTAAATGTATTTGAAGGTTTTTTTTTTTTTATCTAATGTGGATTGTTTTTTTTTTTCAGATTTCATTTACTTGACACAGAGAGAGACAGCAAGAGAGGGAACACAAGCAGGGAGAGTGAGAGAGGGAGAAGCAGGCCTCCCACTGAGCAGGACACCTGGTGCGGGTCTCTATCCCAGGACCCTGGGATCATGACCTGAGCCGAAGGCAGACGCTTAATGACTGACCACCCAGGCTCCCCTAAATGTATTTGAAGTTTTATGCACATGGATTACACCCTTCCCTAATATTAACACCAATAAATATTTTGCTATTTTTAAAAAATAGCTTTTTTATTCAGACAGATTTCACAGAGTCACTCCTACTGCTCACATCACCAACACAACTCCTGCTGGCTTGGTTATAGTGTCGTCTTGCCTTGACGTGAGCTGACCTTTAATGCCATTGCCCCACACAACACAAAAGATTGTTAAAAAACCCTTTCCAAAGCTACCTCCGTATTCTCCTTTGCCTATAGCCCTCACCCTTTAGTAGACTCACCCAGTTTTGTATTATAACTGTTTCTTTGCATACAAAAGCTCTGAAATCAAAGTACATTTGGTTCAAAATTAAAGATTTTCTTAAATTTGATGTAATTTCATCATTAGTCCTTAGTAATTTGTATTGATCTTTGAGTGTGAATACAGTAGAAATGAATTAGAAAACAGAGGATTCAATTTAGTATTTATCATTAGAATAATTTTTAAAAGATGAGAGTGTTACCTTCTACCCTTGTAATATACGAATATTATGACATATCTATAAATTTCATGTAGCTTTCTCCCAATAAGTGTTATTTATTGACTTAAGATTTTTAAAGGTTTTGGGAGGGGTCTCTAATCACCCACCACCTATCTTCTTCTCAATCAATTGAGAATAGACAGAAGGTGCTGTTGGGAAATTTTTAACAGTATTTTAAAAAATTATTCTTAGGAAAATTTGGTAAGTGAGTGCAACATTAACTCAAGTATAAAATGCAGTTTTATTTTATTTTTTAAAGATTTTATTTATTTATTTGAGAGAGCGAGAGCATGAGTGGCAGAGGGAAAGGGAGGAGCAGACTCCCTGCTGAGTGGGGAGCCTGATGTGGGACTCAGTCCCAGGCCCCTGGAATCATGACCTGAGCCAAAGGCAGATTTACTGACTAAGTCACCCAGATGCCCAAAAAGGGAATTTTAAATGTTACCTTTTCACTGAATAAAATTTCTCCACCAGTTAGAGAAAAGGTAGGTAGATACCATCAGGTCTTTCCTCAGGTGGATGAGGATGGGAAGAAGCTTGGCTTGTGATACGGAAATCTCCCTGAGAAGGACTACATCACTTGTCAGAAGACAGAAGGCAACTCCCAGAGAAAGGAGAGCAGACCTCATTAGCATCAAATCAATGACTGTCAGACCATCAGCAGCACTAGTCACTCCCCATCCCATTGGGAAGCCTCGGATGGGCTCTTACTACGTGGGGCCTCCTTGAGAGGGAAAAGAGAGGATGCAACATGGCTGGAGGGATCATAAACATTTCCCCCAACATACAATTTCCCAAATCGTCTTTTGATAAACTTGGGATTGTGGCCTTATTTTAAGGTAGATGTCACAGAAATCAAGAAACTCTCAAAGTAGAACTTACTGACAGTTGGCAGCAACAAAGAGATCATGGCTACAACACATAGGATGGTATCCTTGACATCTTTCACTTTCTCAGGGATCCCAGTCTTCATTGCATTGTCTCTATCTCAAGGATTATTGCTCTCAAAGAGCGGTACAAACTTCCTGCTCAGACACACTTGTGCTACAATGTGGCTCTTATTGGAAGAAGGGATCTTTCTGTGATGATTCAGTGCACTTTATAATTTATTTGAATTTTGGCTTTCTTTTTTTTTTAATTTTATTTATTTATTTTGACAGAGAGAGAGAGAGAGATTACAAGTAGGCAGAGAAGCAGGCAGAGAGAGAGGAGGAAGCAGACTCCCTGCTGAGCAGAGAGCCTCATGTGGGGCTGGATCCCAGGACCCTGAGATCATGACCTGAGCCAAAGGCAGAGGCTTTAACCCACTGAGCCACCCAGGTGCCCCTTGGCTTGGTTTTCAATATTTTTTGTCCTATTTTCAAAGAATTAGTAGTGATTGAATGTATTTACATCAGAATTTCATTTATAATTAAGTATTAAGTCATTGATAAATGAATTGTTTTGAGTTGAGAGGCTTTAAAGTAACAAAAATGGTTTAAACGTAGAGGTTCTGATAATATGTAAATTATCATACTATATATTTTGGTTTTATAGACTGTTTTTATAAGTTTAAAGAAGATGATACAAATCCATAAACACTTTCAATCTGGATAATTGCTTATTTTTTCTCACCAAGTAATGGGATCTGCAAGCAAAAATTTGTTCCTTAATAACTGATAATCATAAGATTCTCAGATTAGGTGACCAGAAACATATTAAGATGCAAGTTAGGAAGAAAAAAATTAACATTTATTAATATATCCTTGTTTCCCAAGAGAAATTTTAACTATGAAGTGAACAAATTCTAATAAAAACAGTAAGTTCTTTCCATGCTTTATGATTTGTTTCAATACTGATAGATGCATGCATTTCTAGAAAACAAATAAGTTTTTGTTTCTGGTTTCTGGATTCTGGTTTCTGGTCCAGCATGTAAAAAAACTAGAAAAAGAAAGGCAAATTACATCCAAAGTAAGCAGAGGAAAAGAAATAATAAAAATTAGAGCATAAATCAATGAAATTGAAAACAGGAAATCAATAGGGAATATCAATAAAACCAGAAGCTGGTTCTTTGAAAAAAACCAATTATATTCATCAGCCTCTAGTCAGGCTAACAAACAAATGAACAAATAATCTAAATAGAAAGATATTATAATTATTAATACCAGAAACAGAAGGGTCATCTCTAGAGATCCTGTAAGTATTAAAAGGATATAAAAGAATACTGTGAATAACTCTATGCCTGCAAGTTTGATAGTCTAGATAAAATGGACAAATTCCTTAAAAGATATAGTTGCCAAATCTCACATAAGAAAAAATAGTTTGAGTAGGCCTATATGTTAAAAATGGCCATTTTAATAGGAGAGAGGAAATATCTCACTGTGGTTTTGATTTGCATTTCCCTGATGATTAGTGAGTGATAATTAGAACCATTTCATGTACCTGTTGACCATTTGTATGTTTTCTTTGAAAAAGAAGTCTATTCAGGTCTTTAGCTCATCTTTTAATCATATTTCATTATGGAGTTAAATGAGTTTCTTGCATATTTTGATTATTAACCCCTTATCTGATAGATGATTTGTAAATATTTTCACCCATTGCGATGTTGCTTCTTCATTTTGTTGATTATTTATTTTGCCGTGCAGAAGTTTTTTAATTTGATGTAGTCCCACATGTTGGTTTTTGCTTTTTTTGCTTGTGCTTTTGGTGTCATATCCAAAAGAATTATTGCTAAGGCAAATGTCAAGAAGCTTTTTAACCATGTTTTCTTAAATAGCATAAAACTCTACAGCTTAAGGTTTTATATTTAAGTCATTAATCAAATTCGAATTAATTTTTGTGAGTGATCTAAGATAGGGATCAAGAGCCTTTCTTTTGAATGCTACTATCCAGTTTTTGCAACACAATTTATTGAAGAGACTATCTTCTTTCTGTTGAGTTTTCCTGTCTCTCTTCTCAAATATTAGTTGACTGTATATGCATGGGTTTTTGGAGGGGAGCTTGAATCTGTTCCATTAGTCTATGTGTCTGTTTTGTGGCACTACCACAATCCATTTTGGTTTTGGTTACTCCATATTTTAAGTATAGTTCAAAATCAGCAGGTGTGATGCCCCCAGCTTTGTTCTTTTTTTCTTGAGATTGCTTTGGCTATTCTAGTTCTTTTAAAAGTCATAAGAATTTTAGAATTTTTTTTCTATTTCTGTAAAAAAATGCCATTGGAGTGTATGGATGATTGTGGGTAGTACAGATAATTAAACAATTTAATTCTTCCCACCCATGAACTCAGAATAACTTTCCATTCACTTATGTCTTCCCCAATATCTTTCATTGGTGTTTTTTTTCAAACGTTAATTTTTTTCTTATTTCAAGCTTTTATTTAAATTCCAGTTAGTTACCATATACTGTAATTAGTTTCAGAAGTAGAATTCAGTGATTCATTACTCACATATAACACCCAATGCTCATCACAATTGCCTTCCTTAATATTCATCACCCATTTAACCCATCTCCCAGTCCACCTCCCCTCCAGGAACCCTCAGTTTGTTCTCTATATTGAGAATCTGTTTTAGGGCACCTGGGTGACTCAGTCAGTTGAGAATCTGCCTTTGGCTCAGGTCATAGTCCAAGGGTCCTGGGATTGAGCTCCGTGTCAGGCTCCCTGCTCAGCTGGAACCTGCTTCTCCCTCTCCTCCCTGCTCATGCTCTCATCTTACTATTTCTGTCTCTCTCTCTCTCAAATAAATAAATAAAATCTTTTAAAAAATCTGTTTTATGATCTGCCTCTCTTTTTTCCCTTACATTTACCAGTTTCATTTATTAAATTCTACATATGAGTGAAATCATATGATATTTGTCTTTTCCTGACTGACTTATTTTGCTTAGCACAATACACTTTAGCTCTGTCCACATCACTGCAAATGGCAAGATTACATTCTTTTTGATGGCTGGGTAATAGTCTATTGTATATATAAATATATACATACATGCCTCCTCTTCTTTATCCATTCATCCACTGATGGACATTTGGGCTCTTTCCATAATTTGGCTATTGTTGATCATACTGCTATAAATATCAAGATGCATGTGTCCTTTCAAATCAGTATTTTTTATCCTTTGGACAAATACCTAGTAGTGTGATTGCTGGATTATAGGGTAGCTCTATTTTTCACTTTTTGAGGAAACTCCATAGTGTTTTTCCAGAGTGGCTGCACCAGTTTGCATTCCCACAACAATGTAAGAACGTTCCCCTTTCTCTGCATCCTCGCCAACACCTGTTGTTTCCTGTGTTAATTTGAGTCTTTCTGACAGGTGTGAGTTTACATCTCATTGTAGTTTTGATTTGTATTTCCCTTATGATGAATGATGTTGAGCATCTTTTCATTTGTCTGTTAGTCTTCTGTAGCAATGTCTAACAGTTTTCAGTGTGTAGTTCTTTTCCCTTCTTGGTTATATTTATTCCTAAGTATTTTTATTATTTTTGATGCTACTGTAAATGTTTTCTTTATTTCTTTTTCAGATAATTTGCTATAAGTTTATGCAAATGCAATGGTTTCTTGTCTGTGGATAATTGCTAGTTGGTCTTCTTGTGAGGTGAACTGAAGTTGGGAATGACCTATGTCACCATATGGAGGACCAGTGTTAGCATTTTCTTACTAATTTTTAATTTATTCATTATTATATCACCAGCAAGTTTATAATTGTAACATCATAATGCTGAATTGCTTTACCTCCAGTGAAGCTACTGACTTTTCAAATATGCCCACATCAAACCAGAAAATTATTCCTCCTCTTTTTTTTTTAAGATTTTATTTATTTATTTGAGAGAGAGAGAGATAGTGTGAGTGAGAGAGAGAGGATGAGCAGTGGGAAAGGGGCAGAGGAAGAGGGACAAGCAGACTCCCTGCTGAACAGGTAACCCAATGCGGGGCTCAATCCCAGGACCCTGGTATCATGACCTGAGCTGAAGGCAGACGCTTAACTGACTGAGCCACCAGGATGCCCATTAATGGGGAAAATGCACTTAGATTCTACACATCTCTAGATAATTTGAATGTCAACACTGATAATTCATGACTTTCAAAATTTAAAGAACAAAATGATAATGTAGAAATAATTTTGGATAAACATTGTCTCCAAATAAATCTAAAGTAATTAGGCAGAAACAGAGTTATGGCCAAAGATTGGCCTTACTTATGTGCCTTTTTGGTTCATGGGTCCAGCAATTTAGCTTCTTCCTACAAAATACTTGTGGGATAATAACTTTAATTTTGGAAAATTCTCTGCAAAATATTTTGAGCCATCCACATATTCACTGCTGCTATTGTTTCATAAGGTTCATTTGCAAATTGCACAAGAAGAAGGCGCCCCCTCTGGGAAGATGAATTAGCAAAAGGCGTAGTTTTCCTCAAGGGTAACACAACCTCATATCAAAAGCACATCAAGGGGACTTTTAAGCTTCCTTGGCTGAGGGCCCCCGTTCAGGGTATAGCTTGCATGACAATATAATGATTGGCCTAAATTTATTTCTCTTAAATTCACTTTCTTCACAAAGTGGTGAGAATAAAAGCTTAGTAAAATACAAAAGTGCTGTTTTAGGTAAATACCTTCCTCATTCTATTTATTACTTGCTAATCTCTCATTTTCTTTAAAACTTGATCCAAATATAATCCTGTTAGCCTTATGCATTTGAACACTGATAAGTTCCATAAGAAGAAAAGAAACTACAAATTTCATATTTTTAACCACTGTTACAAGTGTACTGCCAGTATGTGTTTTTATAAATTGTCACTGAGAAATTTGCATAATCTCAAATATCATGTGTGAGCAAAATGGCGAAAATTTTAAAATTCAAAGGGAATTTATTTCTCTACTTTTAATGTCAGGGTATAAATATAATATTTCCTTCTAAACCAGCAAACTGACAGAATCCATTCCATTGTTCCTAAGGTTGATAACTTACTAATCAGAATTACCTCCAAGCAATTTGTGATATTCATTATCACAATGCTATCAAAGAAGGAAATGTAATCCCAATGCATACAGTATAATATCATAACTTATATAAACAGATGACCTAGATTCAAATCCTTGCTCGACAGTTTACCAGCTGTGCAACGTTGGACAAACGATGGTTTGCCTAAAATATAGGAGGTTTGTGGATAACAGAGTGCAAAAATGAATTCTAGCAATCAAAATCTCTTCTAAAAATATTTTCTTTCCTTCTGATTTTCCTGTATGGGAGACTTTAATGCCTTTTCAGGGCCTCTTATTTTGCCTAAATGAAACAGTAGGCAAATATAACTAGAAATCTTAAGCCTTAAAGGAAATTAAGACTACGTCAAGATCCATTTTGACTTCCATCATCAGGTTATTAAAGCCCTTTACACCACATTTTTCATCTTTTCATTCAAAATGGGGCAAATGCTATGCCCATCTCCAAGGGTTATGATTATCAAATGACTGACAGGATTATGATGACCAATGGATTTAGAGCTCTTAAACTGTATCTGGCACTAAAGAGTAAGCATAACTTCAATAAATAGAAGTTAACACCAGTAACATCCTTGAATTTCAGAGAAATGTGAAAACTTATAAAACTTGAGATTTTTGTTGATGTAATAAGAAACAAGCTTACAATAAATTTTAAAATCTATGTGAAGTCTTCTGGGTCTTCTATGTTTTACAATTTTTTTCTGAGGAATTTGAGTAAATGGCAACAGCAGGACAAATGCCACACATGTAGATTTAGTTCAAAATAAGTGATATCGACACACTGAACGTGTAAAGGAAAAGTCAATAAAAGAAAAATAATAGAAGTAAATAATTATACGTGGGCATCTGGAAGAAGAAAAATATTATGTTGTTATTATTAGAACCCTTTAAAAAATACCAGGTTTGTGCGAGGCTTTCTCAGAACCCACACACTCTGAGTGTTAAGAGGAGGAGTTGTTAGCACTGAAGTAATTATAACAAGGGTGTAAGTTTCTGTAGGTGGGAGACAACTTATTATATGGAGATGCTTATTTTAGTCTTAGAATAATATTTTATTGAATTTAGATATTCATGCAAGACTACTTCAATGTGAAGTATTGGACTGACAGAAGGAAAGTGTGCTTCCATTTATACCCAGAGACTGAACTTATCTTGTGGAACAAAATACAAGGCAGGCCTTGCACCCCTTGCAAAAGACAGTTTTGGCAATTTCCTCTGATGGTTTACTTGCCTAATGTCTTTATTGCCATAAAATATTAATAAGAATACCTTCAAGCCCTTAATTCAAAGTTTGAATGCTGTATAAATAACTTTTATGTGAGAGTATAAAATAAATGTCTTCGTCACTCTGTTTGTAAATAAGTACTACATTTTCACTTTTTTTTAAACACCTCTATAATTGGATCAATGTTGCTTCTGGGCTGCTTCCACCTGCGTGGGCTGCTCCTTTAGAGTCATTACTCAGAAAAAGAACTGTAGTAGCATAATTTGAAATTTTCTCATTAGTTTATCATCAGAATTGAAGAGCCCTGTACTAGTAGCTAATATGTAGATTCTTTGTGAGGGCACCTTTTTTTGGGTAGTTTCAAGTTTACCACAAAATTGAGAGGAAGGGGGCGCCTGGGTGGCTCAGAGGGTTAAAGCCTCTGCCTTCGGCTCAGGTCATGGTCTCGGGGTCCTGGGATCGAGGCCCGCATCGGGCGTTCCGCTCAGCGGAAAGCCTGCTTCCCCCACCCCTCTCTGCCTGCCTCTCTGCCTACTTGTGATCTCCATCTCTGTGTCAAATAAATAAAATCTTTAAAAAAAAAAAAAAAATTGAGAGGAAGGTGCAGAGATTTCCCATAGGCTCCTTGCCCCCCCCACATGCATATCCTTCCCCATTGTCAACGTCACTCACCAAAACAAATGTTCATTACAATCAATGAACATGCACTAACACATCATAATCACCCAAAGTCTATTGTCTATCTAAGGATTTGCTCAATGTATGAGTTTGAGAAAACTCATATAGTCTATGAGTTCGACAAAAAGTATAATGACATATATCCATAATTATAATGTCACGTAGAGTATTTTCACTTTCCTAAAATTCCACTCTGCCCACTGCCCCTACCCTCCCCCAGCCCCAGCACCCTTGGCATAGATTTCTCCCAACACCCTGTTTTAAGATGACTGCTGTGGCTGTTTACTGTTAGAAAGTTAGGCTCCATAATCTGGGAACACGGCCTTCTGCTGTCCCAGTGGATGGTAGTGCCATCCCCTGACCCTGATGCCAGGCACCACCATTCCCTTCACCGATCCTCAGAAAGTCCTGGAATCCTCAGAATGGTGGTTTGATATCTGGGGGGTTTAGTGCTATGCTTATTTTCTCTTGCCTGTTTCTCTTGCATGTTACATTCTTCTACAATGGGTACAAAACTTATATTTTCTGATGTTTGGCAGACTTCCCACTGTCTTTTCTTTCTCTGTATTTGAAACTTGAGAATATGTGAGTGCTGAACTGGGAAGAATTGTCCAACAAACAACAGGGTGTACTCAGAACAACTATCTCTTCCCCCAGGAGATTTTCAATGGAAAGTATAATTTTCATTGCAATGAAACGTGTTTAAGATATTTTATTCTAAGGACGCCTGGATGGCTCAGTCCATTAGGTGTCTGCCTTTGGCTCAGGTCATGATCCCAGGGGTCCTGGGATGGAGCCCTGCTTTGGGCTCCCTGCTCAGTAGAGTCTGCTTCTCCCTCTGCCCTTCCCACTGCTCATGCTCTCTCTCAAATAAATAAATAAATAAAATCTTTTTTAAAAAGATATTTCATCCTACCTTATGTACCCATTTTAATACATGCTTTACTAATATTTCCAAGTTATGTCCTCATAATCTATAAGCTAAAGTTTTAAAACTTAGGCTAAATTGAGTCAAAATCTATGAATGGCTTGCAAGGAACACTTCATAGTTTTAAAGAAAAACTCTCTCTTTATACATAATGTGTATAATAAAAAATCTTAAATTTATAATGTAAGGGGAAAAAAAACCAATGCAGAAGACCTTGTAAAGAGTCTGAGTAAAGTGTAAACTGAAGGGAAATTTGCTTATGAAGAGAAATACTGCTAAATTCTATCCTGTGATCTTGGAAGTCAACCTCATGATTTTACTCATACGTGTTACTTATACTTGTTCTTCCTTTCTTACATCCAAGTCATTTTCTAAACTCCTTTAACTTATTCCTATTACTACTCTATTAACTTCCTAGTTGCTCTAAGCATTGGACACTTGGGTTGGCCTTGTTCCAAAAATATCTTTTCTGTTTCTATGGGGGGAAAATGTTGCTTACTGTTTTAATCCACTTTAGTTTTTGTTTTGGCCCCCAATAACCCAGTAATACTGACAAATTCAAAAGTTACATAAAATGATTAGATTTTGCTCTCAAATATCTCTTTTTTAAATACCTTCCATTACCTACACCTAACTTACCATTATCTTGTCTTCTTTTCATTCATTTACTCCTTCCATTATCCTTGTTAAATTTCTTCTCTGCTCAATTTAAAGTCTAAAGGCAAATACATTAATAATGAATTTCTAGTAATAATCTAGAAGTTCCTATTTACTTTGTTAACTAATTTTTTGTTTATCTAATTAATTGACTTGGCATATATTAATTGAATTCTAATTTTTATATTCTACCTATTTGTTGAGATAATTGTGAGAATCCATAATCCATGCCCATCCTTGAAAAGTCAAAAGAAATAGTCAAGTACAAACTTGTTAAAATTGATGCTATAGGACATCCTGTCTCATGATAATTATATGTGCTAAATGTTTTTGAGTTACAGTGGATGAAATTATTAGTTGTTGCTGTGTTTTTTTTGTTTTGTTTTGTTTTTATTCACCAGAATCAGAGAAAGCTTCACCGAAAAAGGACCATCTAGACTTAGATCTGAGGCATAAGTAAAAATTCATTAGGTAAAGAAACATAAAAAGAGTATCAGAAAAAAACAAAACTAAAAACTAGTCAACCAAAATCAAATTAGAGAAAAACATAGATGAAATCATGGACTCTTGAGAGTAGGTCCCAGAGATTAAAGCACACTAAATGCCATGCTGATGATTAATGCACCTTCTCCAGCAAGAAATGAAAAGTACAACAAATACTGAACTATTATGTTGTACACCTGAAACTACTGTAACATTCTATGTCAATTATATCCCAATTTTTCTTTAAAGATTTTATTTATTTATTTCACAGAGGGAGAGAGATCACCAGGAGGCAGAGAGGCAGGCAGACAGAGAGGGGGGGGAAGCAGGCTCCCCGCTGAGCAGGGAGCCCGATGCGGGCCTCGATCCCAGGACCCTGAGATCAGGACCTGAGCCGAAAGCAGAGGCTTTAACCCACTGAGCCACTCAGGCGCCCTTATATCCCAATTAGAAAGAAAGAAAGAAAGAAAGAAAGAAAGAAAGAAAGAAAGAAAGAAAGAAAGAAAGAAAGGGAGATTCCACAGAGGTTTTTTTTTAATTTTATTTATTTATTTGACAGAGATTACAAGTAGGCAGAGAGAAATTACAAGTAGGCAGAGAGGCAGGTAGACAGAGAGGAGGAAGCAGGCTCCCCGCTGAGCAGAGAGCCCATATGGGGCTTGATCCCAGGACCCTGAGATCATGACCTGAACCGAAGGCAGAGGCTTTAACCCACTGAGCCACCCAGGTGCCCCTCCACAGAGGTTTTAAATGTGGGCTTTGTCTACGTCTCTAAAAGTTTCCAAATATAGCAGTCATTACTGAATAGCTGAATGCGATTAAAAATATATGGGTATTTAAAAAATGAAACATTTTTCCATATGAATGATCCCAATCAAACTCCCTGAACCTCACTTCACTTTTTTGAATTAAAACTTTGAGAATTTCTGGGAAAAATTACCTATTAACTTATCCACAGTTAGTGACATGATTAATAAATCAGAATAGATGAAGAAAAAGGCTTGCATGAAGGAAATACAGAAGATACTGTTTTCAGTGAAAAGAAATAAACACATACATGACAGATAACGTTGTCTAGAAAAACAAATGGGAGAGGGCGCCCCAGTCACATCCAGGCAAGGTACACCAGTTCCAGGCAACCGGAAATTAGTACCCACATCTGCAGTTGGGGAAAATGTATCAGCCACTGTCTTGATAGGGAAAAAAAAATGACACACTCAAAAAGGACTAACTGAAAATAACTTAATAAAGGTGATATGAACTAAGAGGTTAAAGGAAGTTAAGGGGTTAAAAATCAGCTAGAAAACTCTTGTCAGCTCTAGACCTGAAGGGATAAATGAAGGGAACAGGTTGTCAGAATCCAGAGAAAGCTAGAGCCCCCGGACAGAGGCTCCAGAGAGGATGGTGCTCTGGAATGCAGCCACAGTAGTGCAGGGAGGGAAGCTGGATAATGGAGCCTGTAGACACAGTCTCTTCTCCTTTCTGCCTTCTGATCTCCTGCCCAGGCCTCCCACTGGCAAAATCTGGCCCTAAATCAAGAACCGGAGAGCATGAGTGACCAGTCTCTAGAGGTTAGTTTTCAGGAGTGTGAATCAGAGCAGAGAAGGCCAAGGAAAAGATATGGAGATGCAAACAGAGAATAAGTAGCAAGGAAGAGAGGAAAGGCATAATGAGAATGGGGAAATGAAGGAGGAGTGAAGGGTCACCACGAACAAGTCTTGATAACTGCGGGCATTATAGTAGACTGTAGTAGTGGTCTATACTACTATGGTAGGCTGTAGTAGTAACATACAGCAGAGGCTCTAATATAATAAAATAAAATCCATGTACAAAATTCAAATTATCCAAGCCTTCTGATTATGTTTTGCATACATTAAGGCATGACTCTATGTATTTAAAAAGATTAGTGTTAAGAAATCATACATATATGAAGGTCTTGATTGGGCTCCAAGGGACTTAGAGGTGTGAAGAATGAAAATGAACCAATTGCAGGGAGTTCACAAACCAAGTAAAAAGTGCTGAACTTCAAACTGAAATTGCAAAAAAGTAGAAAAGGAATATGTACCTTCAGCCTCTGGTCGGTTGTTATCTTTCAAGAATGTAATGCAATTCTTAAAAACTGCTTGACAGAATTGGCTTTCAATTTATGGAGAAATTAAATAATTATTATGTAACAAAAGTTCCACCATGTATTATTTCATTATTATTTGATATAGTAAGACTTTCCAGACCGTCAGCTGGCACTAGGATTTAACAAGGATCTTTCATTGTGAGTTAGAGGTCTGATTCTGACCTCAATACCTTATCCTAGACCTTCAGACTAGGCTGCCAGGTTCAGGGTACCAGATTTAGAAAATTTGGACGATAACACAAAACCTGTTAAGTAAATAAAACCCTTTAAATATTTCACTTCCTTCTAGAACTTGAGATATTGTAAACAAAAATATAGCTTTTTATTAAACCTCTAGTTGTTTTTCTCTTTTTTTTAAGATTTTATTTTTAAGTAATCTCTACACCCAACATGAGGCTTAAACCCATAACCCCAAGATTAAGAATGACATGTTCTACTGACTGAGCCAGCCAGGCACCCCAACTCTCTAGTTGTTTTATAAGAGTATTGCATTTGTAAAAATTCTATTTCCCCTGTTCTTTATTCTTAATTTCAGTGAGTCCTTATGTTGGAGAAAGCCTGATTAGTTTTTAGAGGGAGAAAGACTCAGTAGCTAGGAGCTCTGGGCTCTGTTAAGACTCATAATTGATAAATTTTGCTTCATCAATCCCAAACAGGCCACAGCCCCAGAATCCATTCTGCACCATGCCGTTCTAAAGTGATAACTTACTGCTATTTTGGTAGCATGGTCTTACCACGGCTCAATGAACTGATTTAAAAATCTTTGAAATGTCACAACAAAAATCACATCCCAAATTTATAAAAATGAATTAAAAGTTGATTTATAACTCTCAAATATGTACTCTAAGCAGGAATAGTTTAAAGAAATACAGCAAGGAAACTTGCCATTACCTGAGAATGTGAAGATAATCTCTGACCCAGATGATCTAAATTGTTGGGTTTGGAACATATTACAGACCTCATTCTTCCCATTGCATACCTATGATTTAAATTTTTAGACTAGTACTAATATAAATTTGTGTCCCTTGAACAAGCCTGATTTGGGAGGGTTAGACAGACTGACTTTTCATTCATCCTGCTCTTCTTTGCCTTCTCTAAACTCTATTTACCATCTGTTTTTTCTTTACCCTTTAACACTTTCCTTACTATCTCTTTCTTACACCATTTTGAAAAATGTTCATTTATCTCTCTCTCTTTCATTCACTTTTGCAAATATATGCTGCTTTATTTGAGGGAAAACCTCCTGCCTTCTGATCAAACTTCTATCCCTGCATCTTTTTGATTTAACTGTTTCCCATGCTTGGAAATGAATTCAGTGTCATGCTGATAAAATTTGAGAACTATACGTAATATCAATTTAATGAAAGCAGTTAATACTTTAAATAATGAATGGAAAGTATTAGGATGCAACCTGCATGATAATAGAGATTTTATGTTTTTAATGATATATTCTGAGAGCTTCAAGAATTTCTGGTGTATAGTAGGAAAAAAATCAGAAGAGTAGAAGCCAAGGAGTTTCAGATCAGAGAATTTTAAGATGACGTGGTATCATTTTGGAAATGGAACCTGGGTTTCCAAATTGGGTTTTTGTTAGTCGTCTAATATGGTTAAGAGTTTTTTGATGATACCCAGTTTTCATTAAGGGGCCAGGGAAGCATAAATAATACAGACAAATATGATGCATAATGTAGTGGAATTGTGGGAAGAGCATGAAGGGAAGCTCTGACATAAGGGCCCTTAAATTTGTCTAAAAGAAGGAGGAAAAAATCACAGGGAAAGCAACATGAGAGCTGAATCTAGAAGAATGAGTGGGAATTCATAGACTGCAGAGGAAAGAGGGACATACCAAGAAAGAGAAGAATAAATAAGTGATGGGATATTGAATGGGACTTTTCCCCTATGCTCCAGAATTAGTGGATAGCAATCCCCTTCTCTATTACCAAGGCTCACTGATAACCACAAAAAGGGAACTGCTAGGTTCCTTTTTGCTCACTTCCAACTATATTTGGAGAGGACCATGTTGGGGATGGTCGTGGTGGTGAAAGTCACTGGGTTTTTGGATGGGTGGCAGTGAGGCAGCTTATATTCTTGGAGGGGCAAGGATGTGAGAGATTCTCAGGGATAGAGTAGACGTTATAGAAAGAAACTACCAACAGACTCCAGACAGAAAAAGAAGTTTGATGCTTGCAGGGAAAATTGCGAACTCTAGCCTAATTAAGTAAAGAGAAATGTCCCCAACTCCACTCCACATCTTTCCTTCCTGTCTTCAAACATGGAAGATGCAGACTTTGGAAGAGGGAAAAGAGAAGGCAGGAAAACAGCATTATCTCTCTCTCTTCCCCAAACCCAGGTCTAGTTTGCATTGATTTTGGGAACCAGTTTAGAATGGAATAAGTAATGGGAGTTTAAACCAGAATAAACTAATTTTAAAGGTAGGAAGTGACTGTGCATTTATGTAAGCTGTCCGGCTAGGATGAAAAAGTAGAATTTGACCTACTTTAGTTCAGGGCAATCATTGGAAGAAATAGGCACTTTTCATATTCATTCTCCCAATTAACTGAGATTACTTCAAAACAGGTGATTTACATATGCAAAAAATACAGGTATAAAAGAACATGGCGTATTCTGAAGACAGTATATATTTTGGAATAACTAGAAATCAAAGGATATGCTTAAGAATGCTGAGGATGCAGCTAGAAAGTTAGGTAAGACTTTACATTCCATCCTTAGAATTTGGACTATATTTTGTGTTGGAGGATCTCCAGAAAGATGTTAAGAATAAAAGTCATATGATCAGTTTTTCACTTGGAAAACATTGAATATCTGGTCAACTTATTTTAATCAGTCAACAGCTGGAATCCAAATTAAATTTAGGAAATATATTTTGAGAGATGCATTATTAATAAAATGGATCTCACTCAGCTTATGCAAAATTGAAAAAATAATTTAAAACTATGTGACGCAAGACTGTCCAGAGTAGATGGCAGTCGATTTAGGCTTTTAGAATTTGCATCAATGGAAATAAATTTAAAGCAGATAAAGGAAAACAGGAAATAGTAATGCTTGATGGGGGCAAGTAACTGATCCAAATAGAAAGCATTTGGTAAGATAAATTATAATTTATTGTTCAAAATGGAGTACTTTTTGAGATGAAAAGGGAAATTTAAAATTATGCTAAGGAAACAGGTGTAAACCAGACCTACCCTCAAAAAGCCAAGTGTATGCTCACCTACATATGGGAGCCAAGCAAAGACATTAAAGAAAGACTGTGAGAGACCCTAATTTGGCAGTTTCTACTTCAAACACTGGGGAATCACTGAAGAGTTTTCTAGCAAATAGCTCTCTACTGAAATTTATGGGTTCCAAGGACAGAAAGATAGAAGGGAATCACTAAACACTCTACCCTGAAATCCACAAAGGCATAAAGCCCTGAATAACAGTGATGACAATGAGAAACCAAGAAAAAAAGATTTGCAAGAACCAGTAAAGAAAGCAAATAAAAGAATCTGGTAAACAATTCTGTGTGGCCAGCGAAGCTGTGGGTGGAATCAAGTATGACTTTAAAATTGTGATAGTTTGAATTAAATTTTCGTTGGTTGTAGACATGAAGTGTCTAGAACTGATTTATTAGCTCAGTGTTACTTAATAACATGGAATCTTTTGTAATCTCTGAGTTAAATAACTCAGTTTTCTTTTTCTTCTTCTTTCTCTTTCTCTCTCTCTTTTTTTTCCCCTTTCATTGCAAGACTTCTCAAAGCCTTAATTTACTAATGAACACTGTGAATCTCTAAGGTGGAGAATTATTATGCACCACGAGGCACAAATAAATGCAATGACAATTTCAAAGTCAGGAACTACTTTGTGTCAAAGCAAGATTAGTTCCCAGGTCTCCTAATTCTCAATTTGAAAGTTTTGTGGTTTTTTTCCCCTTGTTGAAATAATAGAAATGAATGAAATCATTAAATAGGGAGTGGTAAGAGGGTGAAAACGCTTAAAGCTGGAATCTTTAAGAAAGTGCACATATGGGGAGGAAGAATGTAATGTCCTCACACGAACTTAAATATTCTAATGTACTGAGATCGAAGTAAGGAACATTTTAAGAAAGAGAGTTGTCTTAGTCCATTCAGACTGCTACAAAATACCACAGACTGGATGGCTTACAAAAAAATTAATTTATGTTTCACAGTCATGGAGCTGAAGTCTTAGCAGCACCATCAGATTCTGGTGAAGATCTGCTGGGTTGCAGACTGCCAACTTCTTGCTGTGTCCTCACGTAGTGAAAGGAGCATTTTATCTCTCTGGATCCTCTTTATAAAGGCAAGTGTCACATTTATGATGGCTTTTTCCCTCATGATCTAATCACTTCACAAAGACCTCCATCTTAACACCTTTAATTTTATGGGTTAAGATTTCATCTTAGGGATTTGTGGGGAAAACAAACATTCAGACCACAGCAAGAGTGAAATTCACTGTGCAAAATCTTTCAGAAAACTAGAGCAGGAAAAAAACTAGGAATAAGCAGAACCCTTAGGATGTAGGACTGGATAAGATGCATAGCCAATAATACAGGAGAATGTGTAACATGGTAAAGCGAGGATTCAGGAAATGAATGAAAATTCAGACACAAGAGATCATCATATATGCTAATGTGTAACACCATTTTTAGAATCCAATAACAACTAATAACTTGAAGGGAACGCCAAGCAAGGCATGCAAACGCACTAGGAACTTGTTCCGATGTAACCCCCCAAAAATGTAACCCATTAAATATATGCCCAGAATGTGACATTCCTAGGAACTGATCTCCCAGTAGACATCTAGGGCATAATGTGTAAGTGAGATGAGGTATGTGGACATTTCACATTTTCTATGATAGTAATGGACATGAATACAATATTTCTCTATCTATCATCTATCTATCATCTATCATCTACCATTAAACAAAAATATATTTATTCTAGGGTTTTTTTTAGTAAGTCATATGAATATGTTTGTAGACAGAGGTAGAGGAGTTAAGTGTAGAGAGGAAATTAATATGCCAGCATGAGGAACAAAAAGTAATTGAACCAAAAACACAGCAAATACTATAGAGGGAAGAATTATGAAATTTAACAGGCAGCAATAAGAAATGGCTGAGATGAAAAGAAGAGTACAGCAAAACTTGATTAAGGTTTAGCTGTATACTTTATCAACATTGAGTAATTAAACAGTTTACAAATGAAATATATCATAGAAAACTAGAAAACATTTCTTATACAAAAATTGGCATCTCTTTAATGAATAACAAATACACAGTGATAAATAATTCAATTATGTCGGTAAAATATTGTTACCTTTATTAGGATAATTAAGAAATGCCTACCTATTAAAGTTTGCATTTTTCCTTCCTCTAATTTGTTTTAAATCCAATAGCTTGTATAATATTTCAAGCGTATTATGCAAAGTATTTTTATCATTTTGCATAATAGTTTGATATGTCTGTATTTATACCTGTTCAGATGCCTCCAAAATTCTTAATGAATTGTCTAACCTACCTAGGATCTACAGTTTTGTTCATATTATCTAAATTTGTTTACGAATAGATATGTGGTCAGAACATGGTGCTTCCATTACAAATTGGGACTATATTTAGCATTATAATTTATTCTTTAACACATAAATGATGCAAAATATGTTGGTTGAATTCATATCAGCCAAACACAATGATATTATGTTTTCATCAAAGTAAAATAAAAAAGAAATTCTGTCAGTGTCAGACTAAAAAAAGGAACAAATTAAGTCACATGGGCCTATCACAGGCATACTTTTTGATCAATAAGTGTAAAGGAAGTTACATTCATTATAAAGGAGAATTAACCTTTCCTAGACATTCCAGGTGTATAAACATGAGTTACAGCTCTAATGTACCAGTCACTGCTTACCTAAAAAGGATTTATTTAAAATTAACATATCACACTGTTGTCTTCTTCTTGGATCAATTTCCTATTAGTTTAATTTATTTCATTTTTGTGTATAGGCTACTATTAATAGATCAAACTGTTGTTCTGAACCGATGAAGCACACAGTAATTCATACAAATAGGTCAATATCTTTTCTTGCATAAATTCAAAAATTTCATTTCAATGATAGACATTTTTTGTCATGAGATAATAGAGGATTATAAAGTCTTCGCTGTGAGTGTATTTCAATATATGTTTGGGTATATTGTAAGAGAGAGAAGACCAGCTTGATAAAATAAAATTTATGAAAGCAAAAATAATCTTTAACTTTTTAGCACAGCAAGAGGGAGAGTAAAAGAGAAAGACTTGCATCATATATAAGTTCACATGTGGTTAGGACACTGGCTGTTTCATTCTGGAGATATGAAGACATGGTTTCTGTCCCTAAAGGTATTTAAAATCCCCATTATTATTAAGAAGAAAGGACTTATGGCCATCTTTCATGAAAGAGATTCAAGTTGAACTAATAATGTAATCTAAAAACTTATTTTTTTCTTTTATTCTAATAGTGTTATGTCCACTCAATACCAGCCAGCCTAAGGACATTGGACCTTGAAATCACCTGATTTGAACCATTTCTGAAACCTTAAGTACTGTCTCCAGCCAAATATTTCTTATACCTCCTTTCACTAAATGTCTTCTGGGATTTCTATACATCAACTTCACTAAGACCGCTAAAGAAATAATCAAAGTTAAGCAGTGTAATAATTGATGATGGGAGTGTCTTTGACATTAGAGTATAGAGTATTATCACTGAAGCCCAATTGCTGCAGGTTTTAAATTCTGACTTTAGCACTACTTCAAATTTCACATTGATAAAATTGTCTAGACCACCTGAACTTACATTTCCTCATCTGTAAATTAGGGATTATAGTAGTAACTACCTCAAAGGGAGCAATAAAGATTAAATAAGCTGATATATGTAAAGTCCATAGCAGAAAACCCTCAAAATAACAATTAGAGTGTATATTGAATGCTTACTATTATTACCACTATTAATACTATTTCTGTGCAACTTAGGGAATTATTTTCTAATACTGGTTTTAGCAATATATCTCTTTATTCTTGAATAGTTAATAAAATTTGATCTGAAAATCATTGATTTTTTTTTCATAGTTGAAGTAATGGATATATTCTTTTTTTTTTAAAAGATTTTATTTATTTATTTGACACAGAGAGAGAGATTACAAGTTACTAGGCAGAGAGGCAGGCAGAGAGACAGGGAGAGGAGGAAGCAGGCTCCCTGCTGAGCAGAGAGCCCGATGCGGGCCTCTATCCCAGGACGCTGAGATCATGACCTGAGCTGAAAGCAGAGGCTTTAACCCACTGAGCCACCCAGGTGCCCTGGATATATTCTTAATATACAATTTGATCACAATGTAATTAAATGAATTTATTATCATTTTAATTAGCACCTTCACTAAGGTAACGTCTTATGTGTGAGAGAACATGGAAATCATGGTTGTTCAAACGAAACAAGAGATTGGTTTTTCTCTTGTATAAAAGAATTTCAGAGATCATTAAGAACATAGTTATATCTTTCTGCCACTCCATCCTCAATGAAAGGCTTTGCTCATGATTTAAGGCAGCTGCTGGAGTTTGCGCTAAAAAAAGTTTTTGCTGTAGAGAAGAGCAAAGGGAAGTGAAGCAAGATCCAAAGAACATCCATCTTCTTTTGAGTACATTGTAAAGAGGTCCAAGTATGTGGGTTTCCTTCCCTTTTTGTTACAAAACTCAAATCACTATTCCAGACACAGAAACCCCATGGGCTTGGATTGGTTGACTTGGAGATCAGCAATTTGTCCTAGAAAATGCTTAATTCATACCCTGAGAAAGACTTTAAACTAGCATAAACAGACCTGGAGATATAAAATATGCAGAATAGCACTTGAAAAATAAGTGTTGTTTAAGAACTGTGAGAATCTCCTGGAAGCTAAAGCTAGTGAGAAAGCAGCTTGTTGGCAGCTCAAGGATGTATTTGGATTCTAAGGTGGAGTATAATAAAAATAATACTATCTAACATTAATTGAGTAATTACTGTATGCCATGCCTTCACAATGACCCAAAGAGATGATGTACTATTTTTATATCAAGAAAGAAATAAACAGGGACGCCTGGGTGGCTCAGTCAGTTAAGCATCTGCTGTGGGCTCAGGTCATGACCTCAGGGTCCTGGGATCCAGACCCATATTGGGTTCCTTGCTCAGGGAGCAAAAAGCCAGGGAGCCTGCTTTTCCTTCTGCCTTTTGTTCCTGCTGCTTGTACTCTCTTAACAACAAATAAATAAGCTAGATTTTAAAAAAAATTTTTTTTAAAAGAAACAAACAGGATATGGAGTCTGGGAGATTATAGTCATTCACTTATAAACAAATATCTAAGCGTCAGAACCAGGATCGATGTAGGCAGCCCGCTCTAATGGCCACCCTTCTTATCTGCATTGGCTAATATGTCTACTCCTCACAATTTTACTTTTATTTTATTTTGTATGTAAGCCTTTGGCAAGCATTTACGTTTTTGAGGAACAGTTAAAAGCACAACTCTGACAGCAGTTTGAGAAATAGGAGAGATGAATATTTAAAGGCAGTGAGATCTGAACAATTTTATTTCATTATTTATTTATTCATTCATGCTAGACAGGGGAATATAGTGGGGCACGTTCCTTACTTTCCTGAAGCTTGCAGTGTAATGAATTTAAAGACATAAAAGAGGACAGATACTCCTTGCTTTTTATCAGCAAACATTGGTCTTTTTCCATAAGAGTGTTCAAATGAGGAGATTTTTCTATCCCTGATATAATTGTAAACTAAAAATGTGTTTTCTGGTTTGTCTCCTAGAGGAATGAAATGCGATTTATTTTCAGTTGAGGTTAGAGGAGATAAGGATTTAGGAAATTGAAATTCAGTACAAAATGTAATCAAAGTAACACGTTCGAACAAACAAAAAGTATTTTTATCATAATTTGCTATGTTTAACTTTTTTTTTTTGACAGTTGAGAAGATGCTTAAAACAGTGAACCCCAGGCATACAGGAATTGATCTGAACTTGCTTAGGTTAGATTTTTGTTATTGCTTTTATAATTAACTACTTGTATAAATGATTTAAATCACTAGGTATTTGCAGCCTTTAACATTTTAGAATAAAAATTTTAGAATAAAATTCACTACTATATAACGGAGAATTTAAGTTTAATAAGAAATGTTGATACCCAGCACCATGACAACTTAATAACTATTTGTCTCTTAATAAATTGGCCACAAGAAGTTGAAATAATTAGAGAACAAAAGCATCAGAATTCCAAAATTAGCTCTAAAAATCACTGATCTTTCACAACCAGTAAGGAAAATAAAGCAAAAGGCATTTTAACAGTGAGTCTTAATTCTGATCAACAGGAAGACTCCTCTTTAGCATTTCACATACTGTATTTTGCAAAGTTCACAAATTCTCCCTGCATTCTCTGATAGATGAAAAAAATCACTGGTGATGATAATTGCCTTTTATTAGTTTTAAAGGTACTTACACGAACTTGATTCAATCTCAGTGAATAACAGAAACACTCAAGTGGCTAGATCAGTTCGTAGCAGGAGGATTGGGGTACTAGTCACTACATGGACTAGCATTACTTTGGCTGCATTTAATACAGATAACCAATGGGGATATATGGATATATTTTTCTCACTTTACAAGGAGCCCAGAGAGAGAGAGTGCAGGACCAATGGAGCTGCTCCACAATGCTGTCAGGGCTGGAGGCTTGCTGTTTGTTCATTCTGCCATCCTTCGCCTGTTGTTTTCCTCGCTCTGGCTCTGAATCTGCTCCACTACAGTCACCATGTCCACAGTCCAGCATGAATATAAAAGAACAAAGAGCAGACGATAAGGATGTGCCTTTTCCTTTGTGGCACAAGTATGATCCTGTTAACACATATTTCCCTTAACTTGCTTTTCCTAAAACTTAATAAGCAAAATGCTGCGATATTATTTCATGGTAATACATAGAGACTTATCAGGGAAAAACCAAAGTAATGGGGCATCTGGGTGGCTCAGTCCGTGAAGCTCTTCCTTCGGCTCAGGTCACCATCCCAGGGTCCTTGAATCGAGCCCTGTGTCGGGCTCCCTGCTCCATGGGAGTCTGCTTGTCCCTCTACTTCTGCCTCTCCCCCTGCTCATGCTCTCTTGCTCAAAATACATAAATAAATAAAATCTTTAAAAAATCAATGTACTGTTAGTACACATGTAAATATTTTAAAATCTTTCATATACTTCAGCCATATTGCAAGGAATACACTTTCATATGTCCTGCATTCTTGAGTGAGTATATATTTTAGGTAAATTTTTGAAAATAGAATGTCTAGGTAAGAGGATATAACATTTTAAATTTTGAAAGATATTGTTAGAATGTCCTCCAAATGCTTTATTGATTCCTAACAGCAATGCCGTTCTTTCACAGATATTTCAAACACAGTTGTTTTCAAACTTGTTACACTTGCCAATTTGATAGGGATGAAATTCATTATTTCAATTGGCACTTAAAAATTTTTTTTTGAGGGACGCCTGAGTGGCTCAGTCAGTGAAGCTCTGCCTTCAGCTCAGGTCATGATCTTGAGGTCCTGGGGCAGAGTCCTTCATCAGACTCCCTGCTCTGCTCCTCTCCCTCTGTCCCCACCCCCCTTCCCTGCAGGTGGCTGCTCTCTCGCTCGCTCTCTCTCTCTCTCAAATAAACAAATCACAAAATCTTAAAAAAAAAATTTTCTGAATGAGTGAGCATAAGTTTTGAATGTTTGGGGGCCATTGTATTTTCATTTTTGTTGTTGTGTTGTTTGCATATCTTAGAGTGATATAAAATCATCCTACTCACAATATATTGCTTTCATTTCAGTATAGGTTTTGGAATTATTTTTGTGATTTTAACACAATTATTCACTTCCTTTAGAAATGTAAAGAAAAAAAAAGCCTCAACTCTGAATCTGAGTCGCAACACATATAAGTCGTTGTGATTGTTGATTTTGTGTGTCGGCTTGACTGGACCACAAAATGCCCAGATATTTGATTAAATACTGTTCTTTGGTATATCAGTGAGAGGATTTCTGGGTATGACTGACATTTGAATTGGTAGACTGAGTAAAGTAGGTTATCCTCCCTAATGTGGCTGAGCTGCATTCAATTTGTTGATGGCCTGAAAAGAACAAAAAAATGAGTAAGACAGAACCTTTTCTCTCTCTGACTCTCTTGGAGCTGAAACATCATTCTTTCCTTGTCTTTGACTTTGCACTTGACCTGGAACTTATGTCATTGGCTCTCCAGGTTCTCAGGCCACTGAACTTGAACTGGAACTATACTATTGGCTCTCTTGGGTGTTCAGCTTGCCATAACGATCTTGGGACTTCTCCACCTCCATAACCACGTGAGCCAATCTCTTATAATAAACCTCTTTGTATATGTCCGATTGGTTCTGTTTCTCGGGAGAACCCTGGCTGGTATAGATTTTAGTGCCAAGAGTGGTTTTGGAAGAATAGAATCTTACTGATGAATATTCTGAATTTGTTCTAGAGTTTCTGGAATTGACTAGCCTGATTAGATTTAAAGACACTAAGGACTCTATTTCCAGCAAAGGAAGCATTGATAGTCCATGGCATGTTCTAACAATAAGGATACGTAAAATATCTCCTTTGAATACTGTTGGCCAACCACTTATAAGAAGCAAGGAGCTGGGTGACTATGTATAAGACACTTTCAAACATTTTTGGAAAACTAACAAATATAATGAGATTGACTGGTAGCTCCTAGTGTCCCTGGACAAGGTAAAGGGTGAGCTCAGGGATTCGAATTCCCAGCTCTATGTGTGCCCTAAAGGGGATCCTTATCTCTTGCAGTCACAGAGCTGAGTGGCTGAAAATCACACATAAACCTCATCCTGCCACTGGCTTAATTACAACACAAACTGAACTCACAGTCTGTCAGGATACCTGCTGTTTTTTTGGTTTTTTGTTTGTTTGTTTGTTTTAAAGACTGAAGTAAATTCAAATCCCTGTTCTCTCTCTCTCTTTTTTAAGATTTTATTTATTTATTTGACAGAGAGAGACACAGCGAGAGAGGGAACACAAGCAGAGGGAGTGGGAAAGGGAGAAGCAGGCTTCCTGCCCAGCAGAGAGCCCGATGTGGGGCTCGATCCCAGGACCCTGGGACCATGACCTGAGCCAAAAGCAGCTGTTTAACGACTAAGCCACGCAGGTGCCCCAGGATACCTACTGTTAATATGAGGGCATTGACTGGGAAAGAACAAGAGAAGGATCTACAACACGTCCAGGCCTTTGACACTGGACCATACGATCCAGCACATCCAGTGGTGGTTGAAGTGTCAGTGGCAGATAGGAATGCTATTTGGAAACTTTGTAGACTCTTATAGGTGAATTCTAGTGCATGCTCTTTAGGATTTTGAAGCAAGGTCTTGCCATAATCAATAAGACAATAATAGTTATCTGCAGATAACTATTCTCTTTTTGAGAAACAGCACTTGGCCTGCGACTGGGCCTAAGCAGAGACTGAACGTTTAACCTTGGGCTATCAAATTACAGTGTGACCTTAGCTTCCCATCATGGACTAGTGTTATGTGACCCACTAAGCCATAAAGTTGGATGTGCACAGCAGCACTCCACTACCCAGTGGAAATGGTGCATGTGATTGGGCCTGAGCAGTCTGAAGGCACGAGTAAATTACTTGAAGTGGTCCCAATGCCCATGATCTCCACTTTTGCTACACTACCTTCTTTCTCCCAGCCTATTCCTATGGCTTCATGGAGTGTTCCTTCTCCTCAATTTACTGAGGATGAAAAGACTCAAGCCTCGTTTGCAGATGGCTCTGCAGGATATGCAGGCATCACTCAAAAGTGGATAGCTGCAGGACTATAGGGTGCAGACTTGGACTGAAACTTACACCATCAGATCTTCTGGCGCTCAGACCTTTGAACTCAGACTGGAACTTTACCATTGACTCTGTGTCTTCAGCTTGCCAACTGCAAACCTTCTGACTTTTCAGCCTCCACATTTGTGTGAGTCAATATCCTGTATTTTATATGTAGATATAGGTATAGATATATAGATATATAGATAATCTCCAACTTATTGGCCCATTTCTTGGGAGAACACTGACCAATACACTCTTAAACCAAGCTCTGGGAGCCTTACTGAGAATATGCAACAGCTGTAAAACCAACCACATCACTCAGTCAAAAACAACTTCTTGGCATTTAATTTTATATATAACTGTAAGAATGTGTATATTTTTCCACATGTGTATATGTGTGTGTGTGTGTGTGTGTGTGTGTGTGTGTGTGTAGGGAGATACATTATATGTAAATAATATATAACTACTTCTATATGTATGTATGTATTACACAAATATGTGAACACATATAAACACTTAGATGATAATTTTTTTGCAATCTTTCATAAAAAAATGGGGGATTGGGGCACCTGGGTGGCTCAGTGTGTTAAAGCCTCTACCTTCAGCTCAGGTCATGATCTCAGGGTACTGGGATCAAGCCCTCCCTGGATTGGGCTCTCTGCTCAGTGGAGAGCCTGCTTCTCCCTCTCTCTCTGCCTGCCTCTCTGCCTACTTATGATCTCTCTCTCTGTCAAATAAATAAATAAAAATCTTTAAAAACAACAACAACAACAACAAAAAACATGGGGGATTGAGAGAGACAAAGACAGAGAAGAGACCACAGCTGGAGACAGAATAAGAGATATGGCAAGAGATAGATCATTTTCTTTGTGCTTTTATATAGTTGTAATATTTTTATTCAGCATACTTTTTATTATTTTAATAACTAACATGATGCCATTTTTATTTCAGATTTGTTTTTATTTTTTACTTGTGCATTTTGTAATTAGAACAAGTCAAGAGTATTTAGTTGGAGAACAACTGTTCATTATTTACTTATTGATTTAAAAGTTTTCATTTTTATTTTTTAAAACAATAATAACATTAACCTTTCTGTCTTATACATTACAATATTTTTTCCAGTTGTTCATTATATTTTGACTTAGGTTACTATTTTTTGAAGTTTCAATACAAGGATGTCAAAATGGGCTAAGGAGGTACTGTAGTCCTCAATTTTTGCTCTCATGATTAACACCATTCAGACCCAAGCAAATTGCTCATACACATCCTTCACCTACGTCATGAAAACAAAAGGCAAAGCATCCAAATGCCATGCAGGTCTATAGGTCAGAAACCGACATAGTTTTGAACTATAGTCAGAATCTGAGCAGTAGAAATCCTTATGTAAGTAAAAAACAAGTAAATAGACTTATCAAATGTTTCCTTTCAGATGGCATAAGTGGAATATATTCTTGCATAACAAAATACTGTTTCTCAATATTGGCCAAGATCTAGTTTCTGTCTTTTCTTTGTATTGCAATTTGTGGTTCTGGGCTACTCATATATTATTAAGGTACTCCCAACAGTTGCTTGGTAGCTGAGAAACATTTTGCACTTAAATATTTCTTTATATATTTTTATATATATATGTAGCCATAGATATTTATATACACATAGGTATAGACATAACATGCACAAAGCATAATACTGATTATTTTACGTGGGCAAGAAGATAGTATGAACGTTAAAGTTGTGAACTTTTATTTTTGTAGAAGTATAAGTATGATTTAATTAAATCATCACAAGTAAATTGACATTTACAGAATTTCACCCAGATCCAGTAATTTTGATATATAAGTTCATATATTATTATATTTAGATATAAGATATGTGAGCTCTATTTGTACTCAATTTAAACCTTTTAAAACCCTAGCAAACTCTAAAAGGCAGATCTGCTTAATCTGTGTTATTTATATTACTAGATTGTAGGAAGTGTTAGGAGAAAACATTTCATTGATCAGAATGATGACATCACTGCTTGTGTTTATGCAAGTGGCCTTCAAGACCAGAAGGCAATGACAATAATAAGATAAAAAGATAAAGAAAGAGAAAAAACTGGTGGAACCATTTCTTTCAGAAAAATTTTAATAATCTGTAGACTTGTTTAAATTAAAATTCAGTTTAATTAACATATAGTGTATCATTAGTTTCGGAGGTAGAATTTAGTTGTTCATCAGTTGCATACAACATCTAGTGCTCATCGCATCAAGTGTCCTCCTTAATGCCCATCACCCAATTACCCCATCCCCCCACAACCTCCCCTCCAGCAACCCTCAGTGTTTCTTTTAGTTATAAGTCTCTTATGGTTTGCCTCCCTCTCTGTTCTCATCTTATTTTATTTTTCCTTCCCTTCCCCTCTGTTCATCTGTTTTGTTTCTTAAATTCTACATAGGAGTGAAATCATAAGATATTTGTCTTTCCTTAATGGACTTATTCGCTTAACATAATACCCCCAGGTCCATCCAGGTTGCAATCTGTAAACTTTTATCACTGGTTTCTCTTGGATACTTAATCACACTTTACCTTATTTGAGTCTTATAGCTTAGTAAAAATCATTTGAATATATATATATATATGTATATATATATATATATATACATATATATATATATATTAGGTCTATTTCGGCATCCTCTATTCTGTTCCATGTGTTCATCTGTCCATCTACCTCAATCCTACATTGTTGGTTATCGAATGTTATAAATCTTAAAATCAGGTAAAATGAATTTTTTAAGTTCTTGCTTTTGAAAGTTTTTTTGAAGATAGGGAGGGTATTCTTGATCCTTTTTATCTCCATGTTAATGTTAGAATTAGCTTTTACCAAAAAAAAACAAAAAACAAAAAACCACACAGGCGTACAGACACACATACAAAATCTCCTTGGATTTGATTGGGATTGCATTGAATCTACAAATTAGTTGGGAGAGAATTAAAACCTTAACCATATTTGGTCTTTTGATTCAATTCATTCACTCATGAACATAGTTTGTCTTTCCACTTATTTAAGCTTCTATTATTTCTATTATCAAAGTTTTGTGGTAGTCAGCATATAAATCTTATACATATTTTTAGCCAAATACCTAGATATTTCACGTTATATGTTGCTATTATAAAGATTTTATTTATTTATTTTAGATAGAGCAGAGGAGCAGAGGGAGAGGGAGAAGGACAAGCAGACTTGGGGTGAGTGCAAACCCCTCCCAGGGCTCATTCTCAGGACCCTGAGATCCTAACCTTGAGATCCTGAGCTGAATGAAATCAAGAGTCAGTTGACACTCAAGTGACTGAGCCACCCAGCCTCTCTGACATGTTGCTATTATAAATGGTACTTTAAAATTTTTTTAACTTTTGATTGTTCTTTGCTAGTATTAAAAATACAAATGATTTTTTTTTAAAGATTTTATTTATTCACTTGACACAGAGAGAGAGATTACAAGTAGGCAGAGAGGCAGGCAGAGAGAGAGGAGAGAGAAGGAAGCAGGCTCCCCACTGAGCAGAGAGCCCGATGTGGGCCTCGATCCCAGGACCCTGGGATCATGACCTGAGCCGAAGGCAGCGGCTTTAACCCACTGAGTCACCCAGGCGCCCACAAATGATTTTTTTAAACTGACTTTGTGTATTGTGATATTGCCAATATACTTAACAGTTCTAGGAAAACTTTTTTAGTTTTGTTTTGTATTTTCTAGGTAAATAATCAAGTCATGAGTAAATAGGAAAAATTGTATTGCCTCCTTGTCAACACCCATACATTTTATTTATCTCTCGTCTTACTGGATTGACTAGTACCTAAGACTTCTCCCAATTTTAGGGAAAAATCATTGTCTTTTATCATTATGTATGATGCTACCTGTAGGGTTTTCATAGATGCCTTTTATTACATTGAGGAAGTGCCATAATAGTCCTTTTCTTTTGCTGAGTTTTTAACATGAAGAGATGTGGAAAATTATCAAATGCTTTTTCTGCATCCATTGAGATGGTCCTAATTGTTCCTTCTTTAGCTTATTGATGGGGTGAATTATACCGGTTTACTTTTAACAAATGTTTCACCAATCTTGCACTCTTTGGATAAACTTCTTAGTCATAATACATTATTTTTTAATAGATTACTGATTTGACTATTAATGTTTCATTATGGATTATTGCATGTATATTCATGAAGGATATCTTTTTTTCTTGTAATATCTTTGATTTGATATCAATGTAATGTTAACATCATAAAATGTATTAGAAAGTAGTCTCTCTATTCTTTAATTTTTGGTAAAGTTTTTTTTTTAACGTGTATTATTTCTTCTTTAAATGTTTGAGAGAATTTTCCAGTGTTGTTAATTGTGTCTGTAATTCTCTTTGCAAAGTTTATAGAAATCCAATTAATTAATAGATAAAGAATTACTCAGATTATTTATTTCTTCTTAAAATTTTAGAAGTTTATGCATTAAAAAATTTATTTCACACATCCTTGTAATGTCTGTTGGCAGTAAATGTTTAATTTTATAATAAACTCTTGACCTGCTTTCCCAAGTGGCTTTTCCATTTTCCAATTTCAGCAGTAATATTAAACGCACCAAGTGAAATTATTTTTCTGCTGTTGTATTTTTTAATCTCTAGAAACTCTATTTAGTTATTTTTTATAACCACCTTTTTCTCATTATGTTTCTATTTACTTGTAAACTGATGTGCATTTTTAATATAGCCATTTGAAGATCTTGTCTGCTAATGACTTCCCTCTGTCTCTTCTGAGGCTATTCCGTATTACTGAGTTTTTACCTGATGATGTGGAACATGTTGCTGCTGCTTTACAAGTTTAGTGATTTTTCACTGGACGTTACACATTATGTGTTACATTTTTGAATGTTTAGATTTGTTATTTTCTTTTAAAGAGTGTTGAAGTTTATTTTGAGTAAGCCATTTAACCCTTTGAATTCAAACAATAGCTTGTTTTTAAGTTCCACAGTGGTGGTCTTTAAAGTTAGTTTGGAACTTCTACTGAGAAGTTACCTTTCCAGTCGTTCTACTAAATGCCAAGTACTCAGCAAGGTATTCCATTCTAGCTGGTAGAAACTCAAACATTTCCCAGACCTGTGTGAGTCTTAGAATTGTTCAATTTGTAACTTTCTCTGCAGTTTTTTGTTGTTGTTTAGCCAACCTTACAGAGTCTCACTCTATACCTGTGAAGACCGGTATTGAGCTGAAGATTTGTGGTACCACTATGTATACTTCTGAGGTATTTCTCTGTATGTATCCCTTTTCATAAATACCCATCCCTGAAATTTATCTGCCTCAACTTCCCCGATTCTTCTCATCAGCGGGTCACCTGTGTTCTGCCAGGATTTCTCTGCCCCATGTTGCCATCATTGTAACTCTGTGTCTAAGCAGAAGGCGGAGGTAAATGTGTGTTTAGTAGATTGATGTCATTTATCCACTGAGGTTACATCAAAATCTTGTCAGAAAAAAAAACCTTGTCAGAGAAAGTAAAGTATGGCTTTTAAATGATAACTATGTGTGAGTTCAATTAATGCCCAATATTACTTTTGTTTTTTGCTTCTCATTTTGTCTTGTGCATCTTATGTGACTTAACACAACTTACATATGTCACAGTTGAAACTATACAAACAAAAATACGTGATAATAGACATTGTCAAGGCCTTTTATTGACTGCTTTTGCCATCCCTCTTAAAAAAAAAAACTAAAAACCTTTCAAGGGAGCCTAGGTGGCGCCGTCGGTTAAGCAACCAACTCTTGATTTCGGCTCAGGTCATGATTTCATGGGTCATGAGATATATGTAGCCCAGTAAGGGTCCATGCTCAGCTGGGAGTCTGCTTGATATTCTCTCCCTTTGCTCCTCCCCCAACTTTCACACCCACACATGAACCATTCTCTCCCAAATCTCTCTCTCTAAAATAAATAAATAAATCTTAAAAAAAAAACCTTTGATATTATAGCTTATTTTTATCTTTTGTTATTGCATTTATTTAATAAGAATTCATTTTTCTTATTAGAATAACTTCTGGATGCACAAAAACTATATGCTAGTTCCTATGAAAGACAGGAGGAGATACATTAAGAGTAGTGGAAATACTTTCTCCTGAGACTCACTATAGTTTCATTAAAAATTTAACTCTATATCCTGCCCCTTTTAATAAATAGACCATTTGAGAGGGGAGTGAGGAGAGTAGCAAAGCACTCTTATGTAAACCCTGATTATAATACAGGGCAGGTTGAAATTAGTACAGTTATGAAAATATACATAATCTCTTTGTGAGGGCATAGAATGTATAGTAAGTTTAAATGGGGAAATAGGAGAAGACTTCAGGGTGATATCATAGTTGTCGAGTCTTCGAAGAAAAGTTTTGAAAAAAGTAATATCACATGAGAGTGTAGACAATATTGTATTTTTAAAATACATGTATGTCTCCACAGCTCTGTTACCCTGGCATGGACTGATATGACAAAATTAAACTTGAAAAAAACAGCTTGGGCGCCTGGGTGGCTCAGTGGGTTAAAGCCTCTGCTTTCGGCTCAGGTCATGATCTCAGTGTCCTGGGATCGAGGCCCGCATCGGGCTCCCTGCTCAGCGGGGAGCCTGCTTCCCCCTCTCTCTCTCTGCCTGCCTCTCTGCCTCCTTGTGATCTCTCTCCCTCTGTGAAATAAAATAAATAAAATCTTTAAAAAAAAAAAAAAAGAAAAAGAAAAAAACAGCTTAGGGTTCAATATGGAAAAGGTAATAAAAATGAGACTAAGAAGGATAAAGACTAGCATATGGTACCACATTTTTTTGAAAAAATTTCTGGAAAAGAATTAAAATCCTCTTCTACTCATTTTAAATGATCAGTACATAATGTGTGGGAATAGAAGTAAGATCAAAGTTAAGAGCGGAGACCACAAATGTCTTTGCAGACTGACAAACCTTAGTGGAATCAAATGTTACAATTAAAAAAAAAACACAACAATTGTATTGGTGTGATTAATACACAGTCTATCAGGAATTATTGAATGTATGTGCTACCAAAAATCTGTGAATATATAGAGGTAGGTGAATTTTTAATAACAAATGAAGAACAAGTTTCACTAATTTGGAAACTGAAATGAGTGCTTTTTGCCAGAATGACGTCTTTAATGTAAGATGTCTCAAAAATAGGAAGAAAGATGAAAAGCTAGTGGTCAGTTAGTTCAAAAGGAAGCAAAACACTAATTAATCCCTTAAGAATCATTAAAAAAATAAAATAAGGCTAAGTTTGGATTATTTATGCAGTTAGAATCTCAAAAAGTTCAAAGAGAAATAGAAATCCTGACAGTTTCCTACATACTTATTTAAAAAATACACACACACACACACACACACACACACAAACACACAAAACCCTATTTTTCTTTTGACAAGATTCCATAACTGGTTGCATAAAGATAATAAATTTAGAGCTATGCAAGGGTATGACTATATGCAGAGAATAATACCTTGCAAATGGCTATAATCAATTTTATAGCTCTATTGGTATCTGAATTATTTGTATTTGTGTCATTTCGTCTTGCTTATAGGAGAGCTAGCCACAGCTTGAGGCAATTCTCCAAGTTCTTATTTGCTTCTGTCATTTTCAATTAATTTACTGCTATGTTGGTAAGTGTTTAATCTGGCTATGGAAAGAACAATGGGTGCTTCTACATTTCCCAGCCACACTCTGTCTATATGAAGCCATGTGATGATGGCTGATGGGCTATTCATGTCAATGCTATACACTTCAAGGTATGTCCCACCCAAGCTCCTGTGGCAACCTCTAATCCCTGTTTATTTCTCAGATGCAAGGGATCCAGTGGGAAGACTTGAGAATTTACTAGATGGAAAGTACATGGTGTTTGTACATGATTACATAAAGAAACTATTATCCTGACCATGAAAAGGGGGTAACATTTGAAATGATCAGTTTATGAATTTTGAACCCACACACTAAAAGGTGGTGTTAAATTGTCTCATTTCTGGTTACCTAATTCCTGTGCATATCAGGAGATCTGTTATTTTTACATTTCACATACTTTAATGATTCTATACTTCTCCCAATCACCTTTCTCTAGGAGCACTTTGGCAACTAATCTGACTTCATACCAATCCATTGTTTTGTTAGTGCATTTTTGTAAAGTGCTTGTAATGCTAAAATCTTAAAAAAAAAAAAAAAGGGCGCCTGGGTGGCTCATTGGGTTAAAGTGCTTGTAATGCACTATCACTTATTCTCAAAGTAACAGGACTATTTAAATACATACCCTTTAGAATGTATTTTTTTTTCTAATCACTCAAGGAGTATTTTGATTTAGAAGGCTCTGGATTCTACCAACCACTTGCTAGGTAGCTTTGGGCAAATCACTATAAACTTCTGCATCTCAGTGTCATCAGACCAAGTAAGCATTGGGTTATGTGCCAGATAAGCCATGGAACTTCAGAATTCTCCAATAATAGACTTTGAAACTGTTCACCATTCCTCAACTCTGCAAATAACATCTCAATGAATGAGTGCATATATGTCCCTTTATGGATATGTGTCAAAGTTTTCCTGAGATACATACTTAGGAGTGGAATTTCTGGGTTATGGAGTACATTTTTATTTAATTTGACTAAGTACAGTCATATTGTCTTCCAGAGCGACTACACCAGTCTACAGTGATTGAGTGTTCATTTATAGACATATCCACACTAACACTTAGCATTTTCAACTATCAGATCTGTTATCTGTGGAATGACACCTTTCTTTGATTACTAAGGAACTCTAACAACTGTTATATACTTAGCGTTTTAGTTTACTTCTGTAAACTGCTCTTCTTTGCACATTTTTCCCCTATTCATTACAGCTAAAAAGTGAAACAATCTGTATCAATTTCTTAAGGCTTCTGTAATAAAGTAGCACAAACAGGATGGGTTAAAACAATAGACATGTATTATCTCACAGTTTCTGAGTCTTGCAGTCTGAAATCAAGGTGTCTGCAAGCCTTGCTCTCTCTGAAAACTATAGGAAAGTATTCTTTACGTCTTCCAGCTTCTGGTAGTTTCCAGCAGTTCTTGGCATTCATTGATTTAAAATTGCCTCATTCCAGTCTCTACCTCTATCTTCACATGGCCTTCTTTCCTCTGTATATATCTCTCCTCTTTTCATAGGGACACTAGTCTTTGGTTTTAAAGCCCACCCTAATGTGACCTCATCTTAACTAAATATATTTGCAAAGTCTATTTCCAAGTGAGGTCAATTCTGAGTTTCTGGGTGCATTTATTACCTAAATGTTCATCAAATGACGTATAGGTAAACAGAATGTGGTATACCATCCATACAATGTACTATTATTTGGCAATCAAAAGGAATGAAGCGGTAAATGATACACACTACCACATGGATAAAGCTTGAAGCTTATGCTAATTGAAAGAAGTCAGTGACAAAATGCTACCTATTATATAATTCCATGATTACAAAAAGTCTAGAATAGGCAAATCTGTACAGACAGAAAATATATTAGTGTTTGCCTAAGGCTAGAGGGAAGCATGTACAATGACTGCTGTGGGTTTCTTCTTGGGGTGATAAAAATGTTCTAAAACTAGGTTGTGGTGTTGGTTCCACAATTTTGTGAATTTGCTAAAAACTACTGAACTGTATACTTTATTTATTTAGTTAGATTTAAATTCAATTAATGAACATATAGTGTATTATTAGTTTCAGAGACAGAGGTCAGTGATTCATCAGTCTTATAAGACACCCAGTGCTCATTACATCACATGCCCTCCTTAATGCCCATCACCCAGTTACCCCATCTCCCACCCCCCCTCAAGAAACCTTCAGCTTTTTCCTATGATTAAGGGTCTCTTATGGTTAGTCTTCTTCTTGATTTCGTCTTGTTATGTTTTTCCCTCCCTTCTCCTACGATCCTCTCTTTTGTTTCTTAAATTCCACATATGAGTGAGATCATACGATAATTGTCTTTCTCTGACTGACTTATTTTGCTTAGCATAATACTCTCTAGTTCCATCCATGTCATTGTAAACTGAGCTGTATACTCTAAATAGATGGATTTTAGGGTATGTGAATAATAGCTTAGCAAAAGCTATTTAAAAATGACTTATACACCTGGATTTGTTGGGGGGCGGTAGTTTATGCCATACTTCTAGAATATGTAGTGACACTGGGTTTCTTTTTGTTGTGGACTTGAAAGAGTTGATGAAATACTATCTATATACATCTAGATATATGACTACTTGGGATTGGAAATTCTCACAATCTGTCATCTATTAATTTTCATAATAGTGAAGTTTGTCACTAGAATTCCTTTATTTTTATATAAGCATATGCATCAATATTTTTCTTATGATTTATATATATATATTTAAGATTTTATTTATTTATTTGAGGAGAGAGAGAGAGATCACAAGTAGGCAGAGAGGCAGGCAGAGAGAGAGGAGGAAGCAGGCTCCTGGCTGAGCAGGGAGCCCGATGGGGGTCTCGATCCCAGGACCCTGAGATCATGACCTGAGGTGAAGGCAGAGGCTTTAACCCACTCAGCCACCCAGGTGCCCATGGTTTATATTTTTGAAGTTTTTAAGTCTGTCCTTTTCCCCCATGTCAATAAAATGTTCTCTCATGTATTAGTATAATTACCTTGTAGTTTTTCCTTTTACATTTAGATCTTCAGTCTATCTGAAGTTCAAGTTTTATGTGTAATTTTATTTCTTTTCTTATCATGATCCAATTTTTGTGACACCATCTACAATGCAATGTATACTGTATGCTTATTAAGTGCTTGCACACAAATGGGTTGATGTGTCAGCTCCCTCTTCTTTTCAATTAGTCTAATCTTATGACATCACCATGCTTTTGTCATTACTATAATTTCCCATTTTCCTTTATCATTTCTTACATAGAAGAGTGTATTCTGTTATTTCCTCAATGGAATAAGGGCTCCTATGGTTTCAAATCAACTCTCATCATATTGGCTTTCCAGCAACTGGCCTGTTATCAAGCATATGGTGATCAGTTAAATATGAATAAATGAAGAACGGACAAATGAAAGAAACAGCATGTATAGGTTATATATATAATATTCAGTAAAACCAAAATAAATTACCAATTTTAATGAAATGATAAATATGGATACATTTTATAAGAAGCATATATGATATAAAGAAATGAAATTGTCATAGGGCAGAGTGGGGCATGTAAAAAGGAGGGATTGTATACAAACATTCCTTCTAAAAGGACAGATCTTATGTCAAATTAATATTATAATCAAAATTTAAACATGACATTTTTGTTATTCAAATAAACATAATCTTGTCTAAGAGTAATTATCTCCTTACCTCATTACTGTTATGTTTTATTACAATTACAGCATTACTAACTTAAGAGTTTGAAAATTAATAAGGAAATAATTTTAAATATCTGCTTTAATTTGGGGATTTAAAGTTTTATTGCACTAATAAAATGTTCAGGCTCAGCCAACACTAATTGCTATTTAGATATTGTTTGCAGGTATAAGTATGAAAACATTTCATAAAATTATAAACACTTGATTATATTTTAAATAGTTGTGTTTTATAAAAACTAGTAATGTTTGAAAAGATTTGCATTTACCTTTTTTAATCATTCAAGAAGTCAACAAAATTATAATTATTCTTCTTTGAAACAGAATATTTATATTTCTAAAACATCTCAGACCAATCCTTATCTGACATTACTTCTGTCTACATCAAGGCCCCGGTCCTCCATTAACACCTGTTCTTGGATCAAAAATCATTTACACTCTGCACAATTTGTACATCCACTTTTTCCTACTGAAGTCACTTTTTGCAGTTACATAAGCACAAAACAAGACAATGTACGAAAATATCTAGAATATAAAAAGATAAACCACATTATTGGTCTTCTACAGAGTCAGTTTGAAGGGAAACCAGAGGTACATTTTTTTAAAAAAGATTTTATTTATTTATTTGACAGAGAGAGAGATCACAAGTAGGCAGAGGGCGGGCAGAGAGAGAGGGGGAAGCAGGCTCCCGGCTGAGCAGAGGGCCCGAGGTGGGGCTTGATCCCAAGACCCTGAGATCATGACCTGAGCCAAAGGCAGAGGCTTAACCTACTGAGCCACCCAGGCTCCCCTTATGCTACAGCTTTCTTAGTGAGAAAGCAGAAGTTCATAATGAACACCTGTCTAATGTCCCAGAACCTGCTCAGGAACACCAATACCAGAAGCTACTCCTCCTAGTGCTTCATCCAGCATGCATACCATCAAAGCAGGGGTTCAAGGCCAGATCAAAGTACAGATATTTTCTGAGGAGAAAAATAACATAATGTAGTAGTCATAAATGTAATAAAATCTTGTGTTTTACCGTTTCCATGACATCTATACTCAAATTATTAACATTTACTCACTAAATTTTAGTTGGCTTGCCATTATATGAACAAATTTCTCAATTACTCACATGTAGTTCTGATTATTATACATTTCACATTATAATTTAATAATAGTAAAATTACATGATTGCTTTAAAAGCAAAAACAAAATCAAAATTGTTGGCTTTCCAAGGAACTGGGCAAAACAACTTGCCCAAATCCTTAGTTTACAGCTGGAAACATGTCTACAATTAACTATCTTAAATAGAAGATTACCCTAGCAGGAGAAAGATATTTCTTTCTGAAGGTATACTTTATCTTCATCTTTAGTTGTGGGCATTTTTGTAAAATGAGAACAATTTAGAAATGATGGTTAAGTTAATGTTACAAGGGAGGGAACTACAATTAGGGAAAGCATACAGTACTTTTCTAACATCTGATGAATATTATGGTATATTTCCATTGGCTCTCGACATATTTCGCAAACTCTGAAAATGCAGTTTGATATTTTAATGTATTAAGAGCTTAACTAATCATGACTGTTAGGTCACCTGCAGGGTAGATAATTTTATTATTAGATTTCAGATTTTGAACTTTTAAAAATTCCATTTTATTTTTATTCTTCTTTCTCTGAAATAATTCCTTTCAATTATGCAGCAGTAAATTTCATATCTAACAATCAAATAAGATTTTGCTGTTTCATCAGAAGGGATCCATGTGCTCTTTGATATTTTTATACTTTCCTCTATGGCTTCACTGTTAAAGGAAAAAAAGAGTTCTTTTAGATTAATATTCAGGTAAGTTTTAAACTTTTAAAAATGTGACAAATTTGTTGAGGTTGTCGAGGATTGTCGTTTATAGTAACTAGCTTTGCCCAGCTATGCTTGAGTGTCTCCATTTTATGAATTAGTAACATTGATGAATATTATGTATTTTAATAGAATTTATTTTAACAGTACTTATTGTACGCTAGACAATGTGCAAAGAATCTTATATATGATAGTTTGCTTTTAACTTACACACTAGCCCAATGTGGAATTTAATAGAGATGATGGGGAAACTAAGGCACAAATTGGCCATTTGACTTAAACAAGTGATATACCTTGTGGGGAGCAAAGTCATTTACCATGCTCCAAAGGGTGAGTAATTATAGTTCCATAACAGGTACCACAAAGTAACTCTAGTGGGAAAGGTGTTGAATAGCCATTCCTTTTAAAAAAAAAAAAAACATTTAATTAATTTATTTATTTGAGAGAGAGAGAGAGAGAGACATAGCAAGAGCAAGAGCAAGGAGGAGAGGGAGAAACAAGGTCCTTGTGAGCAGGGAGACCAACATGGGCTCAAACACAGACCATGACCTAAGCTGAAGGCAGACACTTAACCAACTGAGCCACCCAGGTGCCCCTGAATAGCCATTTCTATGAAATATATGGAAAGTGGTTTTAGTAGCAACTAGTTGCCCAGGATCATTAGTTGATGATCTCAGACTGAGAATGAGAAGGGAAAATAGAGTTAAGGAAGGATAGACAATTTTGAAAGCTGAAATGTGAACTCTTGGAGTTCTTGCTTCAAATAAAGGAAAATTAAAGTCTATGTCCACTGATACAAACTTGACTAATGCTTAAGTCAAAATGCTTCAGTCTATTAAAAAAAAAAAATACTTGTCAGTCCAAACAAAATAACTGGGCTGGTTGCTTTACTTTTTTTTTTTTCACCTTGCCAACAAAAACAGACAAATTAGTAAATACAGAACTGATCTGAATTGTAGAATTTGTTTCTTCTCTTATTCTTATGCTTGTCAAAGGGAGATGCCTAAAATATTGTCACAGAGACCTGGAAGTCACTGATGCACGGGCAATCTGACAAGAAGGTAATACTCTTCTGAGTGATCAATAAAACTGTAAAATTCAGGTCCCACATTAACCTAAAAATCCACAGTGAGGGCAGGTTTTATCTGATGAACTCAAACCTTCACAGGCCTCATCTTTCACCTCTAATGCAGTATATAGAATGTTGTTTAAATTTATATCAAAATTTCTGTACTTGGCTGAAATCACAAGAATATGGATGAAAGATGCTTTGTAGAGTTCTGCGTGCCCACTAGGCACTCAAATGAATAAATCAATTGCAATTTAATATGTGTAGTGAGTTTAGAAGGGGTTGAGCAAAGGAGATGATCAAAGGCTGAAAAACAAGGGCTATAAGAAAAAAAAGTTAGGGCGCCTGGGTGGCTCAGTGGGTTAATGCCTCTGCTTTCGGCTCAGGTCATGATCTCAGGGTCCTGGGATCGAGGCCCACATCGGGCTCCCTGCTCGGCGGGGAGCCTGCTTCCCCCTCTCTCTCTGCCTGCCTCTCTGCCTCCTTGTGATCTCTCTCCCTCTGTGAAATAAATAAATAAAATCTTTAAAAAAAAAAAAAAAAAGAAAAAAGAAAAAAAAGTTAAAGTAAAAAGGATAATTTAGCCTGGGGAAAAAAATTGAGAAGTAATTTAGGAATAGTCTTCAGAGATAAGTCTATTTTAGAAATGGTCGTGGCTGGTTGTTTCCTTTTTCCAACAAGAAAAGAACAGAAAGAAATAGAGCCGGTGTGTTGAAAACCATAAAAAGGGACTATTTTAACTTGTAATAGTTATGAAATACTATTTTCCAGACATTTTAATAATAGTGACCAAATCTATTCCTAAGATATAAGTATGTATGCTTATACCTACATATGTGTGTGTAGTAATTCACAGAACATTTTTAAAAAATAGATTCTGAAACTTGTCAATCCCTGGCTTGTAGGATATATGTTTTTTCCGGTTGAGTAGGTATCACAGACTTCAGAAAATAAAGGATCTTTTTGCCAGGCCCAGTCACTTCAGTGCAGAATCTCATGACCCCACTGAAAGTGAAAGTCATCAGCTTCAGTCTTGAGTCAGAATAATACCACATGTCCTTATATATTATTTGAACAGAAAGTCACTATTAGATTTTTTACACAATTAAAGATTGTCAACTAGACTACTATGAATAGCACTTATTGAGGAATGGAGATTGAGGGATAAATATTGAACTGAAAGCCCAGTCTTTTATTTTTTTTTAAGCCAAGATGGTTTCTTACCCATAAGATAATTACATTAAAATAAAGGACTTCACAGGTGTTTAGCTTCAACATGGATGAGGACTTAGCAGAGATATTGAACAGCCAAACACAAGCAGAAAACAACCAACCACAAGGGCAGAACAACTGATAATAAAGGGAGAACAACCAATCATAAAAAAAGAAAGAAAGGAGAGGATGATTCCCTGTCAATGCCAATGTAAGGACAGTGGCAAGGTGTGCAAGACTGCCAAGAGGGTAAAGATGCCCCATATGCATGTGCAGCCAAAAGGTCCTCTGAAATCTCTATCACCTGTTCAAGAAAGCAGATGAGAGAACGAAGACCAAGAGCATTTGTCTGTTATCAACAGCTGATGAAGGGAGTGAATAAAAATAAGAGACCACAGCTTCAACCGAAGCAGAACCGAGAGACCCAGGGGAGTTCTGCCCAGCCAAGTAGTAATACGCTGTGTCTAGAGATGCCTGGAGACCTGTAACTGTCTGCAAAGTCTCCAGGGAAGCCTGTGCAGAAATGGCCATCCTCTAGAGATGAAATGTTACACCAACAGCGTATACAGTGAAATGATTCAAATGAAGTCAACAAAATATGAAAATAAAATAATAAAATAAAATAATTAAAAAGGACATCCTTAGGTGTGCTTTTGTTACAGTTTTGGACTTGTTATGCAAAATGATTTTTTTATTTTATTTTTATTCTTTGCCCAAGGGGTACAGGTCTGTGAATCATCAGGCTTACATCTTTCACAGCATTCACCAAAGCACAAACCTTCCCCAATGTCCATAACCCATTCACCCTATACCTGCCCTCCCACCCCCCAAAAATGTTTTTATTTAAATAACACTTGCCTTTAACTCAGTGGTTCTCTGGTATCTCTTTCTTTCCCAAACTTAATTTGCTCCCTTGAGGGTGGAAGTAATATTTCCCTTTTTATCCACTTCAGAGTTTTTATGAGGATCAAATAAGATGATGTGAAACGCCTTTAAAAAGTATAAATGTCTAGAAACACTGAACATTCTGATGGTGGTTTTATTTGTCATGTATGGCAAATCACTTCTGAAGTCTATGCACTGGAGGTCTGGGATTGGCTGCCATGCTTATTTGCTTGTTTCATATTTGAAAAAAGTTTGACAAGTGTCAGTCATGTTATCCAGATTGGACTAAGGAAATGATCTGAAGACATTTGGGTAATGCTGAAACCAGATCATGGTAACATGTTTTTGGCTAGTTAGCATCTCCCCATGCAGCCATCTTGTCACTCAGCTCACTGTCAAAGTCCTATAGAGTCTAATAGGCTCAGCTGGGTTTGCATGCCCACATCTTGTCTAGGGACTGACCGTAAAAGTTAATGATACTCTCTCAAGGATGCAAACAAAGAGGAAGAAGAAATGGTCATTTGAGAGGCTTCTACTAGAAGTGAGAGCAGACACTGAGTAACTAAAAGGACTATAACAACTGTCTACTACATAACATGGACTTAGGGTTTGTCACAGGGTAAATCTGGATAAATTCGATTTCTTTCCAAAATTTCCCAATACTGGAGAATGTAATTGACTTTAAACAAACCATATGTTATTTCTAATAAATTCTAATATTTATAAATATTTATAAATGTATATAAAACATAATAGAGGATACATTAACTGACATGCACTTTCTTCTTTTCAGCTATATCACCATTAGAATTGGTTGGAAGTCTGACATTTTTCATAAATTAATGGAATAGCATTTCTCTCCTCATGTCTGAAAGGATTTGTCTGGGTCTCAAATGGCTAATAAACCCATATGTTTGGTTTTACCTTTAAAATAATTGAGATAATCATTCTAATTAGGCCAAATGTATCCTTTTGATCCTAAGTGTCCATCAAAATATCCAATGCAATTATTTCCTAACAATGCTGTCCTATTTTTACTAAAATCTGTTAAAAATATCTCTCCATGTTATCTAATTGTCTTTGTAAGAAAATAGGGTTCTGGGGTGCCTGGGTGGCTCAGTGGGTTAAGTCTCTGCCTTCAGCTCGGGTCATGATCTCAGGGTCCTGGGATCAAACCCCGCATAAGGCTCTCTGCTCAGTAGGGAGCCTGCTTCCTCCTCTCTCTCTCTGCCTACTTGTGATCTGTCTCTCTGTCAAATAAATAAATAAAATCTTAAAAAGAAAGAAAGAAAGAAAGGAAGGAAGAAAGAAAGAAAGAAAGAAAGGAAATAGGGTTCCAAACCAACTATCTGTCTTAAAGACCACTCACTCATCCATCCATTCATTCATTCATTCACTCATTCATTCATTCTTTCATTTATTGCAAATACTTATCAAGCACCCCAGACACTGGGGAGATACCAATAAACTGCTACCACTTACGATGCTTAAAGTCTCATACAGAAGAAAGTAAAAGCATTTTCAACAAAATAAAGTTTTGAGAAATATATAGAAGAATCACTTAAATTTGCTTAAGAGAATCTGATGATGGTTGCCAGATAAAGATAGGCTGTAGCTTTATGTGGTGTCTTTTTTTACAGCTTTATTGAAATATAATTGACATATAACATTACATAGCTTTAAGGTGTACAACATAATATTTTGATATTTGTATACATTGCAGAATGATTATCACAGTAATTTAGATAACATCCATTGCCTCACATATTCACAATCTTCTTCTTGTGATGAGAACTTTTAAGATCTACTCTGTTAGTAACTTTTAAATATACCCTACAGTATTGTTAACTACAGTCACCAGTCACCATGCTGTACATTACATTCCTCAGAACATATTTATCTTATAACTGGAAGTTTCAAGAAGATACTGTGGAGTATATGGGGAATGTTAACATGACTGGAATAATCAGCAACATAAAATGAATTCCTTCTTTCCCTTAGGTGTTTTAAATACTCAAGTACAGAGGTTCAAGTAATGCTAACTATTGTAATAAACACAACCCCACAGGTGTGTGCTTTAAGACAAGTTTAGTTCTCACTCAGTTAATGCTTGAATGTGGGTACTTTACATCAGTATGTAACTTTTCTTCACATGGTGACTCCCTGAGTTCTCTGCTTCCAGTTGAAACATGAAGGTAAGGAGGGTAAAATGAAAACAGAAACACCCCCTCCCACCAAAAAAACTCCTCTACTTAACTGTTTGTCCTGGAAATGACATATATGGCTTCCACTTACATTCCATTGGTGAGAAATAATCATATTGGTTCCACATGCCACTTTTCCCAAGGCAGCTCTATTTTATGAAAACCAGACTATAACATGATTGACAGTTAGCTGTCCCGCTTCAGAAGTTAAAGGAAAAAAGATAAGGAGTAGGGAGAGAGGGTAGGTGGGAGAGAGAAGAGGGAAGGAGGGAGGGAGGGAGAGAGAGAGATAGGAAAAATTAACAGGTGTGGAATTTATAATAATATAGGATGATACCACCAGTGATTTTAACAAAAGTGATCAAGAGCAACTGACAGTTTTGCAGATTAAGAATAATAAGAAATAGAATTGGGGGGAATTAGGAGCTCAAATCTCTTAATACTTTTAAAAGGATGTTATTTTGGACTTTAATTTCTCCTGAGGAATCAGTAAAAAATAGGAATGAATAGATCTACATATTTCAACATGTGTAGATCTTAAAAACAATGTGACATGGAAAAAGCCCCCACAATTATTGAATGATGTAAACAATTTTATACTAATTGCATAAATTAAAGCATAAGATGTATTGCTACATCATGTTTATGGATAAATATATACTTATTTTTTAAAAGATTATTTTACTTACTTAAGAGAGAGAGAGAGCACTAGACAGAAAGAGCAAGTACAACTGGAAGTCAGAGGGAGAGGGAGAGGCAGGCTCCTCACTAGCAGGGAGCCTGATGCAGGGCTGGATCCCAGGACCCTGGCTGGGATCATGACCTGAGCCAAAGGCAAACATTTACCAACTGAGCCACCCAGGTGCCCCATACTTAGAAAAATTATTAAAATATGTAGTGGAAGAACACATGCCAAATTTCAGGCAATAGTTTTCTGGGGGAATAGAAATAATGATATAAAATTGTAGGAATATATAAAAGAGATTCCAAATTTATGGATAATATATTATGTCACTTATTATAAAAAATCAGAATAAAATATGGGATATGCCAAATTTTTTCATTTGAAGTAGTGGGTACAAGGCTGTTTGTTGAAGATAGTGTTTTCCATATTAAAGAGACCCTGTAAATTTCATTGAGTCCTTTCCTTAAAGAGCAGGTGCTTGATGCTCACATTTAGGGTATTTTTATGCTTCTGAGGTTATATTATTTAACAATGTTTAAATTGTGATCTGAGAGCATATGCATATTTTTTGTGAGCTAAAAAATTTTGGACAACATTGCTAAGTATAGTTTGACTTTGGAAAATAGGAAAAGAATTATCAGCTAAGATTGCATTATATGATTGGATTTAATAAAATTACACTCTTTTCTAGGCCATCTCTGAGGTTTAGAAATAAAAAGATTAGCTGCTCACATGGTTCCCAGAAAGATACAGAAAAGAACAGTAGTTACTATCTAGAAAATAACCCTCAAAGATGGGAGAAGTATTTGTCTGGTAATCTGTTTATTCTCTGTGTGACAGGTCAACTACATTAAGGGTGGCTTCCAGTTAAGAGAACAGAATGGCAACTATTGTTTCTTTTCCTCCGTATTACTCAATCAACTACTCCTGAGAAGCAGCAGTGACTCACATGAATGGTAAGGTGGTGTCTTCATTATAACTTTTTGAAATTAAGGAAATGAAAAATATCATCACAGGTAGCTCTGGTGAGGATTATAGAACAAAAGGACGAGAAAGCACAGGCAAACATTATGAAAGTATGAGATATCTAGGCTCTGCTTCCAGAGACTGCTTGTGGTCACACAAGATGTGCTTCATTATTGGATCACAACCCAAACCCAAAATATGTGTGATACCTTGGTGTGCTGAAAGAGAGAAGTTCTGTATCTCCTCTGGTTACTTAGTAACACCAGCCTGGAAAGGAATCAAGATAACGTATCAAAAACCAACTACAGACCATAGGCCTGTACAGTTTTCATAAAAGATGCTGATAAGATAATACAGACTACCCACTATGTGTTGGACCCTAGAATGTAACTGCACTGACCAACAGTGGATACATTTTAGTTAGGTGTGGCTGAAGGTCAGCACCATGAGTTCAGGCATCCTCAGCATTAAGCAGAAGGTTGTAGCCAACCATCAGAAATTTGTACTTACACAGAAGGGCTTTATTGCAAGTAAGTGGTGCAGTATTGCATGGCGCAATATTAAAAACTCTTTGCTTCATGATGCAGTATTGAAAACTCCAGAGAACAAGGGCTACTGCACCAGAATTTCCCCTGTCACCAGGAAGTAAGACAGCTTGATAAAAGAGGAGTTAGTGGCAAGTAAGGTTTCAGACAGCATTCAAGAAGCATTCTCCAATCCTGTTATAGATGTGCTTTTTATGCATATAAAAACAAAAAGATTTTTTTTTACGTCCAAAAATCAATCTCCTCCCTGTCAGGGTAATATTAGTCCCATTATGGTGCATAGCTTTATATGTTTGTCAAATTCATCTGTATCATTTAATGTATTTGTTGAATGCAATATCATTTATACTAATTTATACTAATTGTGTGAACATACCACATTTATTTTTCCATTCCATTGATAAAAATGTAAACATTTCCAACTTTTGAATATTACATATATTCTTATATCTTTTTAGTAACATATGTACACAATTATGTTGGCAATAGTGTATGTGGATATTCACATGTTCATCTGTAGTAAATTCTGCCAAATAATTTTCCAATTTACATTCCCATAAGAAGTGTTGGAGAATTTTAGTTGCTCTACATTCTCACCAACTCTTTTTTACTGTCAGTATTTAAAACATTAATAATTTTGGTGGATATGTGGTGCTATCTCATTGTGGCTTTAATTTGTATTTCTTTGATAAGTAGTGGTGAGAAGCATTTTTTCATACACTTATTGCATATTTGAGCTCCCTCTTTTGTGAAATGCATGTCTTCTGTCCATTTACCTGTTGGGTTGTCTGTCTTTATCTTATTAAGGAATCTTGTTTTAGGACTTTAGATATTCTGGACAGAAATACCTTTCTAAATACATGCAAATATCTAAATATCTTCTCCTGGTCTGTGCTTGCTTGTTTTACTCACTTTATCTGATGAACAGAAGTTCTTAATCTTAAAAAATCTGTATTTCATCTATTTTTTTTCCTTTAGGTTAGCCCTTCCTTCCTTCCTTCTTTCCTTCTTTCCTTCTTCCCTTCCTTCCTTCCTTCCTTCCTTCCTTCCTTCCTCTCTCCCTCCCTCCTTCCCTCCCCCTCTCTCTCTTTCTTTCTTTCTTCCCCTTTCTTTCTTTCTTTCTTTCTTTCTTTCTTTCTTTCTTTCTTTCTTTCTCTCTTTTAAGTGGGCTCAATGCCCACTGATGACACAATGACCCTGATGTGGGGCTTGAACTCAGGACTCTGAGATCAAGACCTGACCTAGATTAAGAGTTGGACGCTTAACTAACTGAGGCACCCAGGTATCCCTAGGTTAGCATTTTTAATTTCTTATTTAAAAATTGCACATTTTACTGGCAAAGAATATTTTGTTATGTTTTCTTCTAAGACTCTAATGTTTTACCTATCACCTTCATGTCTGTACCCAGTCTTGCATTGCTCTTTGTGCATAGTGTGAAGTGTCAAGATGACTTAAAAAAAAAAAAATATGTGCGTGTGCCTTGGTGGCTCAGTGGATTAAAGCCTCTGCCTTCGGCTCAGGTCATGATCTCAGGGTCCTGGGATTGAGGCCCTCATCGGGCTCCCTGCTCGGCGGGGAGCCTGCTTCCTCCTCTCTCTCTGCCTGCCTCTCTGCCTACTTGTGATCTGATTTCTCTCTCTGTGTCAAATAAATAAATAAATAAATAAATATGTGCTTACAAAGTAATTNCTCTGCCTACTTGTGATCTGATTTCTCTCTCTGTGTCAAATAAATAAATAAATAAATAAATAAATAAATAAATAAATATGTGCTTACAAAGTAATTAAAAAAAAACACTCCATGGGACAAATCTTTCTAAAAATAACTCAAAGTCTAGATTCCACAGAAGAAAATTTTTATGATAAATTTGAGAACACAAACACACACACACACACAAAATCACTTCAGCGAGAAATAATCATAAAGTAAATCAAAGAACAATTTTGTATGATTTTTGTAGGGGGAAATTTTGTATGAATTATTCTGCTTTTTATTATTTGTATATAATAACATCTGTGAATCAATAAGAAAAATACTGATGACCCGGTATATAATTTGTTGTATTTGTTAAGATACAAATAAGGATCCTGGGGCGCCTGGGTGGCTCAGTGGGTTAAAGCCTCTGCCTTCGGCTCAGGTCATGATCTCAGGGTCCTGGGATCGAGGCCCGCATCGGGCTTCC
>LNAC01000002.1:9082160-9275764 GCA_002007465.1 Ailurus styani | reverse complement strand
AAAAAAAAAACCAAAAAACAAATAAGGATCCTGAAAAAAAATGCCAAAATACGGCACCTAGGTGGCTCAGTCATTAGGCATCTGCCTTCGGCTTGGGTCTTGATCCCAGGGTCCTGGAATCGAGCCCCTCATCGGGCTCCCTGCTTGGCAGGAAGCCTGTTTCTCTCTCTCCCTCAGCCGCTCCCCTGCTTGTGTTCCCTCTCTCGCTGTGTCTCTCTCTGTCAAATAAATAAAATCTTTATTTAAAAAAAATGTCAAAATAACAACAGGTAAAGCGAGATGCTTTAAAACTAGATTTTTTCTGTCTCTAAGATCACGTGTAGATAACAAGTCCAGGCATTATGCTGTTGCCTGGCCTCCCCTCAAAATGTCATTCTACCCAGGGTCTGAAATGACTCATCCATCTGCTCACCTTGTATGGATATATTGAAGCCACTAGTGTTTTCTTCTTCCAGGGAAAGAGATACAAACATTTCACAGCAACTGAATCTTAAACACAGTGAGATGCCAAAGTTAATTTATAATAAAAAATTATAAATTTTAACTACAAATAGATCCTATTTTTTAACATAGCATAAGGACAAAGAGTTAAAGGTTTGATCCCACACACTGTGGGGAAGAGTGGAGGAAAGAAGCATTCTCCTATACCCCTGCTTTCTCTTCGAGGAAACAAACAGCAATAGTGTCTGTTGCAATTTGACGATATCTACAAAATTTTTGAATTCACATATCCTTTTACCCAGATGTTCTATTCTTGTTATTTTGTTTCCTCGCATTTGAGGAAAATAACAGATGTGGAAGGACATTTAGGGCAGCACTGTAAATACTGCACGTAGATGTTTATTAACTGGGGCTGGTTGAAATCAATCATGCTTATACATGCAGTGAAATACTATGTACCATTAAGAAGAATATGACAGTTCTATTTAAACTGACATAAAAAAGAATGCTATGGGGAGCCTGGGTGGCTCAGTCGTTAGGTGTCTGCCTTCAGTCCAGGTCATGATCCCAGGGTCCTGGGATCGAGTCCCACTTCGGGCTTCCTGCTGGGTGGGAAGCCTGCTCCTCCCTCTCCCACTCCCCCTGCTTGTGTTCCCTCTCTCGCTGTGTCTCTCCCTGTCAAAAAAATAAGTAAAATCTTAAAAAAATAAAAGAATGCTATGCCACATGGGGCTTTATTTTAAGGCAAGGAATAGAATATTAGGTATAGTATAGTACCTTTCTGTGTAAAAACAATAAAATTAGGCATGTGTACATGTGTGTATCGCGAACAATAAATTGGAGGGAGGGATATACAAGAAACTAGGAATAGTAGACATTTCTGGGGAAGGAAACTAGCCTGTTTAGGGCCAAGGAGAGAAGAATATTTAATCCTAATTTAATTTTTTTAATTCCTTCTGAATTTTTTACTGTATGAATGTATTACCTTTGTAAAACAAACAAACAACCAGGGTACACTTAAGAAAGTTCAAAGATAGAAAAAGTATTCATTGGTGGAAAGATGTAGCCAGTTAAACTAAGTCTAGGGTTTTGAATGGTATCTAAAATAGGCCTAAGTTGTTTAATGTCAACCGAAAATAATGTCATCCCAGGTTAATGGCTCTGCCTCCCTTGTAAATACCAAGACAGAATCAAGGTAAGTTATATCTTTAAATGAAGTCATGACTAGTATGCTTAAGGAATTTTATGTCCATTCTGAAAAGTTATAAACATGCATTTTTCCCAATAATTTAATCCACGGATTTATTTCTTTTATTTTTTTAAGATTTATTTATATATATATATTTTAGGGGGGATGGGTAAAGGGAGAGAGTCTTCAACCAGATTCCCCACTGAGCAGAAAGCTCAATGCTGGGCTAGATCCCATGACTCATGGGATCATGACCTGAGCTGACTGAGCCACCCAGATGCCTCCAATCCACATATTTAAAATATACATGCTAATAAACTGAGCAAGAAATAAGAATTTAGAAAACTTATGTTCTATTCCCTCTATACATTACTACTGGGTCACTCTGTGACTTTGAATACCTAATGTATTCAAATAGAACCTTTTTCAAGGTTCTATTTTTAATACATAAATTTAGGTATATACTTACTGTACTTTGCCTGGTTAAAGTCAAAACAGTGAATAAGAAAAAAAATTCTAAGTGATAAAATCATGACCTGAAGTGTCCCAAGGGTGTTATCAAATGTTTAATCACCAAGACACCATGATCTTTGCTTACTGGGTAGTGCTCCTGCCCCACTGTGGCTTGAACTTAGGAATGTCCTCTCATTTCAGCCTGACCTTAATTCCAAAACCAGACAAAGACCCACTAAAAAGGAGAATTACAGGTCAATATTCCTGATGAAAAAGGGTGCAAAAAATCCTCAACAAGATATCAGTAAGTCAAATGAAACAGTATATTAAAAGAATTATTCACCACAATCAAATGGATTTTACTCCTGGGCTACAGGGGTGGTTCAATATTCACAAATCAATCAACGTAATACACCACATTAATAAAAGAAAGGATAAGAACCATATGATCCTCTCAATGGATGCAGAAAAAGCATTTGACAGAATACAACAACCTTTTTTTTTTTTTAAAGATTTTATTTATTTATTTGTCAGAGAGTGAGAGAGAGAACACAAGCAGTGGGTGGGGCAGGCAGAGGGAGTAGCAGACTCCAGTGAGCAAGAAGCCTGATATGGAACTCAATCCCAGGACCCTGGGATCATAACCTGAGCTGAAGGCAGATGCTCAACCAACTGAGCCACCTAGTCATCCCTACAACAACCATTTTTGATAAAAACTCTCAACAAAATAGGAATCGAAGATATAATAATAGTAATAATAATAATAATAATAATAATAATAATGGCCACATATGAAAGACCCATAACTAATATCATCCTCAATGGGGAAAAACTAGGAGCTTTTCCTCCAAGGTCAGGAACAAGACAGGGATGTCCACTCTCACCATTGTTATTTAATGTAGTACTGGAAGTCCTAGTCTCAGCAATCAGACAACAAAAAGAAATAAAAGGCAACAAAATCAACAAAGAAGAAGTCAAACTTTCACTGTTCACAGACCACATGGTACTCTATGTAGAAAACCTAAAAGACTCCACCAAAAAATTGCTAGAACTGATACATAAATTCAGCAAAGTGGCAAAATATGATATCAACATACAGAAATCTGTTGCATTTCTATATATCAATAACAAAGTAGCAGAGAAAGAAATCAAGGAATTGATTCCATTTGCAAGTGCATCAGAAACTATAGGATACCTAGGAATAAACCTAACCAAAGAGGTAAAGATCCATACTCTGAAAACGATAGGACATTTATGAAAGAAACTGAAGATGACACAAAGAAATGAAAAAACATTCCATGTTCCTGGATTAGAAGAAAAAGTATTATTAAAAAGTGTTTTCTACCCAAAGCAATCTACACATTTAATGCAATCCTTATCAAAATATCACCAGCATTTTTCACAGAGCTAGAACAAACAATTCTAAAATTTGTATGGAACCACAAAAGACCTTGAATAGCCAAAGCAATCTTGGAAAAAGGAAAGCAAAGCTGAAGGCATCACAATTCCAGACTTCAAGCTCTATTACAAAGCTGTAGTCATCAAGCTGTAGGCACTGGCACAAAAACAGACACATAGATCAATAGAACAGAACTGAAAACCCAGAAATGGACCCACAACTATATGGTCAACTAATCTTCAACAAAACAGGAAAGAATATCCAATGGAAAAAAGACAGTCTCTTCAACAAATGGTGTTAGGAAAACTAGACAGCTACATGCAAAAGAATGAAACTGGACCACTTTCTTACACCATACACAAAAATAAATTCAAAATGGATGTGAAACAGGAAATTATCAAGATCCTAGAGGAGAATACAGGCAGCAATCTCTGACATCAGCCATATTTCTTACTAGACGCATCACTGGAGGCAAGGGAAAGAAAAAGCAAAAATGAACTATGGAGACTTTAGCAAAATAAGAAGCTTCTGCACAGTGAAGAAAACAACAAAAATAAAAGGCAACCTGCTGAATGGGAGAAGATATTTGCAAATAACATATCTGATAAAAGGTTAGTACCCAAAATCTATAGAGAACTTATTAAACTCAACCCCAAAAACCAAATAATCCAGTTAAGAAATGGGCAGAAGACATGAACAGACATTTTCCAAAGAAGACATCACGATGGCTAACAGACACATGAAAAGATATTCAACATCACTCATCATCAGGGAAATACAAATCAAAACCACAATGAGATAATACTTCACACCTGTCAGAATCTTCTTCCCTTCTTCTCAAAGGGAAACAGGGAAGTTGGTTAGTAAGTTTGAATCAGGAAAAGGAAAATTAATACATGGCTCAAACATGATCCATCTATCTGTATAACAGAGATACAATTTTAAATGGGAAGACCAAGATATGTTTGTTAAGGAGCTAGCGGTATTACTAAAAGTCTGTTCCTTAAACTCTTATTCACTGCTTCTCAGCAATTTTTCACTGCTTCTCATACAATTTTTCTCAGCAAAATAACTCTTAAAGTATTGCACTTGACCAGTTGTCCTGTTGCTTTGCTACCATTCAGCGCCATTTGTTGAGGTCCATATCCTCCCGGCCTCAACTTCCTGTTTCAACCCTCTTCCTTATGTCACTCAGTAAGATCTTTCAGCAACAAGCCTACTTATTGTTAATACGAGTTCCTAACACTGTCATTTCAGTCTCTTACCTTTACTAGCCTTAACATTTACCACACTGGCCTTCAATTGCCTTCAGTCAGGCAATTTCTCTCAGTACCTGCATGTACCAGCATCTCCTTGTTGTGGAAGATTGCTCTGGAATCATTCACCTATTTTTTCAGCTATAGTCAAGAAATTTATCCAGCTCTGAATTCAGTGCTTCAAAGTAGAAATGAGTAGAGTCTTTTTTTTAAAAGATTTTATTTATTTGACACAGAGAGAGAGACAGCGAGAAAGGGAACACAAGCAGGGAGAGTGGGAGAGGAAGAAGCAGGCTTCCCTCTGAGCAGGGAGCCCGATGCGGGGCTTGATCCCAGGACCCTGAGATCATGACCTGAACTGAAGGCAGAGGCTTAACTGGCTGCGCCACACAGGTGCCCCGAAATGAGTAGAATCTTAAGAAGAATGTTGGATGCTTATGGGGCACCTGGGTGGCTCAGTCGTTAAGCGTCTGCCTTCAGCTCAGGTCAGATCCCAGGGTCCTGGGATCAAGCCCCGCATTGGGCTCCCTGCTCAGAGGGAACCTGCTTCTCCCTCTCCCACTCTCCCTGCTTGTGTCCCCTTTCTCGCTGTCTCTCTCTGTGTGTCAAATAAATAAAATCTTTTAAAAAAAGAAGAGGAAGAAGAATGTTGGATGCTTAGTGTCATTGTAAAGGAGGTTACAGGATAACCATATAATGTATTGTCCAAACCAGGGCATTTGGGAATTAAAGAGGGAGTTTTCAATACTCATGGTGCAACAACAGACCTAAACTGAGGGTATCCAAGACCAATTGGGATGTATATGTTACTCGATAACTCAAGATTCGGAACAGAGTTTTCAAGGTAAGCCTTAGAAGTACTTTCTAATTTCTCCCCACAACTTAAACTGACATGGGGTGATTAGTTCTGCTGAAATAGCATTACATGGACATGAGAAAGGTATTAAGAGTAAAACCATCCAACAGCCTTTGCATGTTTTGTTTTTTAATATTAAAATCAAAGTCCGATATTCACTGCTGTGAACATAGCAGGTGGCTGGGAACACTTCACTGATCCAGAATATAAGCACCTGGGCTCCAGATGCTATGGATAGCCAGCCAGGCAGCTTTGCCAGCAGAAGGTGAGCCATGGAGCCAGATGGGCATCTTGACAATTTGAGCCCATGAAATAAACTGGCAAAAGACTCTACTGCAGGTCCTTGAAAGAACTTCAACATCCTTCAGAAATTGGAGTATCTTACCACCTAAGTAAGCCACCAGGATCATATTTAATTTAACTTAACATTCATGCCATTTTGTGTTTGTTATTAATAAACCTGGGTGTTGTTTTTTATTTTTTTTGGATTTTATCACTTATCAAATATCTTTTAGTCTGAAATGTACCAGGCCTGCCATTTCCAGAGAGATTGCTGAGCCGAGTAACAGACTATGAAATGTACAACAATTCACTTGTGTTTTGAGCTCTCTAGCAAAAGCTTATACAGCATATATTCAGGCATGAACTCTCTCTGCATGGAGTTTCTAGAGCTTGCCTCTTTGTGCCCCAGTGCCCTTGCATCAGTCAGCAAGAAGCAAGCCTAAGATCCTGGGCTAGAAGGAAGTGGGGGGAGGGGAGGAGCCACTGGCAAAACAGAGAAGATTCTCTTAATGTAGTTGTCTTTTTCAATTTTAGTGAAAATTATTTGGCATTTTCTTAACCAAAGTATCAATTCTCCATCTTAAATGTCACTCTATGCCTATGATCTCACATCTTCTCCAGGTACTGAGATCTCCAAGTACCAAGGTGACAGGCTCACATGCTGTAACAGTTCTACTTATACATATATATTCATGAACTTTTCATACTACCATAAAAACACAAATGCACAATTCTTTTACCACTGTTAACAATGTACACTGATGGAGGAATCATTTGATTCCATCTAGGTTAATCTGAGCAAAGAACCTTAAAATGCATTATTATTCCAATCTTATTAGTCCTATTAATGGAAAACCTAGACAGAAAATATTTAAATAAGAAAAAAGAAAGAATATTGAGGCTAAAGAGAATATAAGGATGTGGTCCCATACATAAGGTACCTACATTTTGCTGGACCTGTGTGAGATAGCTGATGTTCAATGTCTCATTTAATCCTTAAAATAACCATGAAAGATGCATTATATTAACCTCATCCCTTTTGCAACTAAAGAAATTGAAGTTTAATATGCTTAACTTGTTTAATGTTAGTAAGAGAAAGAGTAGATAATCAAATACAGGTGTATCTTTAAATCCTATAAATTTCAACTGCACAAGGAGACCCATCACTCCAAACCCTTAATCTCAAAGATGAGAACATTATGGTGAATCCACATTAGATGATCAGCTTAAGGTCACTCTCCTGACCCTGTGTCCACAGCAAAATTTTATCCAATCTAAAAATGTCCAATCTTGGCTTAAGTAATTTTATAAATCAACTTTATTAAATAAGATATATAAATATCTGAGCATCAGGGCTTTAACTCAAAATAAAGTACTCAAAATATTTTAGTTCCCCCCCCGTACTAGTCTCTTTGGTGTGATAATATGCTTAGGAATGTATTAGCTGTCATCATCCCACTGGAAATGATTAACATGATACCATTTATCATAAGATCATATATCTGGTCTTATTTAATATGCTAATACTAGTTGTTATAGGGACAGTGTTGGTGTTTTATAATTCCTGAATTTTTTAGTAAACATCTAATGGGCAGCTTCTTTAGTCATCATAGCGCCTGTAAAGCTTTAGGCTCTCCTTGCTGTTATCATGGAATTTTAATATCGATGTAAATTATATCCCAGATAGTTTCATTTCATTAAAAAGTTCTTATAAATATTAAATGTTAAATCGGTTTGGTCATGTAGGAAATAAACTTGCATCTTTTACAGCTCATTGCTTTCGTTGATAGGTTCATAACAATCAAATTAATGATACTTTATATTTTCTACCTCAAAATAATAGTCACAGAACTCTAGAGCTTCAGGATGCCTCAGAAAGAAATGAACCCTAACTCCGCACTTTGTAGTAAAGGAAACAAAGGTCAGAAGGGCTGAGTGGTCTGCTGAAGTCTGTGGACCCTCAATGTGCCGTCTCCTCTTCCTTAGTGCTTTCCCCTGGAATTTAGCTGCAAGATCAGAGAGTTTTGCAATTTTGAAACAAAGCCATAAATTGCAGTGCTGCACTTTGTGAAAGTTCTGTGCCAACCACGCTACCCTTTTAAAAGCAGTTATAACACTGGCTTCAATATTGTAAGGTTAAGGTCTTTCTGGCCTCGGAATACCTGTTCATAACCGAAGAAACATTTCCAGTGGTAGCATCTCAAACATGCCTTTAGCTGTTGTTTTCTTCTTGGTTCTTGAAATAGCTTATTAGGTCAAAAGAAAAAAAAATCCATTGACTATTCTAAAGCAAGAGGACACCAATGTGCTGTATCTTACTGTGTGAGACCAAAACCGAAGCGTATATTCACAGCCTCAGAAAACTACACTGTATGGGCCAATGAACATACACTGGAAAAGAACTGTAGTAATCATACCGCCTATCTTCTGTGAGGGCCGATGTCTTTGTTCCACAATAACTCAAGAAATATTNGGCCAATGAACATACACTGGAAAAGAACTGTAGTAATCATACCGCCTATCTTCTGTGAGGGCTGATGTCTTTGTTCCACAATAACTCAAGAAATATTTCAGTAAAAAAAATTTTTTAACATGTGACATGAAAATACAACTATCAGANTCAGGTCATGATCTCAGGGTCCTCAGCAGGGAGCCTGCTTCCCCTTCTCTCTCTCTGCCTGCCTCTCTGCCTCCTTGTGATCTCTCTCTCTGTCAAATAAATAAATAAAATCTTTAAAAAAAAAAAAAAAAAAAGAAATATTTCAGTAAAAAAAATTTTTTAACATGTGACATGAAAATACAACTATCAGGCTTTTTTTCCTTTGCTAACATGCAAACAAACTGTTATGAACCAGTAAAAATCAGTCTTCTGTAGGTTATGTGATAAAATGCTGGTCTTTTTCTTTTGTCATTTCTATTACCAGGAGCTGAGTCATCTGCGGCTCCTTCCTGAATTTCAGAGTAAATAATCCAATTCATCCATTTCTGACAGAGTCTACTTTCCTTTTTCCTTAAGTTTCTTTAAGTTTTAAGGCACTGCCATGTATCTACAATGAAATTAAAATTATTTAACAACAGAAAGATTTATAGATCAAGGAATAATTTTAGGGGGCTATGATGGTTTGAAGTTATAACCATGTGAATGAGCAATCTTTTAAATAGATCCTCTAGTCTCGCCTTCAGAACTCTGCAGCACCAGGTGATGTGTTGGTTACAAATTCATCAGAGACTCTGAGCCACAAACTCCTAATGAAGTCTCTTCCCAATTCCTGTACCAGAGAAAATTTTGTTGTTTTAAACTGTTAGATTCAGGAGAAATTTAATGGATGACACAGGATCCAACTGTGAATGTGTCACCACCTAAATTTATATATTGAAGCCCTAACCCCCAGTGTGACTATTTTTGGAGATAGGGCCTTTGAGAACATAATGAAAGATCAGATTATAAGGGTAGAACCCTGATCTCGTAGATTGGTGTGCTTATAAGAAGGGGAATAAATGTCAGAATTGTCTCTCGTTCTCTTTCTCTCTCAATCTCTGCATGTGACAGAGAAAAGGCCATGTGAGGACACAGCAAGAGGTTGGCCATCTCTATGCCAAACCAGTTCTGCTGGTACTTGATCTGGAACTCCCAACCTCCAGAATTATGAGAAAAAAACTCTCTATTCTTTAGGTAGCTTGATCTATGTTATTTTGTTACATAACCCAAGCTGACTAATAATGAGCAGTTCTATAGTCAAGCTTAGAGTAATTTATAGCTACATTTAGTGATACATTAGTCTCAGATGTCAAAAGTCACCTGATGCCTATAAATTATCAATGTCCTTCACACACTTGACTACTTAAATTTTTTTTCCATATTTCCACCCAGCTTCTACACCTAGTCTAATGTAGCTTTCCTATAGAAAGAGAGAGAGAAAACCAGGTTTGCTTTTGTCTTGAGAAATTGCTGTGATCTACTCTTCCATTGGACTGTAATATGCCTTCCTAGAGTTTGAGTTCTGTGAGGGCAGATTATGCCTTCCTCATTTTGTTGTAGCATGTTTATAAAGAAGATTTATAACATATGATACATATTGATTGAATTGAATTTTATTAAATTCATCCAAAATGTACTAATTTAGATAAAACAGAAAACTCTATGTTTTCTATTTTATTTTAAAATATTGTTTAATTGCAATGTCCACAATAGCCAAACTATGGAAAGAACCTAGATGTCCATCAACAGATGAATGGATAAAGAAGATGTGGTATATATATACAATGGAATACTATGCAGCCATCGAAAGAATTGAAATCTTGCCGTTTGCAACGATGAGGCTGGAACTGGAGGGTATTTTGCCAAGCTAAATAAGTCAACCAGAGAAAGACCATTATCATATGATCTCTCTGATATGAGGAATTTGAAGGGCAGGGTGGGGTTTGTGGGGGGTAGGGAGGGGAAAAATGAAACAAGATGGGATCAGGAAGGAGACAAACCGTAAGAGACTGTTAATCTCATGAAACAAACTGAGGGTTCCTGGGGGGTGTGAGGGTAGGGATAGGGTGGCTGGGTTATGGACATTGGGGAGGGTTTGTGCTATGATGAGTGTTATGAAATGTGTAAACCTGATGATTCATAGTCCTGTACCCCTGAGGCAAATAATACATTATATGTAATAAATTTAAAAATAAAATAAAATATTGCTTAATTTCACAAAGACATAAAGTTATGTAAAATTTATTTTGCTTAATCATTCATGATATTTATCATGCATTTGCTATATGCAAAGCACTCAGTTATTCAATTAATGATGAATTTCATTTAGAGGATTTAAAGCAAAAAAGAAACTGAATTTATATTAGATCTGGGACTTCAAAAGTTTTTACAAGATAGTCACTCTGTATCATCATCATGCTCAGAATCCTTCAACAGATTATTGTGGCATTTAGGATGATTAACAAACTCCTTAAGCTGTATTTTGTTTTGTTGTTGTTGTTTTTCTTTTCTTTTTTTTAAATTTAATTTATTTATTGTCAGAGAGAGAGCACAAGCAGGCAGAGTGGCAGGCAGAGGCCGAGGGAGAAGAAGGCTCCCTGCTGAGCAAGGAGCCTGATGTGGGATTCAATCCCAGGACCCTGGGATCATGACCTGAGCTGAAGGCAGCTGCTTAACCAACTGAGCCCCCCAGGCCTCCCTGTTTTTTTGTTTTTAATGCCCACATGACCTGACAGCTTCCTACCTGTTTGACTTCATTTCAAATGACTCATTATCCACTATAAAGCCATATCAGCCATTTTAGTTTCCTCAGACAAATCAAGCTGCATCCTAAATTATTCTCCTCCTCATCTTCTTCCGTTATTTATTTATTTTTAGATTTTTTATTTATTTGAGAGAGAGAGCGAGCACATGCACAGGCATGTGAGTGGGGGAGGGGTGCATGGGAGAGGGAGAGAGACTCTAAAGCAGACTCGAGCTGAGCACTGAGCCCCAGTGGGGCTTGATTCTCACTACTGCAAGATTCTGACCTGAGCTGAAACCAAGAGTCAGGGACCTAACCAACTGAGCCACCCAGGCACCCCTCTTCTTTGGTCATTTAGATCCAAGATTGAAAGTCATCCATTGAGGACTCTTCAGACTCCGCAGTTTCATGTAGTCATGCTTGCCTTTCTACATAACCTTGGGTCCATGAGGCTCATAGTGCTTACTACTATCAAATATTATATCCATTTGTTTATTTGTCTTTCCCTACTTAAATGTAAGTTCCAGCCTAGCAGAGGGCTTAACTGTTATGCTTGCTGTTGTATCTGTAGGGATCAGAACAATAGGCCAATAGCCACTATTCAATAACTAATTAATAAATAGATGAATAAAAAATGAATACAAGGTTGGATGATAAGGAAGAGAGAGAACTCAGGGCTGTTTCCTAAATTTTTAACTTGAGCCAATGGATATAAAGTGATATCATTTAAGGAAACTAAAGACTGAAGAAGGAAGAATGTTATTATGGGAAAGGAATCAAGAATTTTGATTGGCTCATATCAAGTTTCATATTACTATTAGAATATGAAACTTCAGGTGGAAGTATCAAGTTGTCAGGTAGCTGCCAACTCTGAATGTTAGGGGTAAACTCAAGGGTAGAATTATAGAAACAAATGTTCAGATTTTACATGTGCTAATTACAATTATAGTAATCACAAAAGTTGACATATCATCTATATTTATGTGTGTCATGCACACACACACACACACACACACACACATTAGTGGGCCAGACACTATTTTATATTTTATTTAGTTTAGTTCATCGTTCATCTGATCCTAATAACTTCAGTTTAAGACAGACCTAGATTTTATCTCATTTTACAATTCAAGAAATTGAACCACCCAGAGCCTTCATAACATGACTAAAGACAGGAGATAATTGAGGTATCTCTGATTCAGACTCAGGTAGCCTGATTGCGTAAGCTACATCTTCAACTGGTGACAGTGGGGAAAGAGAAATAAGGTCCGCAATGAGTCTGGGATTATTCTAGCATGAGAGGCTGAATAGTATAGGTGCATCAAGAAAAACTAGGGCGCCTGGGTGGGTCAGTGGGTTAAGCCTCTGCCTTTGGCTCAGGTCATGATTCCAGGGTCCTGGGATCGAGTCCCGTGTCGGGCTCCCTGCTTAGCGGGGAGCCTGCTTCTCCCTCTCTCTCTGCCTGCCTCTCTGCCTACTTGTGATCTCTCTCTGTCAAACAGGAAAATAAAAATCTATAAAAAAAAACACTAAAAAGCTGAGAGGAAAATTAGGAAGAAACAAAAAAATTGAGAATATGTTTCCTGAGAAACTGAGAAAGAGAAAGAGCTTATTTGTGTCAGATGTTTCTAAGAGCTAGAAGAGAGGAGAACAGGAAACTCTATCCTGGATTTTCAAAATAGAGAGGTAGGTGAGTGGTGACCCCCTTAAGAGCAATCTCTGATGGAAAGACATATATGACAATCAGGAAAGCATGAAGGAGAAAGCACAAAGTGGGGAAGCCAAGGATGGCAGTCTGACTCCGAGAATGTTTTGCCCTAATGTCAGCATAGTTGGTGAAATGAAAATGAGTGCGTCAGGGGAATTTCTAAAAAGAAAATGTGTAGTGTGTTTGATGTTCATGAAAACAATAGTGTTGAAGTCATAATAGTAGGAGTTCCTTGAGATCAAATTACAAACTTAGGAAAATACTGGAATACTGATCAAATCTGAATGATAAATTTACAAGGTCCTCTTAATCCTGAGGAAGTCTGTTGCTGTTTCCTCTCCCCCTCCAACACACATGGCTTCTAGATAAAAAGATTTAAGTTACAAAAAAGTAGCTTGTGAGCACTTTAAAAAACTACCCCTGGTGTCATTCAATCTTTCTTTTTAGGTTATGGCAAGTTGTAATCATTAAATATTAAAGAAGAACAGCAGCACAGTAATGAATGTGAGGGTGTGATTTCCCACCCTGGTCCTGCAGATAATTCAAGTCTTTCAAGCTCGAGTTACTTTTGTTTTTTTTTTCTAGAGCACAAAAACTGTGTATCTTGACTTACTAAAATCAAAGGTATTAAAAGAGAGAAAAACAGTAATTGAAAAAGACATTTTTCTTAACTCGTCAGTATTTTTTATTTAGTTGTACAACCTTGGGTCCCTCAAAAGTCAGAGACAGAGATCGACTTTATTTCCAGAACAGCAAGAAGTTAGAAAGGGACTTCAGGGTAGGAGAGGAGCGGTAACCCCTAGTTCCCATTACATCACAGCGGTAGGGTCTGTCAGATGCTGACAATGCCAGAACACCTATCCAAAAATCTCAGCAAATTTGGCAATTGCAAGTACTGTGGTAGGCCCTGTATTTCTATATGGAAACCGGATATAGTCCAGGAAACATATTTTACATATATTTAGTTATTGGTATCTGATGTCCAAAGTCCTATCTAGAAAAGAAATGTGTCTTGTATATGTAGTGACAAATAAATTTGATCTTTTTCTTACTTGAGTTGTCTGATGGGTCCAGCATCATGTAGAATAGAAGCTGAAGAATTAAGCTAACAGTAATGCATTATTCAGTACCTTGATTCAGCATACTAAATCTAAAACAAGAAGTTAAAAATGAAAGTTAGTTGATATCTTCTTAAAACAAATCAAGAATGATCACACTGGTAGTGTTTGTTGTAGCCCAAAGGCAGATCAGTGGTTAAAATCTCTTGCCAGTACTTCCCTGGGCTGTGTCAATGTCATTGCCACCTGCACATATCTGTTTATGCTGTGGTGCTATGTACCATGTGTCTGCCCTGTAGTTTTGGAATATTGTTCCGTTTCCTGAAGCAACCATTACATAACAAATGATTGCTCAATATATCACTAAGGCCCAAAGAAATAATATGCATGCAATTCAAAGCCATCTGCTGTTCCAAATGCTGTTTATTGAATAAATAAGTATTGATATAATCTGTAGACATTGATAAGTGATCAGGTGAAAAAAAGCAATGCAAATGTAAGAATTGAATTTTCTCAAATTGCTGTGGATTATTCATAAAGCAATCACAAAGCTCCGAATTTTCTGAAGTCATGTCTTAATCATTGTTTTAGATCCTGGTCAATAAACATTGGTTGTATGAAATATACAACAGATACCATATATATGTCAAAGGGAGGAAGGAAGAGAGGGAAGGAAGGAAGAAGAAAGGGAAGGGAAAGGAAGGGAAGGAGGAAAGGGAAGGAGGGAGGGATGGAGGGAAGAAGGGAGGGAAAGAAAGAAAGAAAGAAAGAAAGAAAGAAAGAAAGAAAGAAAGAAAGAAAGAAAGAAAGAAAAAAAGAAAGACAAAAAAAGGGAAAAAAAGATGGCTAAACTAAGTGTCATAATGATCCTGAGTCTCACCCAAACTTCTTGGATAAAATATTGGATTAAAATTAATGAATAATGTCTTCATGTAATTTTCATTTTTTTAATGTAAAGAAAACAGCAATTAAAAGCAGGTATTCTGTCAATTTATTCATAGCTGAAAAAAATCTTCTGTTCAATTTTTAGTGATATTATCTATATATTCTGGATTTATTTTTTATCATTTCTTACAGCAAAACTTGACCACAAATAGGCCCAGAAAGATATGGAGACTGCAAAGGCAAGAAATAGAACAGACTGGAGAATAATGTCTAGTGGAAAACACTGGGGATGGTTTCTGACACATGGAACTTAGTCAAAGGACAGCTCAGAAACCTACTAAGTTTTTGAAGGAAATGGAGCATAAAAAAATAGCTATAAAAAAAAGTTGGTGGAGGGGGAGGTTTGATAAATACTTAAAAAAATTCTTGGGCCCATAACTCGATGAGAAGAAACGAGGCTCCAAAAACATACTTTCAATATGGCTAAGGACAAGCTTGGACAAGGAAAAGCATCCCAGAAATCTGATCAAAAAGAGTATGAAAAAAAATTAAGAAAGGAGTTTCTCCCAGATAGCCGACTTGGTGCTCATTCAAGAAACTTCCCCATCCCAGGGAAAGGGCTTTCTCATAGTTTGACCCGCAGGCTTTTGAATTCCTACACACCAGTAATGTGTCTCTTTTTTACTTTTGGAATAAGAACGTTTTGCGTTTAGGTTCTTCCTTGTTTTACTATTAAATAATTAAGTGGTTGTTACAAGGAGGGTGTGCAAATAATATATCTTTTTGACAATAGGTCTCTAGGCTGAAAAGATTAATATTTGGACATAATTGGGAAGAATGAATATCACATAAATTTCCTAGATTTTGAGATGGCTGCCATGGCTGATGCGATTTGGGGGTTGATAGCTTTGGGAAAGGCTGAACGCCCTCTGTATGAGAGGCATGGCAAAGAGGATATTGATGACCAGAGGGACTGTCTGGATACTTGCCAACCCTACGCACTGTTTTGGAGCGTACATTAGCACACGTACCAGCCTTCTTTGCAGTGGCATTGTGACTGTGATTAGTTTTGGCCAATAAAATACAGAAAGAAATGAGGCACTCCACTTTCAAGGGTGAACCCTTAAATTCCATACTTTCCTCCCTCTCTCTCTCCCCTACTTCTGTAGCCACGAACAAATGACTTCAGGAGAGTAGAGCCACACTATAGAAGGAGCCCCAGTCCTTAGGTCACTTCTTAAAAAACAGACTCCCCGGAGACCCATGTAGAATATAACATGAAGAAAAATATATAAATATATAATATGTACATATACATAAAAGCACTTAAAGCACTTCGATTTGAGAGAGGTTTGTTATAGCATCTAGCAGTACTACTCTATTTCATACATGACTCATACCCTCGTATATGGTTTACCCAGAGCTTGCTTTGTGCTCATGTTTCTTGAGCAATGCCAATTCCTTCATGGTATAGAGGGAAATAGTGTCAAGCTTGTACAAAGCAAGTGGCAGGTAAAGTAGTCGTCTTCATTTAGATCTACAGTGATAGGACATTGTCATTTCCTTTTTCCCACTGGAAAATTCTGATCGATTCGAGCCATCCTCTCTTCTTCCATCTCAGGTATTCTTATCTGATGGTAAGAGAGTAGAATAACCATGTACGCTTGATGAGTGGCTCACAGAGCAAGAACATATCTCAAAACTTCAGCCACCCAGAAATTACAAAATGATCATACCTCCATTTGACAATATAAAACAGCAGAGAAAAGTAAGACCAGTAAGTGTGTCTTATCTGCTCTATATGAATTCAAAATTATGAGCCATAAAACAGGGCAGGTCTCTGAGTAAGCTAAAGAGCTTGGGCTGATTCCTGATATGAGTCTAATGATGAGTCAGTGGACGAGCTATTTATAACACAGTCAGTCACAGCGAGAGATAAGAACCTGCACAAAGCTTCATTAAAACGGGTGTTTTGGCTGGCAGCTACCATACTAACAAAACACGATACCATCAGTGCAGTTGTCCTATGCGATAAAGCAACAAACTCTTCATAGTCTTCCAGCATTAGTCCATCAAATGAAAATATCCACATAGTTACATAAACTAACCTTCAACTTTGAAAGCTACATAAAGCAGAATTACTGAAGATCTTGTCTTTGGCTAAAAAACATGACTTCAAACCTTAAAAGAATAATCTTTAACGCATGCAAGAAAACTAGACTGATTTAATGTGATACAATATAAATAATTACATATAGCAAAATAACATTAGAGGTACAAGTACATCACAAAGAACGTTGAACGTTCAGTGAGGATTGTTATAGTCACACTGCAAAACTTCATCAGCTAACTTGAAAACTATACTTTTTTTTTAAATTTTATTTTTATTCTTTGCCCAAGGGGTACAGGTCTGTGAATCATCAGGCTTACATCTTTCACAGCATTCACCAAAGCACAAACCCTCCCCANACAGCAGAATGTCCATAACCCATCCACCCTATCCCTACCCTCCCACCCCCCAGTAACCCTGTTTGTTTTGTGAGATTAAGAGTCTCTCTCTTTTTTTTTAAAGATTTTATTTATTTTATTTGACACAGAGAGAGAGATCACAAGTAGGCAGAGAGGCAGGCAGAGAGACAGGGAGAGGAGGAAGCAGGCTTGCCGCTGAGCAGAGAGCTGGATGCGGGCCTTGATCCCAGGACACTGAGATCATGACCTGAGCCGAAAGCAGAGGCTTTAACCCACTGAGCCACCAGGCGCCCAGATTAGGAGTCTCTTATGGTTCATCTCCTTCCCCATCCCACCTTGTTTCATTATTTTTCCCTCCCTACCCCCCACAACCCCCCACCCTGACCCTCAAGTTCCTCATATCAGAGAGATCATATGATAAGAAAACTATACTTTTGTAGATTGGGTAAATTGATTTACACAAACCTGATGTGGAGTTTAAGCACCACATAAACAACAGGACTTTGTTTTGATATTGAGAAAGCTGAACAACTTTAACGTTAAACAATTCTGTCTAACCCAGGCAATTACAAGGACGGCCAACATCAGGTTTACTGACCTGCTCCTTTTCATGCAACTATCTGTGGTCCACATCACATACCTTGAATCAGAATGATTGTATTTTGAGTGTTGCCAGAATCTTCATTTTTACCAGTCTCCAAGTACCTGAAGGATACTAAAGCTGCATGAAAATATATTTGAAACCTCTCTGGATTCTGGTAATTTTAAAGTTATAAAGTGAATACTAGGTTAGGGTTTTTATGGTGGAAAAAAAATAAGGCATGGAAAGCTTTTGGTCTGACATATAACTACCATATATTACATTGAAAAATGTTGAAAATGAAATTGTGTAGATGAGCAATATTATTTACTCTGTGTCTTCAAAATGCCTAATTTATGTTTCATCTTCACAACACTACAGATAGGGGTCTGGAGCTAATACTTTTATCCTAAATAATGGGTTGAGGAATCACCCCCCCACCCCATTCCCCCAAGAAAACAAAAAACCTCAGGCCCCTCTAGTTGGAGATTTATCAAAGCCATTCTGGGAATGGGCTTCAGGTCTCCTGTAGCTTAAAACTGAGCTTTTATCCCTCTTCATTTTGCAAAATGTGGAATAAACAAAATTACAGAATCTCAGAGTCCTTCTTTCCTTTTCAAGGCCAATGTTTCTAGCTTGAAAACCCACAATTTATATTTACAATGAGCCATTATTTCCTTGGTCAACCATCATCTGCTTTTCAGGTGACCCTCAATGTCCTGTGGTAAGAAGGCTATTCAAAGTGCCCGTCTGAAATAGATTAGCCTGATAATTACTCCTGCAATTGCCTCTCAAGGAGAAATAACTGATCTTGTCTCAGGGTTTGCAAAGACAGATAATAAACAACCCGCTGCTGTGGGTTCCCTGGCCCCCTACTCTAAAAGCACATATCAAAGAGAAAATATATCAATAAAAATGAAGAAGGAAGTATTTTCAGAGAAGTTTACAATATTTGGTTATATGCTATTTAGATGCGTATTTTAAATCTTCTTTTATCTCCTGACGGAATGAAAAATTAATGAAGACACTGATAAAGAGGGGAGGTGAATAACCAAAAAAGCCCATCAAAGGTTTTGATAAAATATCTCTATGCCAAGACTCACTTGAACGAGAGAGAGTAAAGCCTTTTAAATGTACTTTGCAAATTCACAGAAGCCATAGAATTTGAATCAAGTGAATGACCTCTCCACAGGTTTGCCAAAGCAAGAACATGGCCGCTGAAGGGACTGCAGTACAATGAAAGCATTCGGGAAAGCATTTTTGTCACTATTGAGAACTAAAAAGTGCGCCTGGCCTCTGAGCTGCAGTTTTATATATATATATATATATATATATATATATATATATATTTTATCATTATGAAAAGCTTTTTAAGATTAAAGGAAATCATCTAAGATTTTATCTGTAAGAAGGTAGAGGAGGAAGTAGGACACAAAGAAGTACAGCAAGTGAGCAGAAATAGCAACACTGAATAAAACCAGATGAAACCTGAAGTACGAACATATTATTTATTCATTTGACAGTCTCTGAAATCAAACAAGAATTACATGTTCAGAATGCATCAGATATTAGACTTTGCCATGGATAACAAAAAATGAAAAGAAAGTGCAGTCAGTGATCACACTATGTCCTGAGATGAAACCTAAGGAACGCATTCTTGCTCCTGTGAACACAATTAATTGCTCTCACGACCACCTCCTAAATTCTACTCCCTCTCAACATTTTCTTTGTTGTAAGGAAGCATGTGCTCCACTTATCTACACTGGTCTCTAGGTAGCCCAGGAAACAGTGATAATTTTATCAAAAATTAGCAAAGTAGGAGATGTTACACGGATTATCCTATTTAAGCCCTCACCAATTTTTGAGATAGTCATATAATCATCCCCATTTTGGGCGCCTGGGTGGCTCAGTGGGTTAAAGCCTCTGCTTTCAGCTCAGGTCATGATCTCAGCGTCCTGGGATCGAGGCCGCATTGGACTCTGCTCAGCAGGGAGCCTGCTTCCTCCTCTCCCTGTCTCTCTGCCTGCCTCTCTGCCTACTTGTAATCTCTCTCTCTGTGTGTCAAATAAATAAATAAAATCTTTAAAAAAAAAATCATCCCCATTTTCAAGCTGTAAAAATGCAACTTATTTGACACAGTAGGGGCGGAGGCGGGAATGTGAACACCTGAATCCAGAATTCCTGCTGCAAGGGGTAACAGCAGCAGGATTCCAAGGATTCCGAGAGGTGAAGCTGCAGTGGGGGCAGGAGCCACAAGGTCAGCTGAACAATTGGACGGGCTTTGCCATTTGTCCCGGACTTCTGGGTAGCTGCCAAGCTGTGTGAGAGAAAAGACAGAAAGCAAGCCAAAGCATGGGGTAGGACAGTAGCTACGCACACACTTGTACATTTTTATTTGTCCTAAAGCTCTTTTTCTTTTTTCATTTCTTTTCCTTCCTTAAAAAATAAATTTTTTAAAAAGAATATACTCTTCTCCCATTTCACAGGATTGTGGCAAGGCTGAAATTGTGGACCCACTTCCCCCAGCTCCAGAGGTGGGCTATGACTGAGGCATGTCGATAGATTGGAATACTGGTTACCCTCTGGGGACAGATCAGGGGCAAACTAGGAACCAAGATGGGCCCCATGGACAGCTCTGGGGAAGTGCTGGAGAAAAGGGTGTGGTTTTTCCCTTCAAACTTAAAAGTTGATGTGGTCTTGAAGGTGTTAGCAGGACATACTTATTTGGAACAAAATCACCAAAGAAGGAAAAATTCAGAAAGGGAGAAACAGAGAGGAGGACTGATTTAAACTGATGATATTCTTGAACTCGTGAATCTTTGGACCCGGATTCAGCTGTGCTCAGTTCTGTGAGATCATAAACTATTTATTTGATCAACCCATTGAGATGATTACCAGCACTTTCAGCCAAAAGGATTTAGTTTACAGCAGTGCCCCTATTTTCTGAATTTAAAACTAGGAATCATATTTTTAGAACATCAGTGTTACCTAAAGGGGGTGATGACATATTATTTTAAATGAAAACTCTTTCTAGAACTATGGCAATTACATAGCTGACACTTACTATGCTCCAAGCACTGTTTAAAGCACTTTGCAAACATCAAGTCATCCAATCTTACAACTGTATTATCATGATACTCATTTTATAGATAAGGAAAATGATTTACAGGTCAAATAACTTTTCCAAAGTCACACAGATAATGTGTTATTGATCATGAGGCTCTCGAAGGTGAGTACTGACTATTGTCGTGGTTTGAGCTGCTATAACAAAACACCATAGACTGGATGACTTAAACGACATTTATTTCTCACAATTCTGGAGGCTGGAAGATCCAAGAACAAGGTGCTGGCAGATTCAGTGTCTAGGGGGGACTCTCTCTTTGGCTTACAGGTGGCTATCATCTTGCTATGACCTCAATGGCAGAGAAAAGGAGAAAGAAGGACAGAGAAAGCACCCTGTCTTAGAAGGGCACTAATATCATCAAGGAGAGAACCTCACCCTCATGACCTCATCCAACCCTAACCAACTCGCAAAGGCCCCACCTCCTAATCTAATCACATTGTGAGTTAGGACTTCAGCATATGATTTTTGTAGGGATACAAACATTTAGTCCATAATAAAAACCCCATTCTAATTTTCTAAGATAACCTAGGCTAAAGAATGCATAAGTCCCAGTATGAGTTTCCACCTTTACAAAACTCTTTCATTAAATGGATGGTGTAGTTTACTGATGCTCCTCTATTCCAGAGCATCGATGAATGTAAGTGAACTACAGTACAAACAACCAGAGACATGGAGAAAAAGGATGGGATCCAAGCTATCTATCTTCATAGCATTATAGAGAATTATTTTTAAAACTGAGAAGCAGACTGTGCAGAAAGATTATACAAATTTGGAGTATAGTAATGTATACATCCATTATAGACTGAAAGTGTCTCATTTGCAAATAAACATATGTCTAAAGTGGAATTAGAACTGCCTAAAATTAGGCCAGTTCTAACAGATACTGTAAGTATTCACTATATTAGGCCATAAAACAAAAGACGCTTAAGGGACTTTCAAGTCCAGAACTTAAAAATATGTCATAAGAAAAACTGTTACATATTTAATGAGACTATCTCTAACTTAAAAATGGGAAATTATGGTCATGCATTGGATAATTCAAGCAAAGTATTTTTATGTATACTTGCTATAACTGTAGGTTGAAATCACGGTGATGACGATGATGATAAGGAAACATCCATCAAAGAATGTAAGAATAAACATTCTTTGACACCCCTGACACCAAACTATCCCCTCTCTACCAAGTTTTAGCAGATCTCTTTCTCTGTTCAGTCCTATTTTATCTCTTTTGACAAGATCATAGAGTAGAAATGTCTAAAGGAACTATAAAAATATGGGCAAGTAGTAAGTGTTGGCCATATAGTATTTTAGGTTTTTGACTGTCATTTTATTAAAGAAAATTTATCAAGTACTTAATAATCTTACAAAATAAATATTTTACAAGAACTCAGTACAACCCTATGAAAAACAACCACCGGGATTTTAGTTTAAGGAAGTATGTCCGGTACAACTGCAAAATGCTATTACTTATTTTTTTATATTTATGATACATTTATAGAGTTTGAAACTTTGAAATTACTTTTCCCAATCTAAACTAAAGAAACATGTCGTCCAAAAGCCTAAAGCATGTGAAAACTCTGCAGAATGGCTCGCGCAGTGATGGTGAAGGGGAAATATGCAGGAATGAGGGAGCCCGGAGTCTGTCCCATGTTCTCTGAACAAGATGCTCATCACGACTAAGGTACAGTAGGTACAGTGGCACATGTCATGAGTTCATTTCATGTATACCTTCACCATTATCTTGTGTTTAAACCTAGCAACTAACTAGAGAAAAAAAATGCAGGGCCCAGAGTCTGATATACATAATAGGTACTAACTGCTCTTTCTGTTGTTTTGGCTTGGGTTGTTTGTTTAATAAGAGTGCAAATAATAAACGCCACCAAGCCTCCAGCACCCAACTTCACCACGACTCAGTGTCTGTGCTCTGGCCTGTGACACGCAGGAAGCTAGAGTGCCCTGGAAGAAGAGGCATTGGGCTGAAAACTTGCCTCTGCCATTGGCCACGTGTGATCAAAGAGAGGCAGTTTATTGAGTTTCAGTTTCATTGACTTAAATATCTTTTTGTTTGCAGGTAACAGAACTATAGTTCATAAAGCCTCTGTAAAATAAAACATATTTGTTTCAGTCTGTCTAGTTCTAGAGATGAAAATATTTTTAGTCTCTCTCTCTCCTAACCCTAAATTTGCTTTCCTTTCTCTGCATTATAAAATATATGATCTACAGCATATCCTCCATGTGGCCAGGGGAGGGCGCTGTTGGCAATTCCAAGCTTACACAGTCCTCACAGTTCAGGATCTCAAAGGAGGAAGGATAAATTTCTCTCCCGAGTTCATATATAGCTGAAGTGAGCCATTGGAGTTGCATGCTCCCTCCTGAATCAATCACCACGGCCAAAGGTGTATAGTGCTTTAAATTACAAGCCTGTGTGGTGTGTTTACCCCTGTAACCTGAGCAGGGGAGCATTATTTTTTTCAGGCCCAAAGAACCAATAGACTAGAAGCAGTTTCCCTAAGGAAAAGAAGAATGGGCAAGCCTTTCAGAATTATAAGTGAGAATTACTTGTAATTATACTTAACCCTCATTAAATCAAGTGTGAAGTTAGAATAAAGACTTTTTTTTCAGACATGCGAGCCTCTTAACATTTATTTCCTGCATGTCGTTTTTCAAGAAACCTTTGGAAGATGCATTGTAAAAAGGAATAAACCTAGAAAAAAAAATGGAATGAGGAAAAGCGTTCTGAGAGGGGTGAAAGAATCCCCAAGATGTTGCCAGAGGGTAATCCCATGATGAGTTCTAGAAAGCAGTCTTGGAAAGGTTGCAGAAGCAGATGCGGAGTTACAAAGCAAATTGATAAAATTGGCAATGTATATGAGGAGTTTGAGAAGAATTTTACAATTCTATCAAAGTTTTGAGCCAAATTAATAAACAATACATGGAAGTCATGAAAAAAGAAGAAAAACAAGATAATTCATTCAGGGGGAAAACCCAAAACATTTTTTTTTTAAGATTTTATGTATTTATTTGACAGAGAGAAAGAAAGAGAAAGAGAGGGAGCGCAAGCAGGGGGAGCCGCAGGCAGAGGGAGAAGGAGGCTCCCCTCTGAGCCAGAAGCCCAATGAGAGACTCCATCCCGGGACCCTGGGGTCATGACCTGAGCTGAAGGCGGACTCTTAACTGACTAAGCCACCCAGGCGTCCCAACTAGAAACATTTTTAAAGAAAGAAAAAGTAACCATAATATATACCACATGGCTTTGCTGTAAATGATACTATGTAGTCATAGTAACACACTGATTGCTGAATGAATCCAAACCGGTGATTAAGCACATAGGACTGTAATGGAAGAATGAGAGGAGCAGAAGATGGGGTGGGGGTGGGGGGCTGTAAAAAAAAGTTTATGTTTTATTGCCATATGGAATGATGACTAAAACTGAAAATTTTTAAAAAGCAGTCTAATAATGTGGTTATAAATATGCAACTAAACATGTAAAGAATGTTTAAAGACTTGAAAAATGGCCTCAATGTTATTTAATATTTGCTAATATTTGGGTAGATGAAAACATTCATACTACAAAAGATTTATATAGCACTGCTCTTAAAAGTGCCATTTTAATTAAAACTGTGAAAGAGTACTTCCATCAAATTCCACTGTAGTGGAGTCTCCAGAGAAAGACATTTCATTTTCATATTCCCTTTGGAATTACATGCTTCTCAGCAGGAACATCAAAGGTTTTGTTTGTTTGTTTGTTTGTGGTGGTTGTTGATTTTTGTTTTATTTTTTTGCAAATTATGGATAATTTGGGAGGAACTGTTGGAGCTGGTGGTGATTCACTGGTGGTTGGAGTTAGATGATTTGCCAGGGCTTATCCTTAACTTTCAGGATGTTGTACCTGATCAGTTCAACTGCCCTCATCTCAGATACAAAGAAGTGGCAAAATAAAAGATCACAGACTGAGGAGCCAGACTCCGTGCTATAAAATCACAGCTCTGCCCCTTATTGGCCATGAGAATTTGGACAAGTCATTAAGCAATTTGTGCCTCAGTTTCCTCATCTGTAATATAGGGATTGATATTCTGGTGAAGATCCTGTGTTAATGTAAGTAAAGGACACAAAGCATTGTCTAGCTATAAGACCCATTCCTACTATTGTTGCTCTGAGTGGAGACTGGGCATAAAAGTTGGTCCATTGTTCATGACAAGGCAGAATAATTTTGAATGCTACACTGTGAATTCTATTTACATTATCTTTCTGTTCATGTCCTGGAGGGATTTGTGCAGTTTCAAAAAAGGATAGAGAATGATTAAGTATTAAATTGAAATAATAAATCAAAGTATTAAAGCACAAAAAATGTAGATTACTCATAGGGAAAAAAAGTCACGATCCCGGTTTGAGTGTTTAATTAAAGCATTGTTCGCTGTATGGATAGAGTCTTTATCTAACCTCAATGCAATGACTCAAGAAATGTAAGAGAGACTGAGAAACTATAGGAGCAATGACATAGTAAAAAAAAAAAAAAGGCTTCCACAATACTTCCTGTGTCAGTCCCGTGTCAACAACACCACTGACCAGAAACCAATAGCCACCTTCAAGGTTAGCCTAGAGGCAAGCCCGTGTCACCTGCGGAGATGAGGCAGCAGCAACCACATGGAACCAAGGAGGAAAGACTGGCATCAGGGAAATTGGAGAACATCACTGGCTGTGGTTGTGTTTCAGTATCTTAGAGACTCCAACAATAGAAAGGAGGGAAATGAAGATGGACAGGTAGTGTTACTCTCATGAGAAAGTGCTGGGCTGGAGTGGGGTCTTCTGAGCCAGACACTGCTCTTGGAGTACTTTTATTATCCCTGTGTTCCCTAGTCTTTCCTTTTCCTCTTTGGGTCACACTGGGAAATGTGGATGACATGATTATTATAGAGAGATGTCAGAGATGTTAGGTGAGTGATTTGCATAAAGTATATTCTATCTATACACTCTTTCATCTGGGGTTATAAAAATGTATCTGTACTTGTTCACAGATTTTATCTGTAAGAAACATTACTTTCTCTTTAGCTAAGCTTAGGTCTGTAAATCTGCATATATTCCATTTTATATACGTGCAGTATTGTCTGTGGGACAAAATAATTTTAAAGTGCTCTTGGATTAAGCCCTCCATAATTTATTTACAATACATCAGTAGAATCGTTGATGAGAGAGATATTAGAGGTCATCTATTACTACTATTGTCAGAATAAATACAGAAGAAATCTTTAGAATATTACAAATGCCATTAGAGTGAGAATTTGCCATTGGAAATGATTTAGGAAAACAGAGTGGAGCATACAATAGACCGAATGTTTGTGTCTCCCCAAATTAGTGACTTGAAATCCTAACTTCCAGTGTGATGTTACTAGGATGTGGGGCCCCTGGGAGGTGATTAGGTTATGAAGGAGGAGCCTGCAGGCATGGGATTCGTGCCCTTACGAAAGAGATTGCGGAGTTTCCTCACTCCTTATACCATGTAAGGACACAGCAAAAAGATGACAGTTTATGAACCAAGAAGCAGGTCCTCACCAGATACCGAATCTGCTGGCAACGTGATCCTGGACATCCCAGTCTCCACAACTGTGAGAAATAAATATGTGTTTGTAGATAAGCCACTTAGCCTCTGGCATTCTGTTATTGCAGCCCAAAAAGACTAAAACGAGAAAAAATGGAATATTTAAGAAATATATAATATCTATGTATGCTTCTACAAAGTTAGTGTGTGTGTGCATATGTGTGTATGTGTGTGTGTGTGTTTAATGCTGTTGTCAGTCCTAGGAACTCATTAGCTTCCATTCATGCCATTTCCTGTAACTGATGCGATCTATTCACTGAAAAAGCTGACATTACTGCACGGTCAGCTTGAAATCTTCAATGCACAACGGTGTAAAAAAACCTTCAAGTTAAGCTCCGTTTCCACAGCAACCACAGTTTAGTTCCTCAAGCATAGTCAGATTTTGTGTGTGTGTGTGTGGTCTTAACCTACATGTCTGCAGTAAGGCTTGCTGATCTTTGATGCAATGTTTATAAGTTTTATTGGTTATGTAAGCTTATTCCTGTGGTTTCTTTCCTGCATTCAAACATTCAATGATGATTTTATATAGGAGTAATTTTTGAGGTACAAACCAGGGTTGGGGGAGAAGCATAATTGTAGCAATTGGGTATTTGGCTATATTTTATATAGAACTGATGACTAATTCTTTCAAAAAGATGAGGTCTGACAATTCATCTATGAAATAAGTCTGAGACAAGTTTTGAGAGCCTTTGACTTGACACACAAATACATACACATACCCTGAAATATTTGGGGTTTCTCCTGACCTACTGATGCTATCTTGCCAGTGGCAATCTTAGCTCCTGCTATATGATGTCTGTCTCATCAATCTGCAAGACTAAATGGTTTGTTAGACTGTGGATCATGGCCTTCTCATCCCTCTTCTCTAACCAGAGAATTCTCTTGATTTCCTGCGAACTGAGTCAACCTGTGTCTATTCCCTCTATAGATATTTCATCCTCTAGAGAAAAAAAATGCCGAGTTATTCTAATCATAAGAGATTTCACCAAACACGCATGCGCGCGCACACACACACACACACACACACACACACACACACACAGACACACACACAGACACACACACAGGATTTTTCCCTTGAATCACCCAATGTAATGTCCAGAGAGAATGTGAAAACCAAGGTTTGGCCAAAGTGGTGGCCTAAAAGATGAAGGCAGACATTTCCATTTCAGATGTTCAAGTGATTACTTGCTCTTTGCCCAAATACCTTATTTATTTATTTATGCAGAGAACTGCTGGTCAATATCATTCAACTGTGCAATTTGATAACTCTACAAAATTATAGTTTATAAGCACATATGACTTCTCAGTGACTCTTAGAATTTCCTCTGTTTATAGCCATTCATGATCTTTCATATTATTTAAAGTAAGTATTCAAAATCTTTCATGTCCCCCTCTAGCTTTCCAACCCTTCGCCTTTAGTATAAAAAATTCTTCTCTATTTCACATGAGAAATGGACGTCACCAAGGTATGGGGTCCATCATCAGCTTCTTCACCTATCTAACGTACAGACTTTTGTGTATCAATAATTCTTTTCCTCTTGTCTCTAAAGGCATAAACCTATCAACATCTGAAGTATAACACCTTTATGCTGGGTTCTATGTTCACTACCACTTACTGACCTTAGGAATTTTCTCCAGCCATAAATCTTTTCACTGTATATTGACAGCTTTTCTCTCCATTGCTAGTTTCTTCCCCTCTGCTTATAAATATGCTGAGCCCTTTTTATCTTAAAAATTCAAATATAAAAAATAAGCCTTAAAAACATGACCTTGGAATCTCTCTACCTATTATTTTTTCTTTCATTTCTAAGATGACCAGATATGAGTCTAAACTCATCATACTCTTTACACACCACCTATCATTTGTTAGTCCACAATGCTTGAATTCTTACCTCTGTCTCCTCATTCCACTAAAATTGCAGTAATAAAGCCTGCCATAATGCTCTCATTGCTAGACTGAAAGTCATTTTTATATCCTCTTTCTACATGACTGTAGCTTTCAGTAATGGTCGGTGTCCTTTCTCAAGTCTGGCTCATCTCTCAGAATCCACAGTATCATCTTTCCATCCTCACCTAGCTTTCCCCCACACCACCCCCCAGCTTCTTTACATTCTCATTTATGAGTCCTCTTTTTGGTCCTATTCTGAGTTATTCTCTTATCAGCCATTTTTTTCTTTCATGATATGTCTCCTTTGGGGACCGCACATACTCTGATATCTTTGATCATCCCAAACCTATTGAACCAATTATCTCCTCTCTCATCCACCAGATTGTATTCTCTAGTTTCATCTTTATTCATTCAGTGATAAAAAGAGGCAAAATAAAGGTCAAGATAAAATACTGAGATACATAGCAACCTATCTCTATCCATTATTTATTTATTTATTTATTTAGATCTTACTTATTTATTTGACAGACAGAGAGAGACAGTGAGATAGGGAACACAAACAGGGGGAGTGGGAGAGTGCTTCTTGATGAGCAGGGAGATTGAGGTGGGGCTCGATCCCAGGACCCTGAGATCATGACCTGAGCAGAAGACAGACGCTTAACGACTGAGCCACCCAGGTGCCACTCTATCCACCATTTCTTCCATAAGTTGTTCAAAGTTATGTAACTTCTTTGCACCTAATTATAACTTAAATGTATTCTCCTATTTAAATTTCTTCAATCATCACCTTGCTTCTGCCCTACATAGATATCTTGTAATATTAAATTTACCTTTTACTTGGGCTCCTACCTTCAGTCTCATTCTCCTCCAATATATTCTCCATACTTTTCCTGAAGTAATTTTTTTTTTTACAAATGCAAATATGACCATACCATGTAGAACCCAAAAGCTGCCGATGACTCTAGTCATTTTGGGATCACACAAGGCTCATCGCTTCTCGGCCTTTTGGCTAAGATCAAGTGTGGGATCACACAAGGCTCTCTCATGAACTAAGTACTACAGGTCATTTGGCCTCATTATTTCCCCGATCCCCTGATCCTTAGCCATTCTGAATAATCACAATCTCTGATGGGAGAAGGCCATATTCTATTCACTATGTATGTCTCCAGTGTCAAGCACAGTCTTTTGTGAACGGAAAACTTGGTCAGTATTTGATGAAAGAACATAAGAGTGAAAAGATGAACACATCAAGAATACAGGCAAAGGGACTTTTCCATAGTTCAAGGAAAGGTACGAACACAAGACCTTGTTTGTCAATAGCAAATGTCACATTTAATGATGTCCTTATGAGTTATTCTCTATATATTTTATCTGTACCCTATATTCCTATATTAACGTCACCTAACATAGTGTCAGATTGAGTTCTCCAGCAGCCAGTTACTTTTATGCAAGTGCTTATTGGAGAATACTTTTAACACTAGTACCTGTAAATGAAGGAAAGCAGGATAAGTTGGAGGCAGAAGTTGACCTACAATGTAGTTGTGACAGACTTCAGACGGTCCCATAAGGGGATCTAGAGCTGGGATGGCCCTTCTAAGTTGTCCTGAACTGAGGCAAGACTGGGTCTCTGTGACCCTGAATAGACTAGTCATTTGAGGTGGACTACCTAGTTGTCCCCACTGAGGGTGTGTAATTTTGTGTGAAGAAGTTCCTCTTGTCAATGGAAAGAGGCATTCATGCTCTCAGTAGCTGGAGGAATGACTGGGCCACTTACCTAGCAAGGACTATTCAAGTTTTCTGTAGAATGACTCAGTTTCCCTCCCACTATATATGCTATCTTTTTAGCTGACCAAACCCTACATGAAATAACAAACTCTCTGTAACTCTTTCTAACCCCTTCTGGCCACAAGTTAACCCACTCATTCCAGAACACACAACTGACAACTTTTTCAGAATCACAAATATGATTTCTTTAAATAACTTTCTTGGCTCTAATTACCTACAGATTAAAACACAAACTTCTATCCTATCATACCTAAAGTAGAATTCCATTTGCTTCTCCTATCCTATGGCTCTTGGTCCTTGGGCCACAGTTTTTCTGGACTTTTTCATGCCCAAAGAAATTGGCCTTGGACTAATCTCTATTTTTCACACTTTTTTCCTATTTTTCCCTCTGCCTAGAGTGGGAATGTTCTCCTGCTTTAAGAAGCACCTTAGAGCTCTCTCTTTTATAAATCATTCTCTGGCATCCTCAGGCAAAATCAAACACAGCCTATTCTGTGTTTTCACCTCTGTGTTTATCGACACCAGTAGAATATTTGGTGTTGTATTGTCATAATTTGCTTAAATGGTGCTTTCCCTTCCTATCTTAATCCCTGTAATATACTGTCTCCCATATATGCATACCCATAGTACTATTAGATTTACGTTCACTGAATGAATGAATGAATGAATGAATGAATGAATGTCCTAGTAGGTTTAGTCTAGCATATACCTTTGAATAATCAAGTCAGCAAATACGGCAAGTATACCTAAGAGATTGTTGTAGGAGTAATGTGTCTAGTGTGTTTCTCTATTTTGCTCTTGTTTATATTCTTTCTTTTCCCCTATCACTCAGAAAGCTGGAGAATCTATTGCTTCCACCTACATTTCCCCAAATGCCTGAAAATCACTAAATGTATGAGCAATATTTTTAAGCAATGATCTAGGAGCAATCACTATATTAAGACATTAAAGGATTTTTCTAAGACTCTATCTTTTGTGTTACAATTCCTGATTCACTTATTTCTCCCTATAAATGCCATATGTTTAAGCTTATGCTAATGTGTAATTTTTTGTTTGATCATTAAATAGGTCTTTGGATATCTATGACTTTCAGTGTATCTTAATTATAAACAGCAATAAAAATAGTATATTATAAAATACACCTTTTGAAAGCTTCTCATAGCAACCAATCATTCATTTTTTAAACAAATATTTTATGGTCATGATAAATCCCACACTTCTATCCCAGTAAAAAGAAAATCGGTAAGGACCTAAAGAGACATTTCTCCAAAGAAGACATACAAATGGCCAACTGTCCAAATGGAAATGACTGCTTAACATCACTAATCATTGGAGAAAAGCAAATGCAAACCAAAATGATATATTAGCTCATACCTGTTACAATGGCTAGCTTTAGAAGTTGTTAATTCATGCATTTAGGCTTCCTCATTGGCTTTGTATTCATTTCGTCCACAGATGGAGTTCAGTAGAGAAAACTATTTTTCTGTTAGTATCCAAGAAGAAAAACTGATTATTCCTTCAGGTTGAAGGAAGATTTCCCATGAGATGGAATTTTATGTTTTGGATTATTTTACTTTCCATGTTTCTGACAAACAATTGGATGTGTTTAATTATTGGGCAATTCAGTGAAATTGTGGCAGCATTTGTTCCTTCAAGCTTGTTTCTGATTTATCTTACATCTCATTGCAGTGTTTTTGTATTTCATTATCAAAAAAACTAGGATGTCAATGCATGTCAAATGCTTGTTTCCCATTCAGAAATACAATTTCATTTCACTATCAACTTTTAATTGAGCTTATCATATTTCTCTATACGAAGTGATAGGAAAATATCCTTCCTGAGACTAGAACTGAACCCACACAGGACACTCTGTTTCCTAATGTAATATGGGATGCAAACTATTAAATAAGCAAAATATATAGATATGGAGCTTTTTCCACAGTGCATCAAATATGTGCATAAACCTGTTCCATTTTCTGTTTTCTTTGATATAATTGGCATGCACATTTTTTCCCACTACTGCCTTCCACAAAATGTAAATCTTTTCCGTTATAAAACAGGCATTCTTGCCTTTTTGCTTAGAGTATCTTGTTTTGTATCATAAGCTTACATATATTGCAAAAGTAAAAGGCAACTACTTTCACATATATGAAGGAAATAAACAATATGGATAAATGATTCACCCACTTTAATCAACTGGTTTTTATAACTAGGATTCCTTTGTTCATAAACTATTCTGGACAGTTTATAAAATTTAAAAATAGGATTTTTTGGTATCTTCTCCCATCTAAAAATGTGACAAATAAGTTATTTCTAAATATTAGTAGTGCAATGAATCACATAGTATCATTTTAAATATACATATGGAAATGGATTGACAAATAGGACTTTTCTCTGTATATGTGTGACTATGAAAGGAAATATTATTCAGACAAAATAATGTCTTAATAATTTTAATTTTTGAAGTGTTTTACAAATACATAATATTAGAATATTAAAATGATGTCTTCCTGGTTTCATGGTGGAAATTGGAAAATACACATTTTTAAGCAAAAATGCTTATTTTTATGAAATTCTCTTTTATGAACTATTATTTATCTTAGTCATAATATTAAAAGCAAAATAAGAAGTAAGAGCAACAAAGTAGACAATTTTTCAGTCTGTAAGATAATTTTTTTTTCCCTGTGAAACTCCTGCTTACATTCAGAAGGGAGTATTTCATATATTGTACCTTCCTTGGTGTCTGCTCAATCAACAAATTCTTAAATGATATATATTAAACAGGTCCCAGGCACCCGGCACTGTACAATGGAAAATACTGAAGACATTGTTTTAGACCTTAGAGCTAGCCATTTAATTGGGGAAGCAAGAAACAAAAAGTTATGAGAAAACACATGCTCAAGAATTTGGCAGTATAAATGTGCTAACAATTCAGAAAAGAGAAAGGTTGATGTGGCATTGAATTATGAGAGTTAGTTAAGGGCAACAATGGAGACTGTGTTGGATTTACTACCCTGATTTTGATTTCTCTTATCTTCTCAGTGGATCCTCTCTTTTGTCCATTCTTCTTTGTAAAATCAACTCCAATTTCTTATTTGAAATCAATCTTGATTAGGTCTCCCCATTTATCTTATCTGAGCTTATGTTTTATTAACCAATCTGTTGATTGGTCATTTGTATTTCTACTCTGTAAAAGACCTTTCCATGTCTTTCACACATGTTTTTAAAAAAGTGTACTTGTCTTTCCTTTATTAACTTATTTACTTTTTTCTATGGTTCCTTTTTTTTTTTAGCAATAATACTTAGTTTTTAAAATGGAAACGTAGGTTAACGATTCATGTAGTTTTCAGTAGTTTTCCCAGAGGAAAAAAACCTCACTTTATTTATTTATTTATTTATTTATTTATTTATTTATTTATTTATTTATTTATTTATTTATTTATTTTAGAGAGCGAGCACAAGCAGGGAGAGCTGCAGAGCGAGAGGGAGAAGCAGGCTCCCCACTGAGCAAGGAGCCCAATACGGGGACCCAATGCCAGGACCCTGAGATCAGGACCCTGAGATCAGGACTTGGGCTGAAGGAAGACATCCAACCGACTGAGTCACCTAGGTGCCCCCCTAATGTTGTTTTAGGTATACTTTTACTTTTATTGTTTTTCTTTGATAGTTTCATTCACTTGATCTGTGAGCATGTACTAAGTGCTGAACAAATATTTACTAAACAAACACTAGAAATCTATTATCCTACTTACAGATTATATCAGTTAACTGAGGTCGCATTTTGTTGACTTTAAATTTTTTTCTATTGTTTTGTGGAAATACTGGTTCACAGAGCAAAAAGTGCTTTCAGTTATCTGTGGTAATCATAACTGATGAAATAAAGTGAGGTATTGGTTTTCAGTACCTCATAAATCTGTCATTATTAAATAAAAATGGACTCTTTCTGTAGAAAGAGAAGAAAGAAAATTAGACAATAGTTTGCACACATGATGTGGTGGTTTTCAAATGTGTTTTTACTTTGATTCATCCTCCATTGCAAGATGGAGGCAATCTCTTTGAAGATTTGATCTGTTTGAACAGACTGATCTTAGTGATTGTCTCAAGGAATAGAATGTTATAAGAGATGCTGTGTGACTTCCAAGGATGGGTTGAAAAAGCTATTCAGTTTCAACCAATTTATCTTGGGACATTCACTCTGGGAGCCTTCAGCATCCTCCTAAGAAGTATGGCTACAAAGAGAGAGAGAAAGTGTGAGACCGTGGCTTGAGGAGTCTTAGTTCTTTGTAGCTGTTTGTATCTTTCCAGTCTAGATGTCAATCATGTAAATGAAGAAAACTTTGAAATGACCCCAGCCCTGGCGGCCCATCTGACTGCAACCACATGAGAAAGACTTTCCACCCACCAAAGAAGACCCCAAATGAGAAATGCCTATAGCTCAATCAACCCACAGATTTGTGAGCAAAATAAATAACAAAGTCTTAAAATACTCCTATAAGGTGATTTTTTACTTATCAATAATCAGACAGGTGGCAAATGGTTTCCTGAAATGAAACAACTCAAACTTTTCATTACATATTCTACCGAAATGTCTTGTATCTGAAATATCAAATACCATCTTATAACGTATCTTCTTACTTGTATCAGAGGAACCTCAAAATTAGACTTACGTGATTCTAGAGAGAAAAGAACAAATTAGACCAGCTGTACTTAAATTAAGCTTTAAAAGGTTTACATTTTATATTAGATTACTGAAAATAATAACTATCTGCATTTTTTCATATTTTTAATACTTAGTCCCTTTCAAATGAGAATTTCATTCAAATTAAATATATAGGGAGTGTCTGGGTGGCTCAGTGGGTTAAAGCCTCTGCCTTTGGCTCAGGTCATGATCCCAGGGTCCTAGGATGGAGCCCCACATAGGGCTCTCTGCTCATCAGGGAGCCTGCTTCCTCCTCTCTCTCTCTGCCTGCCTCTCTGCCTATTGTGCTCTCTCTCTCTCTGTCAAATAAATAAATAAAATCTTTTTTAAAAATTAAATATATAGAAATAGACATACTATTTCAAGAAACAAAAATTTTATGTTTTTGTCAAGAACTAAAACCACATTCGTTACTAAAGAATATTCTTCAGGTTGACATTTATGAAAGATAAATAAAAATAAAAATGGTGAATATATAATTTTAAGTTATAAAAAGCCTTGTTTTCTTTTCTTTTAATATATATTCAAATGTAGCAATATAAAATAAACACAGCAGAGAAATTCAAATATATTATTTACTCCAGACTTGGGTATAACAAGGTAAAAATATCAATTATAAAAAAGGAATTCCTTTTACTCTTCCCAGTTCCTCTATCATCCTGATTTGTGAAATTTATAATAGTTTAGGGTTTAATTTGTGGCTTTGCTCCTCATATTGTACAGTCTTGGACCACACAGGTCAAAGAGTTTTATGAGTGTTTTGCTAATAAATGTCTTCCTGCTTTTTACAGTTGCATTTAGTTTGGCATTAAAACATGACCTTATATGCAGCAGTATAAATGAAGAATGAATAGAAGTAACTCATAAATTAATGGTCTTGGCTTTCCTTAGTTAATCTTACAATGAATCCATTGCCAACTATCTCATGTATTGTATNCTCATAAATTAATGGTCTTGGCTTTCCTTAGTTAATCTTACAATGAATCCATTGCCAACTATAATTAATGAGATACAATCTCATGCATTAGGGAACTTGAAAAAAGAGAATAATAATAATAAGCATGTATTTTTCTTTACTTTTCCCTCCCTATACATGTTTTTTCACTAGCTTCTCTGCAAAGAAAATACCTAAAGATTTAACTGGGATTTATGGACTTAAAGAAAGTGAAATTTGAAGGGGATAGTCCTGAAAATTAAAAATATTTTTGGTAGGAAAAATCAAATGATTCACTGATAAAATAGAGGGAAAAATCCAGATAAGAATTTTTTTAAATGACAAGAACAAAATAGAATAGGAAGCATTGTAGTAATAAGTAAGAGGAGATGAATTTAGTGAGGAAACCAGTATTTTGTGGATTCCTTTCATCCTTCAACTTTCACCTTTTCTGTTAATTCAAAACAAAATGGACAAAATCAAAGTCTAGATTTGCCACTTTAATGACATTATTCTCTCATCTGACACAGGCTCTTCACGTTCCTTAAATGATCTGCACATTCTTGCTGCTGAAAAAAGTCACTGCTATGCTTTCTCTCTGGGCTAAACACTTCTTGCTTCTTTAAATTCTCCATTTCAAATTGCAGCTCATGCCCCAACTACTCTAATACATTTTTAATTGTTTTAAGATTTTACTTATTTATCTGAGAGAGAGAGAGAGAGAGAGAGAGAGAGAGAGAGCTTGTGGAGGGAGGAGCTGAGGGAGTGGGACAAGCTGACTCTGTGCTGAGCGTGGAGCCTGACTCAGGACTCCATCTCACGACCCTGAGATCATGACGTGAGCGAAACCAAGAGTCAAATGCTTAATTGACTGAGCCACCCAGGTGCTCCTATGCTCGGGTTCTTGCAAACATTTTTTTAAAAGCTTGTATAGATGTATAAATATAATAAGTTCTTTGTTGACATAATTTTTTATCATAACATTAACCTTGTGTCATAATTTATATTTTGGATTATATGTCCTACTTCAACAAATGTAATGTAGACCACTGAATATTTTTGCTCTGTTTACAGTGTGTTTTTTATGGAATAGATTCAATAATTCATCACTATCACTTTGCATGTCCAATTTTGTATTCTCTAACTTTAAGGGATCTATTTGGCTCTATTTGGAACTCTGTTCCTCTTACCTCTCTGCAATGTACCAAAGAAATAGGATACAAAGGCCATCAAGCTGAAACTCAGAGTTGTTCTCCAGCTATATCATAACCAACAGAACAATTTCCTCTGCATGCAATTTTGTCTCCATCTCTGCAATCAAATCTTATTGTTCAGTCTTTTTCCTTGCTCCATTCTAGAACAAGTAGAAACTCAGATATTAATGTTAGTTCCACAGAATTCTAGTTGAATCGTTTACAGGTAAATTTAGGCTATATGTATATTTTCTTTCTTGGAGGCCTGATACTTGATGTATGGCTGGACAGCATAATACAGTGGAAAGGATCTAAATTTGAGAATCATACAGAGGTATGTTATATTTCTTGATATATAATTCTTTTGTCACATAATCTCAGAATTGCTCAGGCTCTCTGTCCCTCACTTAACACATAACTATAAAAAGATCCCCAATTTTGATCCTATCTGGCAAGAAATTATTAATCTTTACTCTGTGGCACACCCTCTCACCAATTCTCAAGAACTTAAAATGCAAATGCAAAGATACATAGGCCTTCNTAGGCCTTCTTTTTGCTACAGTTCACTATTGTCTCTGGGTGACTTTGAAGTGTCTTTCTTTCCACAAAGTTTCACTTTCCACATCTTGCACATAACACAAGGGGATTTAGATCTCCTGCTTAACCAAAGGAATAATTTGTGGGGTCTATCTCAGGCTTTGGCTTAACAGTTATGTAATTTAGCTTTTGCTATATATATACACTGGAGTAGATAAAGTTTAGAGTATAACAAATACTCCAAACTGTAGTGGAGTAATAATAATAATATAATACTAAATAAGCATTTATTATCTATAGATCCTCTGGCTATGTGTCTTTCATAAGGCTGTAATCAGGCCATTCTCTGCTGCAGCCATCTTAAGTCTTGAGTCGGTGGATACTCCTTCAAGATCATTTACAAGTTGTTGACAGGATTCATATCCTCATGGGTCAGTAGACTGCCAGTATCAGTTCNTTTATTATCTATAGATCCTCTGGCTATGTGTCTTTCATAAGGCTGTAATCAGGCCATTCTCTGCTGCAGCCATCTTAAGTCTTGAGTCGGGTGGATACTCCTTCAAGATCATTTACAAGTTGTTGACAGGATTCATATCCTCATGGGTCGGTAGACTGCCAGTATCAGTTTTTCACTAGATGGTGACTGGAGAACACCCCTAATACCTTTCTACCTGGTCCTTTCCATAGTGTAGCTCTCAACATTAGAGCTTACTTCATCAGAGCTTGCAAACAACAGGGCAGGAGAGAAATAATGAGCAATATAGAATTCAAGATTATTTTAAGCTAATATAAAAAGTGACATCCCATTTATTTTTCCATTTTCTATTTGGCAAAGGCAAGTCACTTGGTCCAGCCCACACAAGGGTATGAATCTGGGAAGGTGGGAGTCACTGGGAACCATTTCAGAAGCTGCCTACAACACTGATATTCTCTTAACACAACTTTAGGAGTTTAGTTCAGTTAAGCAATAGTTGCTAAGGTGCATAATATGCCAGGCAGTTGACAAGGACAAAATGATGAATAAATATAATATCTCCGCCTTAGAAGAGTTCATAATCTATTTTGGAAACCAATGGGTTTGGTTCTATCATGCACAAGCTACTATATGGGAAAATAAAGAGAGTCCTAATCCAGTCTGTGAGATCAGGAAAAGGTTCCCGGTGGAGGAAATTGGGTTAATTTTTGACACGTAAAAGGTGAAGAGGCTGCATATCATGAGGAAGAAACTAGCTATTCAAATGTACTAGGGCATGACACAGGCCAATACATTACAGTGTGTGTTCATAATAGTGTCCATGCTGAGCCCTTTAGAAGAGGTTGTGGCATAACACATCTTTTCCAGTGTATGCACAAAGCACTCTACAGTAAAAAGATATTACTAGGTATTAGTTCTCTTCTGTTCACTAGCCCTTGGCTCATGGTGAGCTCTCCTGCTCCTCAGGAGGTTTTCGTAGAGGGTTACTCTGTAGAACCCATTGCTCAAAACTGACACTATCCAAACTCAGGTTCTCAGGGAAATTGGCAATAATCACATATTACTCCCCATACAAATTAGAAGTGTTTATAGAGACTGAGCACCATCAGCAGTCCTAATATCCCTGCTTATTCTTATAAGAAAACATTCAAATTACAGTATAATAATGTTAGACATTTTCCCTACAAATAAGAATTTTTACATTTGCATCAATTATAGAACCTGTTAATGTTGCAAAACAGATTTTAGTGAATAAAAAATGTTAGAAATAAAAAACTCACAACAAATGTATAAAATTCAATGGACATTTTTTCTCTATCTTTGAGGAACATTTTATAATATAAACTAACCCTCCTTGAAACATTCTCTTTCCTTGGTTCCTCTGATACAATCCTTTGCTGATTTCTGTTCATCTCTGGTTGCTCATTTATGTATGTATCTCCAGGTCACTTCTAAATCAGTAGATGCTAGTGCCTTGGAAGGAAGCCAAATATCACACATTTATTTCAGCTTAGAATTCAGGATTATATCTAGATTGTATTTCAATCATTCCAGTGGAGAGAAGAATCTCCCAGTTCCTCAGAGATTAGAGTTTTCCTCAAATATATAACTATTTCCTTTCTTCAGATCTGCTTGCTGGGAAACATTTTGAGTTTTTATATCTGCTACCAATTTACACATGGCTCTAGAATTTCATGGTGTCAATTATTTCCCCATCTCCAAAAATGTAATAGCTACAGGGCTGCTGGGGCTATTAACAAGAGCAGTAACTCTTGTTACTCAGTTCCTCTGGCAGGAAACGGTTATCTTTATCATCAAAATCCTGAGCTGTTAACCTGTGCTTGTTTTAAGGGAATACAAATTTCCTATGAACATACTGCAAGTTAATATGTAACTAGAATGAGAAGGTAAAACACAATAGCGAGCAACACACTTTCTCATTAGCCAGCTTGAAAATGGTTGCTGGTGAGTTTATCTACCTTAGCACTAAAGAAGACCAAACGTGTCTCTGGGAGAGGGTGTCAAAAATTGTGTCATTAAAATGTCTGAAATTAATTTTTTCTTAAATTATAGTAACAACAAAAATACATACAAATAAATGGGCAAATAATGCTATTTAACTTGGATATTAGGGCGGGGAGCGTTTGGGAATACAGACTGAAGAGTCGGAATGTATGTCTGGATCTGCAATTTAGCCGTATTATTTTGATTTCAATTTTTAAATTTTTTTAAGTAATTTCTACACCCAATATGAGACTCAAACTCACAACCCTGAGATCAAGAGTCCCATGCTCTACCGACTCAGCCATCCAGACACCGCATAGCTACATTAGTTTGAAAAAATTACTTAACCACACCGTTCTCAGCATCCTTGTCTGAAAAGTGGGGAAAATAGCTAGCACCCATCACAGGAAATTTTGTGTGAATTAAAGGATCTAATATTTGAAAATGAACAAAAGAGCAGCTGAGACACTGTGTTTTATGCCTAAAATCTTAAAAATAAAATATCTCTTCAGTAGATCATGATCGCTACTTTTCAAATTGTAAAGGTGGTTGTTAAAAATGACTTAACAAAAGGAATTTTGAATAAGACTTTAGAGGTCCCTGGGACATGGTGATTATGCTCTTGACTGCAATCATTTCTTTACTAGGGATTTATCTGTCAGCAGTGGTAGCTGAAGTGGGCAATTAGTCACATTAACTCCTCTACCAATATTTATCATTATTATTTTGCTAAAACAGAACTGAGGAATCCATTAGACTCAATATAAATACATATGGTCACCAATTCAATAGCTTATATGTAGATATATGTAGATATAATATAATACTTTATAGATTTTTCTAATTTGCATTTCCTTGGTGATCACTGATATTAAGTATCTTTTCATATACCAGTTGGTAATTTGTATATATTCTTTGGAGAAATGTCTATTCAAGTCCTTTACACATCTTTCATGCAATTACGCTATTTTTGAAATATTGAATTGTGGGAATTTCTTATATATTTGGGATATTAAACCCTTAATATGATAAAGAGCGTGCAAGTATATCCTCCCATTTTGTAGGTTGCTTTTTCATTCCATTCATTGTTTCCTTTGTTGCACAAAAGCTTTTTCTTCAATGGAATGCCACTTGTCTGTTTTTGCTGCTGTTGTTTGTGCTTTTGGTGTCATGTCCAAGAAATCACTGCCAAAACCAATGTGGTGAAGCTTTTCTCTTGTGTTTTCTTTTCAAATTTTACAGTTTCAGATCTTAATTGAATCAAATTTGAGTTGATTTTTGTACATGGCATAAGGTAAGGATACAATTTCATCCATCTGCATGTGGATATTCAGTTTTGCCAGCACCATTTGTTGAAGAGGATTATACACCAAGACCGTGTAGGATTTATCCCGGGGATGCAAGAATGGTTCAATATACAAAAATCCATTAATGTTATATACCATATTAACAGAATGAAGGATAAAGGTCCTATGACCATCTCAACAGATACAAAAAGGAATTTAACAAAATATAACACCCTTTCATTAATAAAGAGTCTTAACAAACTAGGAATGGAAATAATTTACCTCAACATGATAAAGGCCATATATGAAAAGCCTACAGCTAACATCTTAATCAATAGGAAAAGCTGAAAACTTTCCTCTAAGATTAGGAACAAGGCAAGGTTGCCTACTCTTATCACTTATATTAAACATGGTACTGGAAGTTCTAACCAGAGCAATTAGGCAAGAAAAAGAAATAATAAAAAGCATCCAAATTAGTAAGGAAGAAGTAAAATTATCTCTTTCCAGATGAAAGGATCTTAGATATCTAAAATCCTAAAGACACCCCCCAAAAGCTTTTAGAATTATTAAAAAATTCAGTAAAGTAAAATCAACCTGCAAAAATTAATTGTATTTCTATACACCAAATATGAGCTGCCAAAAAGTAAACTAAGGAAAAAGATCTCATTTACAGTAAAATAAAAAGAGTCAAATACTGAGGAGTAAATTTAACCAAGGAAGTGAAACACCTGTACACTAAAAAAAAATATAAAACATCAATTAAAGAAATTAAAGAAGACATAAGTAGATGGAAAGATACCTTGTGTTTATAGGTTTGAAGACTTAATATGGTTAAAATGTCCCTACTACGTAAACCTATCTATAAATTCACTATAATCTCTATCAAAATATCAATGAAACTTTCTGTAAAAACAGAAAAAAATCCTAAAATACATGTGGAACTACTAAAGACCCTGACTAGCCTAAGCAATCTGGAGAAAGAACAAAACTGAATCATCACATTTCCTGATTTTAAAATGTGCCACATAGTTATAGTAATTCTAGCAGCACGGTACTGGCATGAAAACAGACTCCTAGACCAATGGAACAGAACAGAGAACTCAGAAATAAACCTATGGATATATTGTCAACTGATCTTTAACATAGGTACCAAGAATATACAATAGGGAAATGAGAGTCTCTTCAACAAAGGCATTGAAAAACTGGATATCCACAGTAAAGTTATTTAAATATGATCGGTTCCATGTTGCACCATTGACTGTATAAAAAAGCAAAGTTTCTGGGGTATCTGGTTGACTCAGTCAGTTTAACACCCACCTCTTGATTTCGGCTCAAGTCATGATCTCGGGGTCATGAAATTGCATACCAGGTCATTTTCCTTTCTCAGCATGGAGTCTGCTTGAGATTCTTTCTTCCTTTATCCCTCCCTCTGCTCATGTTCTTTCTCTCTCTCAAATAAATAAATAAATAAATCTCTTTTAAAAAGTGAAGTTACTTTAATTTGCACAGATGTCAATGACACATGGCTCTTAAATCATCTTTGTACATCTTAATTCACATCCCAGAAAGAGTGATATCCCTATGTTTGATTTGCGCATTTATTTGGTAATTTTTTAACCTGAAAGTTTAATAATTTGGAGTTTTAATCCATTGCCAAATATGCCAGCAAAATATAGATGTCAAAGAGACTATCTTAAAGAATTGTGGCCCTTTGTGACCTACTCTCAGGAGGAAATGCACCCCAAAATGAGTTGTCTTCCAGTACATGCAATAGCACCTCCCATTTTGATGCTTAGGACTATGATGTGTCATCTGTTCACAATTATTCCATCTTCCTGCATACTTCTCATTCACAACTATTGATTCTTGACTTTCTTCTAGGACCCACTTTGACTCTCCTCTCCCAATGACTCTGGCCACAAATTGCATTCACATTTATAAAAACATTCACTTTATTTTAACAGTCTTTGAAAGTTCTACCTGACAAGCAAGAAAATGAATTTCATAACAACATCATTTTTTCGTTCATATCCTCCAGAATACTCATTAATTCCTGAACTCTCATTTATTTTAACCTAATGATAAATTTAATAACATGTAATAACTATAACCTCCAAATTGAATCTATGCCCACTGTCTATCACCAAGGGTGGTATTCAAATTTGTCATATGTGGTTATAGAAATATATCTTAACCTGGAGAAATCAGGAAATCCTTGAAGGGCTGGCAGTGAGGAAAGTAGAAACAGGTGTATCTCAACCAGGAACCAGTGAGAAAATGAAAACACCATTAACAGATTAAAGTTTAGACCACCAATATAAGCTTGAACTTTAAAGACAAGACCAGAAAGATGAAGGTTAATAATGTAACCAAGTTTTAAGGGGTCAATGGATCATTAAAATTAAGGATGCAGACATAAAGTAGCTTAGAATGAGTCTTGTACGGAAGGACTATAGTACAATAGTGATAAAGTCCTGAAAATTACAAGTTCAAGATAGTCCATATTGAGTACTGAGACCTTCCTATATTCAAGCATTTCTCAATGCAAATGAGTTCTTTATTTTCTAATGGGAAACTAAACAATTACAATTGGGAGATGGAACACATGTAATTGAATGAATGCCTCCAATGTGCCAAACACTTTCTATATGTCATTCCCATTAATTCTCTCATTAGTTTATGACATACGCTTATTTCCATTAACAAAAAAAGAAACTGAGATTCAGAAAAGTGGAGTGATTTGTCAACACTAATAATGTATCTGCAATGGGAAATTTTGTCCAATTCCAAAATACATTTTATTCCCACTACTCTGTGCTGTCCATCTATGAAGAACATCATCTCAAGAGATAAGGCCCCTTTATCTTCTGTTTATGGGTATGAGTAAGAGACAGGTGGGGCTAGGTAGGGAGAGAAAGTTGGGAGGCTACGTGATCAGGTTCACAGAAATCCCCCAAATGCTGAAGTGTAGGGAAACAAGAGATAAGTGAACAAAGTGGATCACCCCGCCTTAGGCATGTGGGTGGGTGTCTTTTTTAGTGATAATCACCTGTGACCAACAAGGAATAACCAGACCCTAAAAAGAAAGTAGTGGCTCAGTGGTTTAAACCTGGGCCTTTGCTTGGGGTCATGATTTCAGGGTCCTGGAATCGAGCCCCCGGCATCAGGCTCTCTGCTCAGCCGGGAGCCTGCTTCCCCTTCTCCCTCTGCCTGCCTCTCTGCCTACTTGTGTTCTCTCTCTCTCTCTCTCTCTCTCTCTCTCTCTGTCAAATAAATAAATAAAATCTTAAAAAAAAAATAAAAAGCCATTGAAGGTGTTATCACTAGTCTGTTCTCAATGGCGATATAGAGAGGTTAAAAGGATTTAAGTTCTGTGGTTAGCTTCCTATAAAAGACCAACCCTAAAGGCACTCAGTGGCAACCCTATTGGGACCCTTCTCACTCTTGAGAGTTCTTTTCTTTTCCCCCTGTATCCTTACTTAATAAACTTCTATTGCTTTACTCACTCTCCTTTGTCCACAAGATTCATTCTTTGACTCCATGAGATAAGAACCTCGCTCTCCTGCTTCAGTTGGGGAGAATACACTCACACAACCACAGCCATGATTGCTTCCTGTCTCTTGGTTACATGTTTGTTTGTTTAATGTTTTTTTTTATTAACATATAATGTATTATTTGTTTCAGGGGTACAGGTCTGTGATTCATCAGTCTTACACAATTCACAGCACTTACCATAGCACATACCCTCCTGTTTGATGGTTCGAATTTGAGGCTAAAATTCCAACTTCTGAATCTTTGGTTTGGAAGGCCCCTTCTCAACATCGATTTTGCATTTCTCCACATTGCACGGGGATACAGGGTGTCCGATTTGACTCATCTTCTAAGGAAAGTCCTGACTTTTCTGTTTAACATTTATAGGAATTAATTTCAATACAGATGAGACAAATGAGTGTGTGTGTGAATGGAAACAATGTTAAAACAAAACGACATGGGAATTAATAGTGACCTGAAGACATTGGGCATCAGTTTAGCTACATACTTTTGCAAGAAGAGGGAGCAAGTTGAGCAGCCACCCTCTTCTTCCATCTCCTTCTGTTATGCCAGGGAGTTTTATTGTCTCCCAAGAGATTTTGTATGCAGCTATAAAGTTTCAGGCAGTCAGCCATTATGGAGGCATTCCCCAGCCTCTGAACTGCCTTTTTAGATACATGACGGATCTATCACAAAATGAACACAGATAGAATGAAAGTAATAAACAGAGATTGGAATTGCTTAAATATACTGTTACTATAGTGCTGCAATAATGTCAACCCATTCCTTCTCCAGCAACCAGGGATTACGATTACTTGAAAAAACAATAAAAAACAAATGTCATTCTTCAGAACCTTTGGGAAGTGGCTAAATCTTCACAAAGCAAATGTTTCTACAGAAACCCTTTGGGTACAATGAGCCTTTTGGAAGAAAATAATTTGATCCAGTTTCATTTTGTAGATTCTCACCAAAGGGACAGGAAACCTTCGACCAACATACTCACCTAGGGTAAGAGAAGACTAGAGTTGCTAACAGGCTCTGCTTCAACTGCATATATATCTTTCTTGCATTCTTATAATGAGACTGTTTTTACAGGGTGAACATATTTCAAATGTAAACAAAGAAAAAATAAGCTGAAAGCTGCTAATGTTAAGTTTAGAGCGTGCAGAAAATACCAGCTAGTGAAGAACAGCTGCCTGAATAAGACTCTTATACTCATAGAGATGATTTTTCTCACAGAATTTGAAAGAAATTGTAATGATGAATCATAAGCCTTGCTATAAATAAATTATGACTGCAAATTGCCAGATACAGAAATATTCTCATTAAAGTCCATTGTTTTTGAAGACAAAATTACCTCATTTATTATTTCAGTAGACTCAAGCCAATTTAGAACAATTAAAGCCTGCATTATCAAGCATGGTTGATATGCACTGAAAATACATTAAAAGAGAAACAGGTGCTGTTCCAATTTAATAGAATCAATCTCTGACTATCTACTATATGAAGAATGCTACTTTGTTGTGGAAACAATTTAGAGTGTTCACTGAATGGATGCCAATTCCTAATCAGCCAAGGACAATGTGGCATCATCCTATGCCAACTGATTCATTCATTTATTTATTCATTTATTCAATCAATCCTTCCACATTTCTACTGCACTTACTACGTGCGAGGCAATTAACCAAGCATGATGGTAAATCCAAAGATGGCTCATGCATATTCTTTAGGAGAGTAAAAACGACATGTACTCAAAGAAAGGTAATTTAATACTGAAACTGAGTTACAGGTGTGGTGCCAAGAAGTTGAAAGGAATGAAAGCTGAGTTTTAATTGGAGAGGCCAAGGAAGCCTATGGGAAATTGACATTATGTGTACTAGGTACTGAAGACTATAAGATCACTCCATTTTTTTTTTTTTGATATTCAAGAAGAAGATTCCAGGAAGGATGAAGAGTGAGAAATAGGGCAAAAAGAGAGGAATAGTGAAGAGTTTAGTCTAGAATGAATGATGGAGTATTAAAGAAAGTTGCACTAGATAAGACTGAAAGAGTCAAAGCAAGAGCAGAAGCTTAAAATCAAGCAAACGGTTCTAGATTTATTTGATAAATATTAGGGCACAACTTAGAGCATGTAAGTGGATTAATGGTACAATCAGAATGAACAGAAGTATACAGGAAGGGTTCTGCATGCTGTAATTACTAGGGTAACATTTACAAGGATAAAAACACTATATGACTTCTAAATTAGTATGTGGAGAAGTGGGGTGTATACAATCAATCTGAAAGCAAAGAAAAAAGGATAAAACATTGAAAATTAAGCAATTTCAATGGAGTGTTAATTAACATAACACAATAAAATAATGGGATGAATTTAAAATAGGTAAATGTCCATATTAGAAAATAATTAAAACTTAAATTTAGAAATATAGCACTATAAACCGGGAGAGTGGTGAATGGAGACAATTATAGAGAAAACACTTATTAATAAAGTAGAAAATGAGCAATGGTAAGGATCAAAAATTTCATATTTTGAAAACGTCTGCTTAAAATGAGGTAATTCTGGCATGAGTGAACAGTAAAAATGTAAGAGAACATTCTAATAACCAAAGTCAGAAGAGAAAAAGGCAACATTGCTAGAGGTCTTGCATGTATTCAACCAACGAACGAAACCAAAAGGGACTATGAACCATCTGATGCCCCAAATTAGAAAATGGAAATTAAATGGGTGAACTAAAAATATAATCACCCAAACTGACATGGGTTGAAATTTAAACAAATGAATATTTCTAGAACTATCAAATACATTTCATGTGTGTGATCAAACAAATAAGCAAAACTCTTCATAAACGACTAGCTGGTTTCATCAGTTAAGTTCCACCAAATAGTCAAGGTAGAAAGACTGCTCATCATATGTAAAAATCTGTCAAAGAGTAGGAAGAGTATGAACATTTTATAATTCAATATATGAAACGAGTGTAATCTTGAGTCAAAATCTGATAAAAACAACATAAGAAAATTCCAAACCACTATTGTCCCATGAAACCTAAAGAAAGTATAAGCAACAGAAAAGCGGCAGCCTAGGCAGATGATATTACATCGTGTTTATCACAGGAATTCAAGGTTAGTTTTGCTTTAAATTCAATCAATGAAATTATTATATTAAGTAGAAAAGGCACACGATGAAATTTATAATCCATTCGTGATAAAATTTCTTGGTAAACCAGAAATGCCATGTAACTTCTTCAACCTGATGAAAGTTATGTACAAGAAACTATAGCAAAAATAGAAATTAAATGTTGAATTGTCTTTTTCCTTAGTGATGAGACATAAGTCATGGATTCCCATTTTCACCATTTCGATTTAATATGTTACTAGAGAGTCTAGGTCATCTAATATGCCAAAAAAAGAAGGGTGTCTATGGGTGTGTGTGTGCATGCTTATGCTTGTATGAACACACATTATCAAGTTTAGCAAGTATACAGGATTTAAAATCAATATCTAAAAATTAACTCTTCCATACATAAGCTCAATGAGTGAGAAATAAATAAGGGTCACCATTTAAAAGAGCATAAAAATGTCATGTACCTAGGAGTACATCTAACAAAAGATTATGAAATATTTACTTATTGACACTAAAGAAATCCTCAATAAAGGAAGAGTTATATTGTATCAATTAATTGAAGTACTAAAAATTTAGTGACAAATTGATTTTTCACAGATTGCTTTATAATAATAGAATTTGTGATGAAACTTGACAAACTGTGTGTGAAGAAATGTGTAAGTGTGTAGGAAATGCAAAAGGCAAAAATAGCTTAAATAGTGGTCTTAGTCAAGTTTTCCTAGAAAGGAGTGTGAAGACAAAAACATAAATACTACTTCTTTATTGTGAGTTTGAGTATCAGAGAAGAAAATAAGGAAAAAACAATTTGAAACAGGAAAAAATATGCATTGTCATTTACATCTGAACCACTTTTAAATTTTAAAAATCAGCTTGTCTATATTTGCAAAATATACTGCAGGGATTTTGATTAGGTTTGCATTGAATTTATAGATCAGTCTGAGAAGAAGTGACATTTTAACAATACTAAGTCTCCCAATCCATGAACACAGTATATCTCTTTACTTATTTAGATCATCTTTGATTTATTTAATCAGTGTTTTACATTTCATTACACAAATTACATTTTGTTAGATTTGTACATAGATATCTTAGTCCATTTAGGCTGCTGTTGAAGAGGACTTTACCTCCATTTTAACCTCAACCCTTCTAGTTGAGTTCTTTCTAGCTCATCTCTAGCTTAGAGCAAAGCATTCCCTGACAGATACCTAAACTATGCCCTCAAGCAAGAAGGATTACCCTGAGCCAGCAAGATCCTGCCCACAACTGACTCCAAGACAATGATGGATCTGACCTTCACTGCCTCCCTGCATGAACCTGCCCACCTTTGCTCCACATTTTCCTTATATAAACCTGTCTTTTTTTGGCATTTTAGAGACAGTCCTTGAGACACTAGTCTACCATCTTCCCAGTGTTGGCCTCACGGAAATAAATACCTTTCTTGTTTCACTACCATTCATTTCCCTGCCTTTGGATTTTGTCAGTGATGAGTGGCTGAACCTGGTCTGCTTGGAACACCCAGAGCCAGATTCTCTGGCACCCCCATGCCCCAGCAACACTATAACAAAACGTTACAAACTGGGCAGCTTACAAACAACAAAAATTTATTTTTCATGATTCTAGACGCTGGAAAGTCCAAGATCAAGTAGTCAGCTTGTTTGCATTCTGGTGAGGGCTGTCTTCCTGGTTCTTAGCCAGCACCTTTTGGCTGTAGTCTCACATGGTAGAAGGCACAGACAAGCTCTCAGGGAAGAGAACACTAATGCCATTCATGAGGGCTCTACCTTCATGACCTCCGAAGGGTCTCACCTACTAATGCCATCACTTGGGGGTTAAGATTTCGACATATGAAAGGGGTACGATGGGAAGGGGATGTTACAAACATTCGGAGCATAGTATTAAGTATTTCTTTTTTTTTTTTTGGTGTCATAAATGGCATTATTACTATTATTTTTATTAAAATTTTGAATTCCAGTTATTTGTTGCTAATGTATAGATAGGCAATTGATTTTTATATATTGACCCTTTATGCTGTGACCTTGCTAAACTCACTAATTCTAGGTACTTTACTTGTAGATTCTTTAGGCTTTTCTAAGTAGATAATTAGGTCATCTATGAACAGCGACAGATTTACTTCTTATGTTATAATTTATTTCAATGAATCCCTGAAAAAAACATAATTTTTATTGAAGGTTTGAACGGGTTATTTTTAGTATTAGATTAAAAGAAACTGAAAGTATCTTTTAGAGATTCCCTAATGAGTCTATAATTTGCCACAAATATGAAATGCTAAATGTAAAGGACTGTGCCTTTATGACTCAAGTAGAGAGTCATCCCTGATCAAGGGTAACTCTAGATAACCCCTCTCTCAGAAATTATTTTCTACACTGACCAGCAACCCATCTTTGCTTGTGGACCTTGTTATCTTAATACTTTCCATCACTTTTGATTTTTAGTTTGCCTCCAGAACTTTATTCTCATACTTCCAACCATATCCCAGTTATTTCTCTGTTGACTAGACAGTGAGACCAAAGCAGGTAAGGAGACCAGCCATCTGGTTTGTTCCAGACATTCCCTGATTTAGCCCTTGTAGTCCCACATCTTGGAAAACCCTCAGTCCCACATTAACTGGGACTCTGGTCATCCTTAAATAGGAAGATATGTATTTTAAGAAACTATGGCTCCTGGCACAAAAATTACATTATACTATATTTCTTATATAAGAAATGTAGAAATTATATTTTTATAAATCCTAAAGCTAATATTTTAAGGTATAATGAATATGAAATACTATTCATCAATCCTACCTGTTCTATGTCTTTTCAAATCAGGTTATTTACTTTTTAGAGATCTCCTTTTGTAATTTGGTATATTACATCGAATAGTCAGTGAATCCTTTGCCTGGTAACTTAGGAAATTTATGTTTGTTTTCACAAAATCTGTGCACATACACTACCCTAAAAATATCTATATAGGTTATCAAAGGAATGGCTGGCATCGAGACAAATGTATCTGCCATTTATCACATCTCATTGAGAAATGAGCTTCATTAAACTCTACTGACTTTGCTTTCTGAAATGTTCCATCTTGTTCACCTCCTCCCACCACCTGTGAGAAACAACTAAACAGTATGTTGATTCTTAAGGCTCCTGGAAAACTCAGCACAAAGTGGAAATCTATGTCTTCTGGAACTTCAATTTTGATTTAGGCGATGGAGAGATTTTTTCCTTATAGATTAGTTCTCATCACAGGATGTAGAAGATCCCTTTGTTTACCTGACATTATTAAGCACAATGAGAAAAAAATAATGGGGAAGAGCTTCTATAAATGATTCTGTAGGATATGTGATAATGTGGGAAGGAGGTCATGACATTACTACGTGGAAAATATAAGCAGATTATTAAGCAGCATGTAAATCATGATCCTGTTTTTAATACATATGTAAGTTCGTGGGGCACCTGGGTAGCTCAGTGGTTTAAAGCCTCTGCCTTCAGCTCAGGTCATGACCCCAGGGTGCTGGGATCGAGGCCCGCATCAGGCTCCCTGTTGAGCAGGGAGCCTGCTTTCTCCTCTCTCTCTGCCTGCCTCTCTGCCTACTTGTGATCTCTCTCTCTCTCTGTCAAGTAAATTAAAAAAAAAAATACATGTGTAAGTTTGTTACTAAGTTTGTAAGAAAATTTACCTAGTGTTAGCATGTCATTGCTGCGTGGCGTGATATAACTGGAGAATTTTACTAAATTCATTTTGTTTCACTATTTTTAAATGTCTGTAATTCATGTATTATATAAAGTTTTATATAAAAATAATGAAAATTATTTAACCAATCAAATTATAAAAACTACTAATCCAGAATATTTGCATGGCTCATGTCACAGCCATGTGGGTCATCTAAGTGCACTGGACATTCAATCAGGTGACTTTGATTCAAATTCTTGCTCTAGCTCTTACTGTGTAAAAAGGTTTTCAATCATTATGAGCCTTAGATTTCTCATTTGCAGAATGGTAATAAAAATGTCTCATGTGGTTTCTGGGAATTTGAAATGGGATTATATATGCAAAGATACTTGGAAAGCTCAACTGCTATATAAATACCTAACATTGTTTTGAGATAAATATTATTTTGTGATTTTTAAAATGTATTAAATTTTCTTATATTCAGATTTTAAGCTTACTTCTGGCTAGTTTGTATATTAGAAAATAAAAATTTAAAAGCTATGTTAAGCATCTGACTCTTGATCTCAGCTCAAGTCTTCATCTCAGGGCCATGAGTTCAAGCCCCATGAAAAAAGAAAAAAATTTTCTCAGTTAAATCCTTAGTGGAACATACTATGTTTCCTATAAGGTATAAATGTATTCTTTTATTTTAAAAAAAGTCCTAAGTGTATTTCAAAAAAAGCATTTTCCTGACATTTCTATTTTTTTTACATTTTAATATGTGAATGAATAATGACCTCACAGAGCTATATGGTTTTTTAAAAAAATGAGTTAGATCAATTTAGACATTTTTATACAATATCAGGTCAACAAGGGGGGAAATACGCAGAAATTTGAAGTATATTTCTAAGTTTCTTTGAAATTGTTGTCTTAAAAGATAGCTATCACATTCTTCTACAACCAAGTTGCTTGGTGCTACTGATAGAGGCCAGGAGAGCTGTGCCCTCTGTCTGATGTTTATGGGTTCAATTCCAAGTGAACATGGCTGTATTATGGAACAAAGCTTTGGTTTTATAAATACTTAGGAAAAATGTTTCAGAATCTGGTCCTCAAAACATTGAACAGCCAAAAAGTCTTAAATTCAGCTCGATTTTATTGTTTATACTCATCATGTCTTTCTTAATCTTGTGTCTACTTCGGCTTTTAATATTCTAATCTATAACAAAAATGTCATGATTTCTGATTGTATACTTTTTATTTCCCTAATTATTAATTGGTCAACCATACGTATTTTCACCCACAGGAACTAGAGTACTAAGTGTGAGAATAAAGAGGAAGAGAATGTGAGGTTACTTCCATTAACAAATCACAGATCTATAAAACAGACTTTGTCATCTAGTTAACAAGAAAACATCCTGAAGATTTCCTCTTTCCTGGTAGTCTATCGGTATTGATTCAGTGCTTCATAAAATTTCAGAGCTTATTCTCTGTCCCATTATTCACCTTCCTAGAGAATATAAATAGCCCTTGGCCGTGTTAGGTTTAATTTAGATTCTACACTTACTGGTCTGGGACTCAATCTAAATCCCTTATGCAGAGGGAAGCTATGCCAAATGGAGGCATTTGAAGGTGCTAAAACCCCTAAGATGCTTTTTAAATGGTCCGTAAGCCATGTTCTCTAGAGGCACTTGCCCGCAGTGCTTTATTAGATTCCCATCAGTTGACAAAGATTTAAAGCTGGGTTGCCAAGTTTCTTGATGTCTATACAAACTTAAATCAACTCAGTCACCTAAGTAAATATTCCTTCCATCTTTTGAAGACTTCTTTCTGAGTAGGATCACATTCCTAATGTGATATAAATGTGATAAATGTTGGCTTTCTCTAGGGGAAAAGGGCCGAGTGTTCCCCTCCCACCTCGATCTCTAAATATTTAGCAGAATCTTAATGATGCAAAGTAGCTTTTTGCACTGCCCTGAAATCCTTCACCTGCGCTAATTTTTACCCTTTGGTAATGTGCCGTTCGGTTCTCTGTCATGCTTAAAACAGAAGTGCAATGAAAAGGAACAAACATAGTTACAGTTAATGATCTATTACTTGGGTATTTGAGCATAAAGAGACTTCAAGTGACTTAAGGAAATAAAAGTGCAAATGAAAACTTTTAATTATAACCTAATGTTACTTGTCCAGAAAGATTTTATTGTTTATAGAAAGTTACTTGAATGCTATGTTATTGTTCGCTTGAAAAGTAAGGTCTTTTTTTAAATCCTTTTCAGATGTATCTCATTTCATTTTCTTGCAGGACTATACATTTGTCCCTCTTCATAATTGGAATGCATGACTCTCAGTAGCACTAACCGACCCTCTATGCAAGAATCACTAAGGGTCCACAAAACAAAAGAGAGTTCTTTTATATATATAGTTCACAGCTATATTCCCCGTGCCTAGCACAGCACCTGGCACTAGCTCAATAAATGAATTCATCAGTGCATTTGAGGTGAAAAATCCAGTAGTGCCTCTTGTATTCTCAGGGATACTACACACTATTCGATTCAATATATGTATTTTCCATGTGGGTGAGCTCGGCTTAAAGATATCCTATATGCTTAGCTTTTCACTAACAGATGCTCACACTTTTTATTGTCGTTTTTTTACTTAAGGTTTTTCTTAGGTTGTAACTGCTCAGCTTTATTCACTGGCCACTCCACTGGTAATATTGGTTTTATGAATTAATCATATTATTCATAAATTTTTGCATGGTTTTAATAAATTCTGGAGAGGTACAGTTCAACTCTCAGGACTGACCTATTTTAAAAATCCTCTTTGAATACTTTATTCAAAATCTTTTTTCTAAGCAATTTTGGTAAAATTTTACCACTCAGTGGAACGCAAGTAGGTGAGTCAGAGACATTTTCTCGCTGTTAAATATTCAAGAAGAGGGCTTGTCCATAATATTAGTATTCCACTTGCAAAAGGCCTAGATATAAAATGAACATTTTAAAAACAGAAACTAAATTTATATATAAAGTAAGAACAGGTAAGATATGTATTCTGTTCCTTAGCCCTTAGAAATCTTTTCATTTATTCAGTGATATCTTAAATGACAGAAGTTGTATAAATTTGGCTGACATGATGTCCTACACACTCTATGAAACAGGAATCATGTACCTCTCAGAAGGAGCTGTTTGAAACATGGCTAGCAACTGGAAGAGTTGCTTTGCAATTTTCAGAACCTCCCATCAGATGTGTGCCACATAAAGGCAGTCAGGTTTCGAGCCGTAGTTTTAGGAAGGGATTGTTTTCACTGACTCTCTGAATGACAACATCTTCAGATGAAGTCTTAAACATTTAGTTAACAGCTTATGTGATCTTCATCTTTTACTCCTGATGTGGACAGATGTATCATTAAATAAAAACTGTGTTACATATTACAAGGAATACAGAGATGGCATGGTATCTTCGCTTAGGCGATATCCTGTAAAGAGAGAGGCCATGAAAGAGAAAATATTCATGTACTATGGAATATAGAGAATGCCAACAAAGTCCCATGGAGTCCAGAGGACAGGATGCATAAAAGGTAAGCATCTTGAACCTAGTGATGAAGAATGGCCTGGGACATGATTATCGGACATGGTGGTAAGCGTGGCAGAAGTGCATGTTTAGGAGAAGGAACTGATACAAATAAAAGCACAGAGATGTGAAAGAATCACGAACCACATTCAGAAAAATAACAAGCCGCCCAACTTAAAAGAAAACATAGCACACAAGAAGTTGAAAAATGAAGTAACTAACAACATCCAAAAATATGTGCCATAAATCAGGAGGTAAAAATAACCATTTGGGCATAGCATACAAATATCTCTGTGTGAAAATATATCCACATGTTAGTGCAGGAAATGTTGTGGAGAGAGAAAAAAAAAAGGCTGCGTCTGAAATAGGTCAGCTGATTACACAGTATTTGGAAAAACTGTGGTTCATAAGCCTATTTTGGAAAGTTCTCATTCTGCCCAAAGCAAGGGAAAAGATAAGATGCAACAAAGGAGACTGAAAGGTCTGAAAGTAGCCTGGTGGTTTGCCAGAGAGAGCAAGGCAATGTATGCAAACGTAGAAAAAAGAGAAGGAGAGGAAACTGGATAATGCATCAGTTCTGCACATACGCAACCATCTAGTACAATCAGGTTACTTAAATGAACAAAAAAACAATCTAGTTAAAGAGACAAGGGGAAATTGTTTACCATCCAGGAAGAGGGTGTGATATTCTTGCTCTTTTTTTTGGTAGCGTGTAATGCTGCTATTGAAAACTGCCAAGTGTAGCTCTCAACTGGTTAAACGGAGGGAGGTACAACTTCCCTGAAGCTTCTGTGGGTTAGAACAATAAGTACTGTGTGGATCAGGATGACGCTAAGTTAAAGCTGGGACCCAAATTCACATAGCAGGACTGCATTCATAGTGATGATGCCTGACTCAGCTCTCCAAACCTGATTATTTTTACAGTCAGTTAAGGGAGTGCTCCAGAGTTAGAGAAGTCCATCCCCACACTATCACCACTTAAATTAATGTAAAAGTATTCTCAGCTTAAAAGAAGGTGCCAAAAGAAAGAAAAAGTCTTAGAACCCCACAATTCAGAAAAAATTCTGGGAGGACACGTACTATGAAATGTTCAATCAAGAGAAAATGAAAATTAAGTATTTTTTTGAAAATTCAGTATTACACATACGTAAATATGTGTTTGATTTTTTTACTAAGTTCCTGGTAAGGGCTTACCAAAAAAACACAATGAAAAGTAGAAAAGAAACAGACACCTAACTTCCATGAACTTGTTTACCTGAAGCAGAATTTAATTTGCAAGTTATGCTAATAAGGGAACATATCTATAAACTACTAAAAATATTAATGTGCTAAACCTTCACTAATTAAAGAAAAAGGAAGAAAATGAAACACTGCCATGAATAGAAATAACTCCAAATCATATAATTTTAGAAGAAACAAATTTTCCAACTACTCTTCTTTTTAGAGATGACACTATAAATGGCCACACCAATGTAAATTAATCATGTCATGTTATAGCCACATGTTGCTAATATATGTTTTTCTTCAATATTTATTCTGTTTAAGAAAGCTATTAAAATGAGCATCAACCTGTACATTTCATATGTTACACAGAGGTGTGTTGCTTTGGGAAATTACTACAGGTACAGTAGCATGATTACTACATTATTTGAGCTTGAATATTATTGATTTCATGAGTTAAACATTAAAAATGTGTAGATGATAGTCACACTTTTAATATTTAAAATGATGTATTTTCTTTTCTTGAAACAATGTTTTAATTAATGAAATTGAATTGGGGAGATACACCAATCCCAGGAGGGATGGGAAACGACACAAGCTGCCACATTTCTATAAAGGGTATTCAACCAAGTAACAACTATCTGCAAAGGAGTTGGAGTCATCAGTAGGCCTGTCAAATATCACCCAATCCATTGTTTTGTTATGTGAAGTTTAAAATATATTGGAATAAAGCCTGCGTTTTTATGCAAATTGTACACATTTCTTATCAATAGAGAGACTGTCTTTGGGTTGAAATGAATACTCTGATACCTGACCACCTGGGTTTAAATCCTGGCACTCCCAGTTACTGGTTGCTGGCTGGGTAGCCTTAGGCAGGGCCCTGCAAAGCCATATTGGATTCCGAGTCAAAAGGAAAAACATGTGTTTCTGTGTACACTTTTCTAAATATTCTCCTGTAGTTTGGATCAAGTAGAGAAAGTTAATACAAACTTCTGTGTATAAATATTCACATATATGTGTTACATATATATTCTATATATATGAGCTCTTGTGCATTTATCTGTATGTGTGTGTATGTATAGATAGCAGATAGATGATAGCTAGAGGGAGAGATAGATGTCCCCGAATTGCCAGATCTGTTTGCACACCACCGTCCACCCTCACAGACGGACCAGCAAAGGGTCCTGATGTCCATGCATACCGGGAACAGTGAAATGATTGGAAATAATTTCTCCAGTTGAATAATGACACTGGATCTTAAGACAAACAGTAATCTCTTTATTTAAAATTTTGTTATTTTGCTTATCATGGATTTATTTGATTTTGATTTTTAAATCATTTCATTCATTATTACTAACCTTGATTACTGAGTTTTTGGCATCCTTAAACTTTGCACTGGAGTCAGGCGTCCACTTGACTTACTCTCTTCTTGTCCCTACTTAGACAAGTTACTTACCCACTCCGTGCCTTATCCTCTCTACCTAAAAATGAGTTATTCCTTTCAAAGCACTTAGGATACTAAGTGCTAGCATATAGTAAATACACAAAATGTTTTTATTTTACTATTATTACCATTAACTTTTTATTAATATATCTAATATCATTTTTAGAAAACTTGATTTTTCCAAGCAACATCTTTTTGTGGTTCTGCAGCCACTGGAAATATGACTCAAGGTAGAACTGACCTTGGAGCAAAGATTAGGATTATGGTAGTTGGTGTCTTTTTTTTTTTAAGATTTTATTTATTTATTTATTTATTTGACAGAGAGAAAGAGATCACAAGCAGGCAGAGAGGCAGGCAGAGAGAGAGGAAGAAGTAGACTCCCTGCTGAGCAGAGAGCCCGATGCGGGCCTCGATTCCAGGACCCTGAGATCATGACCCGAGCCAAAGGCAGAGGCTTTAACCCACTGAGCCACCCAGGTGCCCCTAGGATTATGGTAGTTGTAAAGAGAAAACACATCCATTCTTAGTATGTCCTTGTTGTGCCTAAGAAACACATTGTCAGATACTGGATTTTCATAATAGTTTCTGGTCATAGAACCTGAGAATTTGCTGGGAGAAGTACAACAAAGCTAAGAGAGAAGCAGGAGAATCAGCCTCTCCTTCTGAGAACATTCTTTGAACAGGTGTCTTTTTAATATTTTTAAAGTATATGCTGATGCAATAATTATTAATATCATGATGTAAAAATATTAGAGGCAAAAGTATGAAAGCAAGAAAATGAGACACCAGGAGAAGATAGTCAGCATCCGAGGCTTCTATGTACTAGCTACCCCTTCCTGCTCCCAAGCAATCCCGGCTCGGGGATGGCAGAGTTTGGCTGAGCCTCTGTGGAAGAATCAGAACTCAAGCCCTCCCCTTTGGGGAAAACAGACTTTCTGTATTTATGACATAATTATCAGCCTGACAAGAACGCTTAGTGTACTGTCAATAAGATATTATTTTCCAACAGCTCCAACAGGAAAATATATTATTCTTTAAGAATGTAGACAGAAATAAAAATGTTATTTATGTTTTCTGGCAGATCTTATTTCTTCATATTCTGCACTTTGAATAGCAGAGTTTCCTTTCATGAATATTCTAATCAGGTCGACGATTTCAGCCATAGCTGAGAGTCCTCTCAAATGGCAAAACCCGAGTAAAGTAACAAATACCCAGCGTTGGCAGCAGGAAAAACTTATCTTTTCACAAATAGTTCCAGTGCATCTTGGGTATTCATATCAAGAACCCTAGACAGATTTAAAGAGGGAAGAACTGTCATGCTTTGCCTTCACATTTGCTATTACACCAGGCTGAGTTTTATATTTCCTGGCTGTTTTCTCAGTAATTAGTTCATTTAAATACATGAAAAATGTAAATTAGGACTCTGGCTTCTAAAAGAATGAACTAACCTTATGAATGACTGAATAAATGAATGACCCATTGACAGAAAGAGTACAAAATGTCTGATATGTTTTCTTATTCTTGACATCCCCAGTTAATCTTCCATGGCAATAAAACTTGCTCAGTGAAAAGGACAATTTTTTGACCGGTAAAAATAAAATTAGCCCAGAATGTCACTAGCACATTTTTGAACTGGGAAAAATATGCCAACCTGAGGAAATTTTTTTCTGTCAAATATTTGGTTAGGAAAAATGACAGAAGCAGCCAATAATAAAAAGCTCCATGTTTTTAAACAATAGAGAAAATGTTCTGAACATAAACAAGTATATAGGAGAGGGTTGCATAACAAATTATCTTTAAGTGATCATTCAAAAATTGGTCATTCATCTGAGAGTCACTCAATACAGATCAAAAAGGATATGTGCTTTAGTGATAATATTTAATATTGTTTCTTACCCTTTTGATAGTAAGTTGATTTTAAAACAAGAAATTACATAAGAAATTTATTGTATCTCTGAAACAGTTATTTCATGGACATGAACAAACCAAGTGAGTTTTATCCTTTATACTTATTCAAGGTTTATATATATATATTTTCTACTGCCCATATGGCAGATTATAATGTGGATTTAATAATAAATATAGCATAATCTCTGCCTTCAACTAATTTATAGTCCAAAGGAAAAGACACCCAAGCAATTATAAGGCCACTTGATTAAAAATTAAGTCTTAGAATGAGAGTGTAAGGAAAGCTTTCTTGGTATATGTGGTAACTAAAAGAATTCATAGCAAATAAGAAGCTAATTATAATTCTGGTTACTAAATAGATAAGACTGTCACTAAAAATTTCAAAATGTGTTAAATATGCCACTTGTGATGCCTATAATAACTACAGTTTCTTTTAAGAGAAACTGCCCAATCCACCTTTCTAAGCTACAGCTCTAGCCCAAGTGCAACCATTTCCTGCATGCTGCTGTGGCCTCTGCCTTGGCCTTGCTGGGTGACCTCTACAATAGCAGTAGGAGAAGTCAGTCGCTGAACTGAAAGGCTGCCTAGAGCAAGACCAAGAGATAGAATTGAAGGTATAAGTAATGTGAGATTATAAAGAAACCGACAAGAAAGGCAGTCAGTAGGATCTCTGCATAGGGACCAAGGGTGAGGCATAAATAGTAGGATCAGTGAAGCAGCATTGGAAAAAGTAATTTCTAAGTGGAAGGCACAAGAAAAGAAAGAAGGTCCTCTTTCAGAGTTCTCACTCAGCTTTGGGTCTAGTTCCAGTCTGCACATAACTCACTCACTAGGACTCTCCCTCATGTTTCCTAAATTCCCTTCCTCCTTTACTGATCACTGAAATCATTTTCCTTTATTCAGGATATATGAGTTTCTGACCCTTGCAGCCAATTGGGTCTAACTGCAACATAAGTTATCAGTCCCCATTATAATCTACAGAAATATATTTTAAGGTTCCAAAATCATTTAAAAATTACCTTAGTGAGAACATTTTTTAAGGAAAGGAAAAAAGGGGAAAGAAGAGAAAGCTTAAAACAATAAAGATATGGGACAAAAGAGAAAAGTAAGACTAAGTGTTACTATACACTGTATTCAATCTTATTCATAAAAAGGAAGAAGAAAAGGTGTATCTCTTGCTAATATCTTGCTGCCCACGCTGACATGTAAATGGGTATGGGGGAGTCACGTGTCTGCATTTCATCCTCGCATTGTATCACTAGTTGAAACGGCTACTCACTGCTTCAGAAAATGGCTGTGTGATCTGTCTGGCCAATCTGCATATTATCAGTTTTCATGGTCCACAGAGTACATCTTTTCCCCAGATATTCTGAAGTCTTCATTGAGTTCCTCACTTAAGTACAGAGCCAGACCCACCCTGGTTGCTTCATCATTCAGTCTGAAAGGATAAGAGAAGGGAAGCGGATTAACATTCAGAAGCTACTGTACTATATGCTGGGCCTTCTCCACTGGCCGTTTTATTCAATCCTAACAGTAGCTCCATGTTTTAGGCGATCTTTTCTCTACAGATAAAAAGAATGACACCAGAAATTCACAGCATTGGGATTTGAACTCAAATCTGTCTAGCTTCAGTTTGTCTGGGCCATGCTGCCATCCAAACCCACAGGCAGATTTCCCATTTTCTTGCTTTGATTAGCCCCAAACTGACTCTCTTTACCCTGAAACACTAGGTGCAAAGGGCACCAGGAATAGCAGCTGCAGTTGGGACAACCATGATACTGAAGAAGGAATTGTTTGAGAAGAGACCAGAGAAGAGTGAGCTGCTCTAGATACACTATTCTGAAGCAATTTATTAATTTAGCTATAGAAATCCTCATCTAAGAAGAGAAGATTAATAATTTAAAACAAGCCAAATATATTTGGGTAATGGCCAGTTGCAAGTTACAAAATTAACTTTTCTCCCTCAACATTCAGCCCTTCCCTTCCTTCCTTGAAGAGAGGAAAAAATAAGATAGTTTTTCCTCTTTCACTTTTCCCATTTTACATTAACAGTGTCCCTGTGTTGGCAGGGCAGGGGAGACCCCCAATCTTGCCCTGTGCTGGGGCGGGGGTGGAGTGGGGGAGACACTAAGCCTATTTCTTAAAATTCTGTGTTCTGGCTCCCATTCTGTGGGTCAAAAATTTGGGCATGGTCCAGGGAGGGCAGTTTGTCTCTGTGCCTTAATATCTGGGTTTCATTTGGAGTAGCTCAAATGTCAAGACATGGCTGACACAGCCACATGTCTTAGATTCATTTTATTTCCATGTGGTATCTCTTGGGCCTGGAATGTCCAGGATGATTTTTTTACACTCATAACTGGTATCTGACTTGGATGAAAGAACAACTGGCAGTTAACTAGTAATGTTGAGCGCGTGCGCGTGTGTGTGTGTGTGTGTGTGTGTGTGTGTGTGTGTATCCTGTTCACGTGACTATTTTGCAATTCCTCACCAAAATGAAGGCCTCGGCATTGTCAAACTTCTGATGTTGTCTCCAGTCTCCTCTAAAGAGAGCATTTTAAGGGATAGAAAGAAAAACACAGCAGATTCTTAAGGCCTAAGTATAGAAAGAGATAAGGCTTAACTTCTGTTGTATTCTGTTGGTCAAAAAAGTCACAGAAGAAGGAATCCCTTTTTTCCCTTATCCTTGCAAATACTTGTTATTTCTTGTCTTTGATAATAGCCAATCTAATTGATGTGAAGTGGTATCTCATTTTGGGGTTTTTTTTTTTTTTGAACTTTATTTGACACACAATGTTACATTAGTTTCAGGTGTACAACACACTGATTTGACAACTCCATACATCATGCTATGTTCACCACACATGGAGCTGCCATTTGTTACTGCACAACACTATTACAATATCATTGGCTGTATTCCTTAATCTGTACTTTTGATCCCTGTACCTTATTCATTCCATAGCTAGAATCCTGTACCTTCCACTCCCCTTCACCCATTTTACCCGTCCCCCTACCTCACTCCCCTCTGGCAACCAACCAGTTTGTTCTCTGTACTTATAGATTGGTTTCTACTTTGTTTTTGTCATTGTTGCTGTTTTGTTTTGTTTTTTAGATTCCCCTGTAAGTGAAATAATATATTTGTCTCTCTCTGACTTACCTCATTTAGCATGTACCCTCTAGATCCCCCTGTGTTGTCACAAATGACAAAATTTCACAAAATCTCTACCTATGTATGGTGATGATGTTAACTAGACTTATTGTGGTGATCATTTCACAGTATTTGCACATATGAATCATAAGCATGTACACCTGAAACTAATATAATGTTATGTGTTAATTATACCTCAATTTTTAAAAAAAGAGTTATGTGCCAATGTTGGCTTGTTAGTTTTGACAAATATAACATGGCAATATATCTTCACAATTTTTCTATAAATCTAAAATTATTCAAAATTAAAAGCTTATTTAAAAAAAAAAGGCCTAGAACTCACTCAAATTCAAGGGGAGGTGACATAGACTACACCTTTCAATGGGAAGAGTGCAAAAAAGCGCATCCACCTTCAATCTGCTGTAAGTATGGCTTCCTGGTTTAATGAATATTTTCAAACTTCTTTTTTAAATTAAGAACCTCTTTGTACCACTGGCTATGCTAATATGATAAGGAAGTAAAATACCATACACAGTGATGGTTCTACCCATTACTAGCTTAATATTTGTGTAACAAATCTACTAACTAAGCAATTCACTTCCCTAATCCAATTTTGTCATCTGTAGTAAATCTACCTCACTGAGTGAGATGTTTCAACAATTAAGTAAGATAAAACAGGTAAATTGCCTAACACAGTCTCTGGAACATACTAGACTGTAAATAGTCAACTTTCGCTTCCCTAAATTAGAGGTAACTGTGGTTAATGTGTGTAGTTTGACTATCACATGTGTAATTTGGAGATGGAGAAAAGGGGAAAGTAAAATTTTACTTTGTCAATGCCAGTATCATCAGAAATAGAATCCTTCACACTCATTTCTAAAGGGAATATGGAGGAGCAATAAATGGGTCTATTTGGGGACATTGAGCAGTCAGCAAGTCTACTATCATTTCATTGGGGCAAATGACAAGGAACTTGTGAAAACACTCAAATTCTAATAATTACTCAGTCTGATACACTGTGTTGGCCCATGCACAGTTCTTTTCTCCTTTATTACAATCTTCTTATATTAGAGTGATTTGGGGATATATATGAGTACAAATATTTTTTGCATTTTAGTACCTAGATTTAAAGAATAGAATTCCTATAAATTCATTTTATTTTATACTTGCAGTATTTATGGTACTTTCTTCATAGTAAGTACTCAGTAATTGATTGATCCAACTCCTAAGGCTTTTTACTTTTTGTAAATGGCAATAAAACATGAAAAACATTAATCTAGACACTGCATCACTTTGCAGAAACTAACACATTTCTTGATGATAAAGAATATAATACCATATATTGGTATTACTTTTGGTATTGCAATACCAAATACAATTGATACTACAATATTACGATATATTGGTATTACAATACCATATATTGGTATTATTTTTAACTTGTACACACTACCATAGGTACAAGTTAAAGTCCTACAATTCCTACTGGATTGATATTGAAAAATTGTAGTATTCTTGCACCAGTGTGTATTCAGCTACAGATAATTTTCATATGTAAACGAGTCTGAACTGCTTCCTTGCTTTTTACTTTCAAATTCATAATGTGGATTCCTATTGGTTTGTATAATTTATAACTAAAGAGGAATTGCCTAAAGGAATGTAACTTTCCTATGAAATTCCTGTTATCTTATAAATTTAATATGTACATTTTGTATCATAATAGAACTCAGTTGACAATTTCTTATTTTTTATTGAAAAAAGAGCCATTAAAATAACCTAATTTTTATATTTCAAGAATATATTTAGTGTGCATTTGTAACCTTCTGTAACCAGAAAAAAAACATCAGGATGCAGCAGAAAATAGAAAATTTTAGGTAAAGCATAAAGAACATGAAAATAAAATTGATATTATCAAATATTCTTACATATGATTAGGCTGTGACTCATCTTTCTGCAAAACATTTTGGAATTTTTTAGTTGGTCCAATTCTATATGGGGTATATAGAAAACACTGCTGTCATCAGGGTATTGAAATAGAGGAATCTGCTATTTAACAAACGAAAGGCTGAACAATGAAAATGGACTAAGTATAAAAGTTTTCCATTGGTAGTATCTGTCGGTTAGAATGCTTGTCCTGTTGAAAATTAGTAATATCAATACAATCCTTTTAATTTACATTTTCAAAGCTTAAGTTATGGAATAAAAATCTTTAATAGAAAAAATGAAATTGAGCATGGGCATTGTCAGACAGAGGTTAGATGATAACATGTCAATAATATCATGAGGAAACCCCTTCCATTATTAGACATATGTTCCCTCTAATTCTATGAAACATTCACAATTCACTAATTGGTAGGCACTCTATGGAATTTAAACAAACCTCCTATCTAGTAAATTTCTAAAATAATTTACCTGAAAAGTCATCCTTTTAGGGACACTTGGGTGGCTCAGTTAGTTAAGTGGCTGCCTTCAGCTCGGGTCATGATTCCGTGGTCCTGGGATCGAGTCTTGCATCCGGCTCCCTGCTCAGCAGGGACCCTGCTTCTCCCTCTGCCTGCTGCTCCTCCTGCTTGTAGTTTCTCTCGTCCTCTCTCTCTCTCTAACAAACAAATAAATAAAATCTTTAAAAAAAAGAAAAGTCACCCATTTATTTAACTGAAACCTAGTTGGTATGCCAGAAACAAAATGGTGAATGTAGAATTGCTAAGAGCCTTCAAATGGCTGTGTTACAATTATAAAAATATGAGTAAGAGTCTGAAATACAAGTAGAATTGAGCTTAATCAAAGTGTGTTTTATTTAGATCCAAATTTTTAGAAATAAGGTCACCTGTACCTAGTAGCTCTTCTGTTGAGTCCAAAAGGACTTATTTTAGCCGAGTCTGTCATTCTTAGTTTTCATAAGTGAAAAATGTGCCTGTAACAGTCTCCTCATTCCTGTTGCTCACTCACCTTTAGATAAACTATTCAAATACTGCCAGAGCTACTAAGATTGAAAGTTTAAAAACAGAAGTATCTGTAATCCTAAACACTGAATTCATCCATACCTTCTTTTCTCAGCTTTCTCAAGGTATACCAAGTATTAAAAAAAATTGCACATACTTAATGTATACATTCTGATGAGTTTGGACATAGGAATAGCCTGTAATACCACTGCCAAAGTCAATGTAATAAATATATCCATTACCTCCAAAAGATTAAGAACAGTTAGCATGAGATCTATCCTCTTGGGTTTTAGAGTGCACATCGTATTGTCAAGCAAAGGCACAGTTTCATAGCAGATCTCTAGAACTTGTTCATCCCATGTAACTGTAGCTTCATACCCACTGAACAACTCCCTGTTTCCCCTTCCACCCACCTTCTGTCAACCACTATCCTGTTCTCTATTTCTATGATTTTATTTATTTTATCGACCTCATGTAAGTGAAATTACACAGAATCAGGCTCCTGTGACTGGCATTTCACTTAACATAATGTCTTCCAGGTCAACCCATTTTCTCACAAATGGTAAGATTTCCTCCTTTTGTAAAGCTGAATAATAAATATCCCATTGTATGTGTATCCCACACTTTCTTTATCCATTCATCTGTCAATAGACATTTAGGTGGTTTCCATACCTTAGCTATTGTGCATAATGCTGCAAAGAACAAGACAGTGGAGATTTCTCTTTGAGATCCTGATACCAATTCTTTTGGATAAATATCTGGGAGGGAGATTGCTGGATCCCATGAGTTCTACTTTTAATTTTCCTGAGGAAGCTCTGCATTGTATTCCATGGTGGCTGCATCATTTTATATTCCCACCAACAGTGCACAAATGTTCCCATTTTTCTACATCCTCGCCAGCATGTGTTAGCTTTCGTTTTTTTCAATAATAGCTATGAGGGATATCTCATTGTCGTTTTGATTTGCTTTCCTCCGAATGTTAGTGATGTTAAGCTAGACCCAATTATAATCACAAGAAAAACATATGAAATATCTTCTGTGACCACGAGATGTCACAAATATAACACTATGATAGATTATTAAATGTCACCTCGATTTACTAGTACAAAGAAAGTGTCTCTTTTTCACATTGCACCAGTCAGTTTCTCTTCGCAAAATAAAGAAAAACTCAACCATGATACTCTCCGCCTGGCACCAAGAAGAAAAATGATGTGTTCCTGTAACTGATCCCTGAGAATCAAAAGGAAGACCAATTATCTGACTGAAAACAAAAATGAAAACCAAGGATGCATAAACATAGGTATTACAACATAGAGAGATTAAACCATGGGCAGCTCTCCAATTGGTAGCTAAAACCATTTGAAATATATGCTCTTAAAATTCAGCCAAATGCTCTATTAAATTGCAAAAGTCTTTAAAAGGAATATTAGAATGAAGTAAGATATTAGTAAGTAAAAAGTTTGAAAAAACTAGACTAATATACATGAAGCAATTAGAAAATGTAGGACAGTTTGTGATTTGGCGCTGAATTGTTTAGTGCAAACTATAGCTCTCAAGGAGTTCAAAGAAAGGAAGGATTAATGTGCATAATATGATTTTTCAAGACTTCAGAGGCTTGAACTTTGAACCTCAAAGGATGACTAGGATTTGAAAAAGAAAAAAAAGAGTTAGAAGGTGTTTTTGTATATCTTCTGGGATAGAAAGAGTCTGTGGCAGAAAAAAGAAAAAGGTAATTAATTTCTACATAAGTACAATGCCTTGGGTTTTTTTTAATTAATAAAAAGGGAAAAATAATTTTGTAAAATTATAAAAATTTAAGGTGAAAATAAATGCAAAGGATTAATATTATGCCTGAGACTTTTAATCCTAAGAACCTAAAACAATTGGCTTAAAAAAAGCTCTTTAGTTAAGAATCAGCTTTTTATGAGCAACCAGTGTTAAGTAGGTGCCGCATAGAGTAACAAAGAAAATAAATGTTTTCTGGGAGGTAACTGAGTTTACTTTTTCTTTTTCTTTTTTAATATTTTATTTATTTGTTTGATGGAGAGATAGAGAGCACAAGTAGGCAGAGCAGAAGGCAGAGAGAAAGGGAGAAGCAGGCTCTCTGTCCAGCAGGGAGCCCGATGGAGGGCTGGATCCCAGGACCCTGGGATTTTGACATGAGCTGAAGGCAGACGTTTAACTGACTGAGCTACCTGGGTGCCCCACAGCTGAGTTTTCTGTTACTAGAAGTGACAAAAGCCATTCGGTTCCTTATTAGATAGATGTGTGAAGCAAGTTCAGTATTGGTTGGAAGTTGGATCGATTGATTCCTACAGGCTTGTCCTTTAATCTTGCATTCTTCAAGTTAATATAGTTCTATTATGGATCAGCTTGAGGTTTCTTAAAAATAATAACCATTTTTAAACTCTAGCCTATAGTGTTAAAACAGTGTTTCTTATTATTACAAATTGCCTCAGAAAGTTTTAGCATTTATTTGGCTGAACCTCTGTGTGTGTGTGTGTGTGTGTGTGTGTGTGTGTGTGTGTGTGTGTGTGTGTGTGTATTGGGAGAGTTTACTAAGGCATATTATCTGAATGAGGTCAAACCTACATTTTTAGAGAAAAATGGTCCAGGTCTGCATTAAGCACTAACTGCATTTTCTGTTTAGCTTTTTTCCAGATTTATTTTCGTAATGTTGAAAATGTTTTTCTAGGTTCCTTTCAGAGACAACTTAATCTAAGGGTAAAAATCATAATCTGATTAAAAATGTCCAAATATGATGAAAACCTTTTCCCAACGTAATAAAATAATTAAATGACCTATTCACAAGTTGGATTAGTGAATATATTTCACACGTATCCTTATGGAAAAAACTAGGGAACAAGATATTATATTTATTTTAATGAATGTAGCCTATAGGGTTTTAGTTTTATGACACCCACAAAAAATAGCTATAACCTGTTTCCAAATAGGACATGACTTTAGTTATAATTTCAGAATTCCATGTCAGTAGGGGATTCATTGAGAATGTCTAATGGAGATGGTCATATTCAATAGAATATTAAAAAATTAATACAAATAGAAGAAACTGCAGTTGGGAGACATGAAGACTTAATTCACTGTTTTTAACTTATAAAAGAAAGTTTTGTTAATAAAACCTTATTATGTTTTATTAGTGTGTCAATTGATTAATAACAATAATATACCATGGAAAATGTCTTAAGAAATACCTTTGTTAAGTTAATTTGAAATATACATGAAAAGAATTCTCTAGCCCAGGGGTCTATGAACTTTCTCCTTAACAGGACCAGATGGTAAATATTTTAGGATTTGTGGGGCCTATGGTCTCTGATGCAACTACTGAATTAAACTATAGTTAACTGAAGAAAATCCCTAGATGAATGGGTGTAGCAATGTTACAATAAAACCTTATTTACAAAAGCAAGTGGCAAACCAGATAGATTTGGCCCACAGGCCTTGGTTCACCTTAGTTCACCTGTCCTAGGTGAGCAATTAAACATACTTCTTATACAAAATAATGGATACTCAGATCCATAGTTAAATAAGTATCATCTGCAAAATCCTTGAGCTTTTCCCTGGGAAGAAAGGTGTTCCCTTCAGATTCTTGTACACCAAGATCTCAAAGACATCTCTACCATAGCTAAGATTTCCTTTTTAGAAGTAAATGCTTGACTAAGTCTGCAGAAACCTCCTTAGAAACTTGACTTTCACAATTAGAAAACATGGAGGAAGAAAAGCACAGCTGCATAGGATACTGTGGACCGGTAATCAGTGGAATTGCTGATTATTTCCTGTGAGGACAATAGATCTTAATTTAGTTCTGCTTCCTTCTATCTTTCCCCTACACATGCATCTTTATCCTTAATGATGTATGAATGGTGAATACCATTGCTGCTTTATCAAAATACCATGATAGGTCTGCTATGTTTTTAGAGGTTGATTTGATTGTTATAATTTAAATGTTTCATGACATCCAAAAATCTTTAAAACTCTCTTATCCTAGATTCTTTGTTATGAGAATCTATAATATCTCTTTCTGTGCCTTCTAACACAGAACCACGGGCTACCAGGAGCTTAGTAAAAGCTTTCTCAGTGTGAAGAGGTAGGATTTTTATTTGAACTAAAAATAAGACCTTGTTGAATAGAATATATTTAACCCGATAAATAAGAATCTTTCTCTCACTTCTAGACAGGAGGAACCATCTTGATGTATATATTTCGGTTACTTGAAATGACTCTTCCATTCCATCTAAGAAATGCATTAACCAATTTCCTGTTGTTGACACAGAGATTGTTTCCAATCACTATACCAAATAATGTTATAGTGACTATTTGACATAAATCTTTGAATGCTAAAGATAATCCCTAGAAGTGAATACATAGGACTAATATATTTGGGGTTTTGTACATAACTTTAAAACAACATGGGATATTTTTGTTTTAATTTTGCCATTTCATCTTTTTAAGCTATATTTATTTGATTAAAAGTTTAAATTTTAGTATTTATTTGCCATGTGCTTTCCTTCATTTGAATATTTATTCTTCCAACCAGTATTTGTCATTGTCCACCTTTGCCAGAGACATCAGATGGTCCTGAGTGATATAAGATTGCTATCCTTGAGGAGTTTAACTTGTGGTGTGTGTGTCTCTCAATTGTTTAACAGCTTGTTACTGAAAGTTTTCAAAGCACTGAGTATTTAATAATGAACAAGGCAGAAAAGTTCTTCGTCCTGGGAGGGAAGAGAAAGATATTGAACACAGGGAGTTAATATATGTTTTTCAGATATTAATTCTGTGAAGAAACTAGACTAATATGGTAGAGGATAATCAGGGCCAGTGGAGTTTGGAAGGGGAATTCTGCTTTTTTTAGAGGGATATAATGAGACAGTACTTAAGTTGAGATCTTAGTGATAAAAGAAAAGTAATCATGTTAAAATCTAACTGGAAGTTCTTCTAGCTTTATGGAAAAGCAATTACAAAAGGTTCTGAGATAGTAGTGGTTAAAAACATTAGAAACACAACCAAGAAGTTGAAAGCTAGAAGTATGAAAAACAAGGTGGGGAAACCAGGGAAGCGAAATCAGAAAGTTAGGAAGTGACCTGATCAAGCAGGGACTTGTAGGCCAATGTAAGAAGTTGGATTTTTTATTTCAAATATAGCAAGAAGCTATTGGATAATTCTGAGTAGGGAAGTGCTAAGAAAGGAGCTGATAAATTGTTAGAAAAGGGAGTAAGGTGATAAGAAGTCTTGATGAAGTAACAGATCTGGTGGACAAAATAAATACATTTAGTTAAAAATACAAGATTCTAAATGCTTTGACAGGTTTATAGGTGTCCACGGTGTAGTTACTTGAAGTAAAGTTGAGATGGAATTCACTATATTTGAGGGAGTCGAGGAAATCTGATGGGACATACAAAATGACATTGAAGTAAGAGACGATATCAGGTCTAGAAGAGGAGAAAGGATAAGGGCAGGTATGGGTGATGTGGTAACAACAGATGATAATCAAAGGGGGCAATAGAGTAGTGCCATAGATAATTAAAATAAGGGTTCACTATATGATGGTAAAGATGGATGGGTGATCAATCAATTGGAAATCTAAAAAGTAAGCTGGAAAACTACCACCTTACCTACCATTTCTATATTTAGTGGATGTTAGTGAAGCAAGTAGCCTCAATTTGATATGGCCATAGGGGTGATGTATTCCGGGAACTAGCACATTTTGTTTATAGGAAGAAGTAGTGGAGTGTGATCATACTGAACACTGAAGGGAAACAGAGGTGCCTGAGGCACTTTAGGGAGACTTGGGAGAGATAAAAATGCAAGAGGAGGTTACAGAAGGGTAAAAGAACTACCTTATAAGAATGGGATGTAATCATCTTTGATCAGGGTTCCAAACAGAGGTTATTATGGAACCTTCAGATAAAGCATAAAAACAATAATCATCTCACAGTGATCCCAGGACTCTCATCTCATGGTGAAAACAGCCACAGTTCTTAGAACCAAAAGGATTCAGACTTTTCTTCATGTAGAATTTATTGATTTGTTTGTTTAAAAAAAAAAACCCACTGAAGCATTTACCAGACATTACTGAGTGCTAGAATTGTAAAGAATAAGAAATAAATAAGAGGAAGAAACTATCCTTTTCCTCAAGAGGCTTACTGTCTAGGAGAAAGAGGCAGAATGTACTTTCTAATGGTATATAGAGAGCAACTATAATTATGTGCAAATGCATAAAATATTAACCACTTTTGTTCTAATCATCTTTGCTCTAAGATCAAAGTGCTCATTTTGAAGAGACCATTTTTCAAGAACTCCATACTAAAATATTTTTGCTAAGTAGTGCAGAATTTTAGGCTGAATTCCACACGGGGTATACCATACAGAGGCCAGCACCGTACGTATTTATGAAAGGTTTTAAGCAAAAGAGCTATTCATAATGGGAACTCTTCTAAGACAAATCTTAAATATATTTAGATCAGGGTCCAGGGCTGGCTGCCCATACCTGACTCTTACAATGCAAATGTCCCATTATATTATTTAAGGCTGGTTTGGTCTTTATTCAGAACAAACTGAGTAAGGTTGTTTGCTTAAAATGTATGCTGGATGTGTCAGAAGCAGTCAGATTTTGTCATGCACTAATTTTATGACAGATCCAGGCCATAGACCTGAAGCTCGGCAAGTACCTTATAAATTATAGCTGTTCTGAAGCTTAGAGCAGTGGCTCTTAATTCAGGTCCACCTTCCAAAGATTCTTGCAAAAATAAAAATGATACAGTTACCTAATACTGGAATGCAAAAAGCAATTCCTCCAAAAACTAAGTTCTAAGCACCAGTAATAGTCTCAGATTTTTTATGAATCAGTTTTATTTTCCAACGAACCTAAAACTGTGACTATTAATAGAAAAACCATGTTATATTATGTAACGCTTTTCTTTAAAGTTTAACCAGCCCTAATTCTAAGGTCCTGGCACAGTTTTTATTTGACAAAATCTCATCCACAATAGATGTGACACTAATGTCACTCTTTGTTTTATATTTATTGATTTGGTAATCTTTAGATTCTAAATGGAAATGACCCATAAAGGCTATCATTACTTGGAAGAACAATCTATATCTCTTCACTCATTAATTTAGAATAGTTGTTCTGTGTTAAGTGTTGAGGCCAAGTAAGAGACATTTTTTAGATGTTTGATTACATCAACAATAAAGATATCTAATACTCAAACTAGGAAAACATCTAATCAATTAATGAAAGAGTTTAGGTTTTACCTGAGACACTCTAACACAAGAACCTGTGTGTTAAATCTGTAGACTAAACTTTCACCTTTACATAAAATTTTATTTAAACTTGTTATGGTATTTTTTTTTTATTTTTTTAAGATTTTATTTATTTATTTGACAGAGAGAGAGAGAGAGAGAGAGAGAGATCACAAGTAGGCACAGAGGCAGGCAGAGGGAGAAGGGGAAGCAGGCTCCCTGGTGAGCGGAGAGCCCGATGCAGATGCAGGGCTCCATCTCAGGACCCTGGGATCATGACCTGAGCTGAAGGCAGAGGCTTAACCCACTGAACCACCCAAGCGCACATTGTTATGGTATTTTTAAAGTTCTTTATAATTTGTTTATGCAAAGTGTAAAAAAAAAAAAAGCTACAAAATTTCCCAAAGAATTTGTATTAACTATTTTTGAAAATTCCCCAAATTTTTTCATCTTTGTGTAATTAATTATCATTGACTTACTGAACAGTCTAATTGAATTTCACAATTTTTAGATCCTTTCTAGGAAATACATGCCAGGACATGATTCCCCTCATGCTATTAAGAAAGATGAATCTCTTTTCGTTGCCTAGTGTTATAGAATGGTTTTTATGGGCCAACTTGAAGGTTTTATAATCATCCAATTCCAAAACCCTCTGGTAGAAGTGCGTTTCAGTTGAAATAAACCAACTTTCAACTATGATTGTATGAACAAATATGAAATAACAGAAATAGTTCTCATTTTCCGGTCCTGCTAACCCAGCATTCTCCATTCACCTCTTGGTTTCAAGATAATGACTTTCACAGAAGTGGTATCCCTTAACATAAATGCTATCCTTAGTCAGGGCAACAGTTTCAATGGGTACAATGATTTTCTCATTAACAGCATTGAAGAGATCAAATTACTGCTTGACTCCAAAACAGTTTATGCCAAAACAATAGTATAAACTTAGGTGTGATCTGCTTCAAAATAAAAAACCTTCCAAAGAGAAATTTCTGTTTGGCAGATAATAATACGAAAAAAAATTAAATAAAAATATAAAACAAGGAAGAATTTAAATTTCGTAATAAGAACTCCCAAGATTGCTATGCCATAAGTGAGAAGCCTCTTTCTTTGAACCTTATAGTGTGTCATAAGAAACTCTCTTTATACAAATGATCTGTGTTTATATTACTTATGTATTTAGAACATCTTTATTGGTTAGTTAAAAGCAAGGATTGCACCTTGCTTACTATGGTATCATCTTTCGCCTGTAATATAAAAAGAAGGGAATTAACATCTACTGAGTACCTACTATGTATCTTAATGGAACTAATCATTTGAAAAACACTAAACTTCACCATAACCCAAAAAAGCAGATGTTATTGTTCTCACTGTATGCATGATGAACTAAAACCTGTGTAACTTGGTTAAGATCACAAAAATACAAAGGGAAGAGCCAGAAAAATAACCCATGATTTTATGAACCCAAAGCACAGATTTGTTCCACTAAATATTGCCTGTAATTAATCGGCAAAAATAAACTGAACAGTTTGTATGGATAAGTTGTTAAAATATTAAATATTTCAAAAAGGAAGAAGGAAAGGAAGGAGAAAAGGAGGAAGGGAGGGAGGGAGAAAAATGGCAGAATGACAAGATGCCAACAAGTATTTGCAGCAGAAATTTCAAGCATTTTGGTTTGGAACATTTCATATAGAACATCCATGGGAGTACGGAAGGATAAATCAAAGTAGCTTTCAGCTCAGTACATGATGGATATCCTTAGGGGGGAAAAAAAAGCACCGCTACTATTAAAAATGATTATATTTAAAGGGATAGAATTCCTATTGATTTGGATTTCTTACAGTTATAGGAAGTAACCTGAATAAAAGATGTACTGAATTGCTGTTGGCGACTCCAAAAGGAGTCTTATGAATGCCTGAAAGAGGAAATATATTTCTTTCAAGTAGATCAAGTGTTTTCAATGGACGTTGCGTATGTATATAATTGGAGATCTATATCCTAGGAATTACAGTGATGATGAGACAGCTTTTGTATTATCAAAGTCAAAAAGCGCATTAGTGAATGCCTCAGTTACTCCAAAAATGTCAGCTATGTGGTGCACCTGAAATGACTATAATATTGTATGTCAACTACACTCAATAAATAAATAAATAAATAAATAAAGCTGCTAACCTCTGAACTGCGATAAAAAAAGTTTCAGGAACACTTCTATGCTATGAAGTCTCAAAGAATATTGCTCAATGACAGTGATTTTTTTGAGATAATAAGGCTATGGCCTCTACTTGGTTCTTTTAATATATGATTTGAAGTGTCACATGAGTCATTAAAATATTCACAAATATCATTTGTGTATATATATGCCTATATCTGTGTATGTGTGTACATACACACATACATATGTTTACAAATACACACATATAGATATAAATATAGGATACATCTAATTACAAATACCTCTGAGTCTTTTAACAGAACAGTATAAAAATATTGATGTTGATACCTATATATATGCTAGTCTGGTGGATATATATCATGGTCAGATAAAAATAGTTATATAATTTATTAGCATATTTCAAAAGTAGAATAGGAAGGTGTTACTCATTTTGATTTTGGTCACCTTAAAACAAAGATATGCAATGTGGACATGACATGATAACTGTCGAAGTATATGGAGTTAATATCTAAAAGATGTAGACATCTTATGAAAACACACATTAAAATATATTCCTGAAGGACATTAACAGAGTTTTTCCAATATGCTATTTTAAGATATTGAACCATTTTTGAAAAATGTATTTACTAAACCTTTCTTTTCAACATATACTCCAAAGGGGTTCATAATAACAATAATTAAAATTTAAAAAAATGATGATGTTTAATAATAGGAAGTAATTATTGTGGTAATAATCTGTAGAAGATAACTTCAAGCGGCTAATAGCAAAGGCAAAATTATAGGGACTGAATAATAGTAGTAATCAAATGAACAATTTCCCTACTTAAAATGCTTATTTCATGGAAACCTGGTTAATTAATATTGTCAGTTGCAAATCAATTCAAAACAAACAAGTGTATTAGCTAAGACAAATGAGTAGAACATCTTTCAAAATAATTGAGAAAATCTCTTAAGTATCACAAAAAGACTCAATTATTAAATATTTCTGGAGACAGACTTCAATTAGGTAAATAGATAAGAAATATAGATGCAAAGTTGAATCATAATGTTAATTGACCCAGTTTGCATCATGATACAACTATTACCTAATGTTTAAATACCACTACATCCACAGATCTAACTTTTGCACATTGTAGGTATTAAATAATTAATTATCTGTTGAATGAATCCACTGGAAGGTGGAAAATCTCTTCTGAGAATCACCTTTGCAATGGGAAGATCCATATTTACTCATTTTCTATATGGGATGCACTTTCAATCTTCTCTCTGTGCTTTTTTGAGTCCACGTGTTACAAGGACATTTTCCAAGGCAAAAAGGTCGATGAATTGCTAATTATGTGCCTGGCAGATTTTTTTTTTTTAACATCATTTCACCAAACAACATGCAGCCCAGAGGGAAGTGGAAAGCTTAACATATGGGTTAAAGTGTTCCTTTTGGTGTTTCACTGTGGCACTGCACAGTAAAGTTTTATGAGTTCCAGGAAAACAAATGAAAACAGTAATTCAGACTCTGGTTTAACTAACTCTATAACCTTAATTTTTGTTCTCACTTCTGGCATAGCCATCTTGGGAGTTCTTATTACGAAATTTAAATTCCTGAATCAACAGAGCAATTCAAACAGTAAAGCTGTCCAACCCATCATAGAGATTTGTTTTGTAGAGGGTGGCAGAAGGGCAGGAACCTCTTCCAGTTCATTCTTACAGTCTCAGTGACTATCACACTTTATCTGGTATTGTAAATCCCCTGACATTAAAGCCTCAGATTTCTTATATTAAAACATGTCTTATCAGTGCCTCACCCCAGCCCTCAGGTGCTTGCTCAAGATTTCATGGGAAGTGACTTATCAATACTACCAGCTCACTGAATGTGATAAATAGGCAAGAGATGAATACTGTCAATGATTATGGGATTAAAATCTTGTGTAAAAAGAGTATGAAAAAGGTCTGAGAAAGAAAGATCTGGTCAAAAGAAAGAAAGAAAGAAAGAAAAAAAGAAAGAAAGAAAGAAAGAAAAGAGCCAAAATAAGATAAATGGGTAAAGACATTTTATTATTGAGAGCGAGAAGTTAATGGGCAGGCCAAGAGAAGTGATGACTATAGATGCGGGAGGGAAGGCTAGGGTAAAATTAAAAAGGTAACTTAATTTGGTATCTTCTAGCTATCTAGCTCTAGATCATATGTGGAATTTAAGAAACAAAACAAATGAGCAAAGGGGGAAAGAGAGAGAGGGGCACACCAAGAAACAGACTCTTAACTATAGAGAACAAACTGACACTTAACAGAAGGGAGGTAGGGATTGGCAGGGGGTGGGAGGGAGGAACGAGTTAAACAGGTGATGGGGATCAAGGAGGGCATTTGTGATGAGCACTGGGCGTTTTATAGAAGTGCTGAATCACTGTATTATATACCTGAAACTAACATTACCCTGCATGTTAACTAACTGGAATTTAAATAAAAACTTAAAAATTAAAAAATCCCAACATGATGAAGTCCAGAATGAATGTGGTAAATTCTGCAGAGCTTAGTTACAGAACTTCAATATGCTTCAATAATTTTTAGTAATTCAATGACATGTGAAGGTCTACAAGTGGGATATTAGGTTTCAAGATTGAATGAATAAATATTAAAAGTATTATCTCAAGTATACACAAAAACCCTTGAGATTTCTTTTTAAATCAATATTCCAGGTCATGTGAAATAAAATTACTGGGATAGACTCCAGTTGGCGTTCTGGTTTTCTATTCCTGGATTGGAAATGTCAGGGCTGAGCTATGTGTTGAATCTTGTCTCCTTCTCCCTATGAATAAGGGAAGAGTATAAAGAACACAGCTTTCTCGAAGTTAATGGAAAGGAAGGATGATTAAAGAGAGAACCCAATAGGAAGCAGCCCAGGTTCCTCAGCTCTAGCCAGGGAGCAGTAAACAATCAAGTGGAGTGTCACCATCTCCACTTATGGGAAACACAGCCTATTGCCAAAGGTTCCGAGGATGATTCAGATCCTCTGGTGACTTAAGTCTTTGCATAAAAAAATATAATCTTGCCATCAGAGTCAGTTTCCTTGCTCCATCCTTTGAGTTACATAAAATACCAGCTATGAAGACATGGTCAGAACAGCCACATATTCCTGGATTTTCTGACTCAGTACTACATTAAAAATTTCGGTCTTGTTGTTGAAGTGTGTTGCCCTAGATTTGGACTCAGGAAATAATATCGCCCTGCACCTGACATCACTGAGCATTAAAAAACCCATATCTTAACTCAGATGGAACTGAGAAAGGAAGAGGGGGTTTTCTTAGAGTTTCTAAGTTCCACACCAATTTCCAGCTTCTTAAAGAGAAAGGATTCAGGCTTTGAAGTATCAAAGAGATCAGGGTAGTAAAGAGGTTAGCAGAAAATATGAATTACTTTTAGATAAAGGATATTTGAAGACTATAGATTTAGCTTAGACACATCTGTGAAATTTCTGGAGTGAGACTGGTGGAGCTACCCATTTAATGTACAAGACTGATCTTATTTCTCATCACCGGAGCAGTTAGAAAAGACCTCAGTGACCAGAGGAATTGAGTAAATATAATATAGATGCACCCGCTGTAATTTCTTCCATTCACTTGTTATAGTTGTATGCATATGTGTGTGTGTGTGTGTGTGTGTGTGTGTTTTCTCAGCTCTCCCCCATTATATTATGAGATTCTTCAGAGTAAGGATATATTTTCTACTATCTTTATGTTCTAGAGCCTGACATAGAATAGGCAATTAATAAATGCATGATTTTGCATCAACACGTGCATACTTGAATGAATGAATGAATGCTATTTCTAAGAGAGAAAAAGAAAACAACAGTTACACTAGTTTTAGCTAACATACTTAAATACCTCGATGAAGAAGATAAAATGTTGGCCTTTAAAATGGAATATAATTCATTTCACTGGCTTGTCTGTAGGAAGCAGAAGGGGCATAGACTTGGGATGGTTGCCTAGCAACTGCTTACCACTAATAGGAAAAGCTTTCGGGACAGACCTGAAGAAAGAATCCTAAACCACTGCAGCATGGAATTTATTTTCTAGCTCAGGTAGAGTTAATTCTTGAATATTTAATTCAGTTTTGCTGTATGGTTTATGACTAGCTGTGGGCTATTTGGCTTTCCTCCTAGGAGCACATTCATGGCAGTATTCTCCATTTGCCTTATTCAGTCAAGTCTATCTTTCCTCTCTACCACACTCAGTGTTGAAGAGAGAAAGCTGAGTCAGCTTTCTAAAACAGACGGATGAACAAAGGCATATGGAAAACATGGAACCAAAGAACCTGCCTGTCTAGACCCAAGTCAAGCTATAAGGAAAAGCCAGAGGGAGCAAAGATGGCCATCCTTGAGGGTTCTGTTTGGTAATTGTATCTAATACCTAATTGTGCCAATCCTCAGCTTAACATCTGGAGAAACTTGTATTGCCTATACCACCTCATGGCCTTCAGACTGGATATATTTGATAGACATGTTTTATTAGGTCTAGCCACTACTAGCCTCCAGAGTATTTTAAAAATTAATTAATCAACAATTACTATTTGAGACACTTCATAAGCAAGATGTGTAATTCTATACTTCTGAAAAATTGGAAGCTCTGGCAACACTGAGTGATTATGGTTAGGGCTCGGTAATAGCTACTTCCTTTAGACAAAGGAGATATTCTCCAATCTACCACAATTCGGGTCACTCCTGAATGATCCAACAACTGTCATATCATTATTCTTTTCAGGGATACAAATACGAGTGGTAAATTGAGGCAGTAGTGTGCTGGAGGCAGCTGACAATGGTCAGAGAGAAATCATTTGCACATCTCTTCCTATTTTCAAGTTCAGGTCATCATGCTGGTAGTTTGAAATTGGCCATGGTGGGAATATTGACACAACAGAAGCCTGCAAATGTTATCATTCAGGTTCACCACCCAGCCTCAGAGAACAGTTGTTAAAACATTTACCAGTGAACCACCAGATTGAGATGGAATGAGAGTAACCCCAATTCACAAAACTGCTTAAGTTATATGTGTTACCTGCCTTATAGCATAAAATCATAATTCACAATAAAAATATACTGCAACTATCATAATTGATGTCTCTATTTATCTTTTAAACATCAAAGCAAATAGTCCCTTCCAGCCATACTGAACTATTAGCTATTTCTAAAACGGGACATATTTCTTTGTAAATGTTATTCCCTTTTTGTGGAATAATCTTTCCAACTTGTCCATATGACCAAGCCTGCCTGTCCTCTAAGATTCGATTCAGATATCCCTTTGCTTTTCAACTCTTCTTATCTTCTCCTGAGTTACCTCTTTGACTGGCATCAAGGCATATTTGTGATTTCCACCTCTGTACTTTGGAACATGAAGCACATTCCTCTAATAGCTGTTCAGCGTTTGACAATGGCCTGTTTGTCTCTTTCTCCTACTGGACTTTGTATTACTTGAGAATATAGCTTTGCCTTTTTTTAATACCCTTCTGTAATGATATATTACCTATCACCCAAAAGGTGTAGAGTAAAAGTTTCTTAATTTTAATAAATATTTAGCATCCAGGAACATGAAGTTCTTTTTATTTTGGTACATTTTTATACATGCTTGTTATAGTCATGAATGATTTCCATCTCTTGATTGAAACATACCTCCCAAGCCTGAAACATCAGAGATAAAGTGTGGTGAGGAATAAGAATAGTGGAGAAGAGAAACAGCATGGCCTGCTAGGACCACCAGCCTCTCAGCAATGAACTGAATCAAAACGCAGCCAAGCCTACTAACAACAAATCCAACCACCTTTCCACAGGGTCCCAGCTGCTTCTTTTACTGCTTAATCCTGTTTCTCTAACTTTATCTCCCTACTGCTAAAAATTCCAGCACATGTATTATTTATCTTCTGACAGGCACAGAAATTCGGTAAATATCCTAGATACCTAGTTTTATTATTTAGCACCTTAAATATCTACTTACAATATGAGTCCATTTCTACCTTTCCTGGCATTCCTCAGAGACATCCCCTATTATCACCTTATCATTGAGATTTATTGGTGTCATTTCATTTACCAACTGCCCTCTTTGTTTTATATCAGAGGCAGATGTTCAATCTGGCATCTTCCCCAGCTGCAATCAATGTACATAATACCACGAGTCCTTGATTGGTTTCAAAACATTTTCCCGTCTACAAACAGGATGACGGGGGAAGGTTTCCAAAGGCACATTTCAAGTGATGCTGCTCAATCCATCAGCAGTTCTCAATTTCTTGGTTCCTTCATATTGATCTTTAAAAATGGACTCCTTGATATGGCAATCTGAAAAGGGGTCCTAAAGAAATGGAGGTGAAAATCACGATGGTGCAATGTGAAAATCATACATCCCATTGCACTATGAGTATTAAATGAATACGTTGAAAAAATTTAGATGTGTTGTCTAGGAGATATTAGATAACCTCTGCTAGGTGACAAAGCTGTTTACTATGATTGTTATAGCTTTTCTATTTAGTTTTTTTTTTTATGGCTCAACTGGAAAAAAATTTCTTGGCAGTACTTGTTTATGATTTTCATGATCTGTAAGAAAAATGATCACTTCAGAAGACTATTTGCTGAATAATTGTCATATGAATTTCTCCTATGCTACCTTAATACAACTTGCTCCAAATAAGTTTAGTGTAATAAATGTCATCTATCCAAGTTCTTTATCAACTTCTCAAATAGTGTTTTTAAAGCTTTTACTTATAATAAAATATTCAAGCTGTCACGTTAGAAATATTTTCCTTTATTTTGTTTCTATGTGGTTGCTTTTATTGTTGTCATTTTTATCATTTATTTAGTACCCATTGAGCAAGTCCATACAGCAAAGCAAAGGTTTTTTTGCCATTCTTCTCTGAATTTGGCTCTACTATGACTATTCGTGACTCCCCAACTTCTGAGGCAATCAAACTCGGAAAAACTTTAATTGTAGTTAGTGAATTCTGAAAATGGCATGACTTTTAAAGGACCTCTCTCACAAAATTCATAACAGAAAACATACAAATGATTTTTTTAAACCCTCTATCTTTTAGAGTTGAGCTCACTTTGTTCTTTTGTTATAAATTGTTATTTTTAGGTAGATTAAAATGAGGTATTTGGAAAATCTGACCGACAGGACCTACATAGGTTTATACTATTCTATTTAAAGATATTTTAAAGAATTTTTGGCAGTATCTGTACCACTGGGTGTCCAGGCTATATCAGGAAGGTGGAATGAGGTAAGTGTTTCTCAAAGTGACAGTTATAAGTGAGTAAGACATAGGGAGATAAATCACTTGGTCATCATATTGATCTGAATTCTTGGAGGACATAGATAATAAATTTGAAGGAGAAAGGCAATGTATTTCTGCAAATGGATAGTCCTTAAGTCCCTAAAATGCTCCTTGAAAAAAAAATGAGACACAAAAGAGGTTGCTTTACCCTAAAACAATCTCACCTCCAATCTTGGGGATTTTTCTGAATTCTTGAAACTTCTTGACTGTCCTCTTAGATTAGCATATCTTTAAGGGGTGAGGCAATAGGGGTATTCATGGATTGTAGCATCAGAGAATTCAGGCTAGAAAACAAGTCTGACTTCTTAACAATTGTTAATCTTAAGCAAGCTACTTAACCTCTCTAAATACTAATTGCCCCATCTGCAGAATAAAGTTTGTTGTAGAAAAATGTATATAGGTCTCAAAAATCACATGATGCACAAAATGGAATGTAGCCTCAAACCAGAAACCATCCCACTTTTTCATAGAACTCTGTTTTAGGAACCAGTGAAAAATATGCCAGTAAAATATCTAGTAATTCCTGAAAATTCTAGTGCTATATGTTATATCATGTGGTTGTATTATAAAGCACTAAATACTATAATTTAGGTTTCACTAAAATTCATAATTGGTTTATTGCCAGAAGAAATTGGCAAGCACACATATAAGTTCGCAAATTCCAAATTTCATCTTTTTAAAGATTTTCATCTTAGCAAAAATAACCTTGGCCATCTCACTGAACTTCTCTAAGCTTCATTTCTTTTTCTACTATAAAGTGGAGAGAATAATCCCAACTCTGATTATATCATAGGCTTATGAAAAAGTAAATTAAACAATGTAAAAATAGTTATTATTTCACCTAGGAATAGCCTGAGTATAGGAACAGAAGCCAGAGTCTCTCCTAAGCATGAGTTGCTTTACTACCTATGCTCAGAAGAATGACCTATTATGAGGTGAGATTCATTTAATCACTCATTCAAGTAACACTGATATATTTTAAATATTATGCTAAGGTGGAAGATACTGAGATACACAAAACACATCCCCTAGTTTCAAGATGTGCATAGTCCAGAAACAGTTGTAAACTTAGCTCACTGTGGCCCATGTTTATTTCATTTGCAAGCATCGTTTATTTAAGTTTTGAATTGGAATGCCTTTTAATAAACCCTCCAGTTATCTAAACACTTAATCTTGCCCTTTCTTCTTATATGAACCCACTTTAGTCAAATATGATATGTGTACTTGTCTCTTAAAGGATATGCAATATAATTACTGCATCCCTTAGCCAAATGGAAACCCCAGAATATATGCCTTATTGAAGTGGTTTGACTCCAAGGATATCTTCAAGATGTGTGTTCCCAAGCAAGCTGGTGGACTTCAGATCATCCATTCTTATTTATATATTTGTCTCAAAATTTTCTTTTCTTTTTTTTTTCATTTTTCTTCTGGTTCATGCATATCTCTAAATATTTCTTAGGTTTGCTCTATTTCATATAGTTTTGCCACAACATAAATCTGCCATGCAAGGTACCCTTCTCTCACCCCCTTCTGAGGCCTATACTTCTCTCAAACTCAACAACATTATAATTGAGATTTTTACTACTAGACTATTCCACTCTTTACTAATTTCTCCCTTTTCTGAATTCTTATAGCATTCTAAAGGTCTGTACCACTGATTTGGGTGTGTAACCACATGTGGAAACATTTCTTTATCTATTTCAATTTTTTCTAAAACTGCATTGTTGAATTTTTGAGAGCAAGAATTGGGTCTTAAATTCTCTTGTACATTCCAGACCATTCTCCCAGTGAAATCTTGGCAAATGATTTGGTGAATAAGCAGTGAAGGATGACACAGCTCAATATGTGACCTCCAGTATGTGGGTCTAATACATATATGGCATAGCTATGTAAAATTATGTATTTTATATGTAGCAAAAAGTACTCTTAATTGTCAGAATCAGCCTAAGAGTAACTTATATGTCCACTTTCTTTAGCCTTAAACACAAATAACTGCAAAACAAGCAAAAATAAACAAGCCCAAACTTTCGTTTTGGAGCAATCAATCCAGTGACTTGTGATAATAATTATATCATCTGTGGTGTTCTATTATCCATTAGTTTTCATAGAGGATTATTCTTATCTTTGTTGCACTTGATAACTGATGCAGAAAGCAAAGGCAAAAGAAAAAAATTAAATTTCCTTGCTGCCTACAGCCCACTGATAAATCCTTGAAACAAGTAGAGTGATTTTTCGCTGGTAGCTCACGGCCTCAATGTTAAGACTTTGCTAAGGACAGAGTGCCTGGGTGACTCAGTCAGTGTCTGTCTTTGACTCAGGGCATGATCCTGGGGTCCTGGGATGGAGCCCCACGTTGGGCTCCCTGGTCTGCGGAAAACCTGCTTCTCCCTCTCTCACTCCCCCTGCTTGTGTTCCCTCTCTAGCTGTGTCTCTCTCTGTCAAATAAATAAATATATTCTTAAAAAAAAAAAAAAGACATTGCTAAGGGCAAAAGGCAATCCTAGCTTAACATTATCCCAACCCCCAGGATCCTTCCTTAGCATATGCAAATTCCTTTGGAAACTTCCTTTATCTCAACCCCCCAAGGTATATGTTAGCACTCATCCTCCAAGCATATGACCCACTGATATACATCTGAAGGGTCTCATGACTGAGTTTTTACTAAACAGTAATAAATGACCTTTTCTTAACAATAGCTAGCCCCCTCAGGGTCTTGAAAACCTTGTTTCCAAAATACCTGTCCCTAACCCCCTCCCAACTGGAAAGTATATAATCAGCCACTCCTCAGGCCCCCAGTGCAAGTCTTCCTGCCTACGGGTCCTGTCCCTGTGCTTTAATAAAACCACCTTTTAGCACCGAAGACATCTTAAGAATTCTTTCTTGGCCATCGGCTCTGAACCCCAACACTCCAAACCACATCAATAGCCTCTTGATTTATGATAAACTTATTTTCTGGAGACCAAGTGTCTCTACTTTACAGAATTATGCTTTAAATGGCTCTGGAAATAAAGCCTATCGTGAAAAATTATATGGAAACCTACAGAGTATTATCTTAATAGTTTCATCTAATACATAGCTATGGAGTTGGTTGATCCCTGAGTCTCCATGCAATTCCTAGGAGACTACAGTCCATTACTTTGATGTGGAAGACTTTAAGACTACATTTAACCATACTCAGGCAGGTCAGTTATCCTTCGTGGCTTTATATTGTGTAAGACTGATCTCTTTATGTGCACATTTATTTTCCTTTCATTTTCTTTAACGGCACACTGCATGTTGGTCATATATTCTCAAAATGGCTTCCACATAGAAATATAGTTGCTTTCTTTTTTTAATAAATGCCCCCCACACACAGTGGAATGATCTTTTTATGTGTAAATTGCAAGGAGTCAGCAGAAAGCCAAGATTATTACTGCAGGAGCATTGGACTTCACTTCAGAAGATCTAAATTTCGCTTCCAATTTTGTCAGTTAATAATGATACAACTTTTGTTGAGTCTTGTAACTTTTTTGAGCTTAATATTCCTATAAAAGTAGTATGGTAATAAGGCCACCACCCTCTAAGGGTAATTGGGAGGATCAAATGAAATGCTTTAAGTGAAGAGATTTGCAAGCTTTTAAACATTATATGGATGTCTGTAGTATAACTGCTAAACATGAATAATGACGACCAAAGCCTTATATTTGGCACTGGTCTTGAATATCCACAAGACAAGACACATAGAATAAAGGTTGAGTATATTGACTGACTTTTGGGATTATGCAGAGCCAAAATACAGGTTTGAATACCCAAGAAAGAGGCCAGGGATATATTTGGAATGGTGAATATATAAGAAAAAGTAGTTTAGTGAAAATAAATTCAAAGCCGGGAAATTTCATGTGGAGAAAGCGATAGGTGGTATTCGAAATAACAAATAATATGACAGTGGTTGTTATGATTGTAACCTAAATATTCAATTGGTGTCCAAAATTCAGGGAGTCTATCCAAGTAGAAATGGAACAAACAATGAGGAAAGAGCTCAGAGCTATGTAACTGGTAGCAGTCAAGGTAAGCATATGAGCAGCCAAATTCATGGAACCTCGCAGTAAAATTTCAATCTTGTCATAATAACATCTGAAAAAGTTCCAATTAATAGAATAACTAGCTAATGAGAAAAAATTTTTAAAGTAGTTTCGTTTTGTTTTAAAGAAATATGGTGCAATAGTTAAAGAATATAGTCAAAATCTCTGCTGGTGAAACCATAGAGCAGATTTGATATTTGGTCTTATTTCAATGTTGAAAAGAATCCTTTGATTCCTTATCAGCCACACTCTCAACAGGTAGGCTGGTACTTGCATAGATTTCAGGATGAGACCAAAGATGGCATTAATAGGCTAATCTATTAGTGTTAGAAGAGCTTCATTCAACTGCAATGCATTTCTTATCTTTAGCGAGCTTACTATGCATTGAGAAGTTAATCTAAGAAGGATACAAGGCTGTACAATTAAAATTGTAATAAGTGTTATGTCAAAAAGATAATGATACTCCTAACCTTCTAAATTGAGCATCTACTTATTTGTGTATGCCAGGGAAATGTCCCCAAGAAAGTAATAACTGAGTTAAAATAAGAGGAAGCGAGAAGTTATATGATGAGGAAGGTGAAATAGAGAGGAAGCATTCAGGCAGAAGAGTCTAGACTCATTGAAGGGTAAGTAAAGCTAGAATACTAAGAACAGCGGGAGAATGGAGAAAAATGAAGCTATGAAAGTCAGTCAGTTCAGCTCTTAAAGGCCTTGTTTGTGGGCCCTGCCAAATAGTTTGGCCTTATAAGTAATGAAACCTTTGAGGGTTTTGAAGCAAGAAGTCTAAATTTGCATTTCATAGAACATTGTGACTTCAGTACAAAGAAGGGATTTAATGGTGCCACGGTTGGCTATGGGGAGAATAGTTGGGGACTACTGCAGCAGGAAGGAGACAACAGTGTGTGGCCTGGTACATGATGGTAAGAGGGAGACATTGATCTGGGAAGTATTTAGGATGTAAAATCTATTCACAGTGCTGTGCACTATGATGGAGAGAAAGAGAGGACAATGGATGTTGATTCAGGAAACACTGGAAGAGGTCTGACATGGGGGGGGTACAATAATGAGTTCACACATGTTGACTTGTAGGTGGCTTTGAGATGTGGGCACTGGATATTGTAATCCTCACTGGGAATATATTTCTGGAGTCCAGAAATTTCAGGGCTATAAATATAAATTTGTGAGTGATTTGCATATATTCCATAGTAGAATTGTTGAACGGCATTCAGACCTATTTTAATTTGGCAATCACTGTGCTGTATTATAAGAATTTTCTCAACAGCACGTGATTAAGCAAGTGCATTCACTGAGAGAGAAAGTGGTTGGACTTATTCACAGTTGAGGCTTTGCTTCATGGGTGTGACAAAATAGCAAAAGAAGCCAGAGAATTGAGAGTATTACTGAATGTGTACTGAAATATGGATAGTAGACTGTAATGAAATTAGAGTTATTTGAGGCAGCGAAGAAGGAAAGGAGGTCAGTGGACTTGAGATACCAATGAAGTCATAGATAAAAGCAGCTGGAATGGGAGAAGTTTGGAAGTGAGATGTGCTTTAATTTCGATTGAAAGTGAAATAGCTACAGGTGGCTGTAGGACACTCCAAGAATGAATGGGGTGATGGATTAGAAATGAAATTCATTGGCAGTGATGTCAAGTTGCTAAGCAGCCACATGGTGAACACTGCATGCCCCCAAAGCAATAACAAAGAAGAAGGGTAAAGGATTATGTAATAAAATCACAAACTCTCACATAATATATCCTTGCTTAAGAATATCAAAGAAACAAGAGCAATGCTATTCTAGGAGCTTTAAAACAATTATGACAATAAACATTTTGGGGTGTCTCAGTGCCAAGTATTTGTACATCAGAACCTAGTGCTTTTGTATATTTCACATTCCAGCTGTTATTACACCCCTGCTTCCTGTTATCACACACACACACACACACACACACACACACACGCACACACAGAGAAAATATAACACAGAAAAATATCTATTTTGACAGTTTTGATCATTAGGAAGCAGTGAAGACAGTCACAAGATATTTCCTAGTAGGCTCTTGGACAGAGAAAGGAAATGTAATTAAGATGTTGAATAATTTAATGACATATACTCTCTAGAGCGTATCTACTTTCACTGCTGTTGCTATTTCCAGATCCTATTTTCAAGCCAGCGATTTTTTTATGAGTTGTGATATTCACTTGAAACCTTAATCATTCTCAGAGATCCAGCTCTAAAATGGAAACTAGGGCTTTTCCCTCTACCTGAAATGTACTTGAAAGAACTAGAGCTGCTATGTCAACTGCTTTCAAGAATTATGGAGGGCAAGCCAAGGGAAATGCTTAAGAATAATGTAATCAGGTTTTTTTTAAGGCACTGGTTACCAAGACTTGGCCTGTGAAGACTCGAATGCTAAATTTTCAGGTCCCATATTAAAATGCTGGTTAGATACAAAAATGAGCTAGGTAAGAATCTCTAATAAAGACTATGTCATCATAAAATGTGATTATGGGCAGCATCTGAAATAATATAACCAGAAAATAAGTGGGAATTAAAAATTTTTATACTCAAAACTCTGATCTGAAGAGTTCTATGAATTAACTTTCAATTAATGTTATTTAAAAAAAATTGCCAAATTCTTTTTACCTAATGCTGTATATACACTTTTACCTTTGTCCCTGGCTTTACAATATAATCCACATTCAGTCCCAGATTGTACCCTCACTTTGTCTCTATTTGTCTCCTGGCTATATCATCGTCCTTATGCAGACTTTACCTCTGTTATTCTCCAAAATATTCCCTCAATTTTGTGAATGCTCTCCTTCCCAAAAGTGAAGTAAAAATCAATGATTGATCTCAGCACCCCACCATGGATTTCCAAGCTGTGAGAGATAGAATAAGGTTCCCTACAGATATCCATGTGATAATCCTGGGAACCTATAAATATGCTATGTTACATGATAAAGGGGAAATAAGGTTGGAAACGAAATTACTTTGATAACTAGCTGATCTTAAAATAGATTATTCCGGACTGTCCCAATGTAATTGCAAGGGTTCTTAAAAGTGAAAGGAGGTGGGTGCCTGGGTGGCTCAGTGGGTTAAAGCCTCTGTCTTCAGCTCAGGTCATGATCTCAGGGTCCTGGGATTGAGGTCTGCATTGGTCTCTCTGCTCAGCAGGGAGCCTACTTCTTCCTCTCTCTGCCTGCCTCTCAGCCTACTTGTGATCTCTCTCTCTGTCAAATAAATAAAATCATTTTTAAAAAAGTGAAAGGAGGCAGAAGAAAGATCAGAATCAGATATTTGAACCAGAATCAGATATTCTGCTTGCTTTGAGGATGAAGGAAGGGGCTTTGAGTCAAGGAATCCAAATAGCTTCTAGAAGTTTAAAAAAAAAAGGGCAAGAAAAGAAAAACAAACCAAACCAAAATAAAAACAGATTCTCTCCTAGATATGCTAGAAGGAACACAGCCTTGCCAACACCTTGATTTTAGCTCCACATGACCCACTTTGTACTTTTTTTTTTAAGATTTTATTTATTTTTTTTGACAGAGAGAGACACAGCAAGAGAGGGAACACAAGCAGTGGACAGGAGAGGGAGAAGCAGGCTTCCTGCTGAGCAGGGAATGAGACACCGGCTCAATCTTAGGACCCTGGGATCATGATCTGAACTGAAGGCAGCCACTTAACAACTGAGCCTTCCAGGTGCCCCCCCACTTTGGACTTTTGACCTACAGAACTGTAACATAAATTTGCATTGGTTTAGCCATTATGTTTGTGAAAACTTGTTACCATAATAAAAAACTAACACACAAACTTTTGTTTATGTGTCTATTAACAACTTTTTGCCTCTGAATTCTCATCTTCATCAATAACTTAGACCGATTCTCTGTCCACATCAGTGACTATCATTGTTAGCAAAGTCAGTTAGTTTGCTGTACGGTTGTCTGGGTTTCCCATCACTCAGAAGCAATATCATAATTTTGAAAAACTAAAAAGTGTTCCCATAAAGGAAACATTGGAAAGCCCAGCGTTAGAAATGATGGAGACTTCCAGGAACACTGCAGAAAATTAACACTTTCCTCAATCTCTGCTCTTGACATTCACCAGGCTATCTCATCTATGGGGCTGCTTTTCCCTCATCATAGGATTCTCTTCTTTTATTGCTTATTAGATCCAGAGTTAAGCCATTTGAATGTACCTGCATTTGTGCCCCTAATTCTGTATTTAAAATGCATCCCAGGACTGTAATCACTTCATGAAGGATCTCTTCTCCCCAGATTTTACACAACAAATTGGAAAAGACATATTGATCATCTAATTTGTTTAACTTAATAACAATTTCCAAACGCATGTAACTTTTAATAATTTTAATAATGATAACTTCAATTCTTACAAAACCTTTCATATTAGTACTGAATGCTAAAAAGATGAAGACCATACAAAAAAGAGAAAATCTGAATTATCAGAGGCATATGAAGCACAAAGTTTTAAATTCATATCATTCAACCCACTCTAATGTGCAACTGTCAAATATTGAGCTGTTTTCCTTAAAATAACATCATGGTTATGACTATCTATTGATGTATGCTTAAAGATGTTTCTAGAGTGTGAGAAAATAGCTTGTTTTCCTAAAGAGAAAAATTATATATCCGTCTAGAATGTTACTCAGTTTTCTCATCATTTTTTTTCTTTTTGAGCAAGTAGAAAATTAAGTTTGTGTGCCCAGAGATGGTAGTTTCTAAGTTAATGAGCAACCAGTTGATTGGGTCATTATTTACAAAACTGATGTACAGTGTCTTTGTACACATATAAAGTATTTACACGAGGCTGCAGCATTTACAGGCAGAAGCCCTGCATCATGAAACATGGAAAAGGGTTTGATAGAAGCACCCTATTCAAATTAGCAATGATAATCATCCTAGTTTTCAATTTTTCATCTTTGAACTCACAAGTCCTAACTTCAAGGGGAGAATGTTTTAATAGAAAACAAGGATAAGCTATATAAAGGACTATCGTAAAAACTATTGTCCTAATTGCATAACTCAGAGAATAATTTCAATCTATTTGGAATAATTAACGCATAGATAATCCAATTCTTTTCCTGTGGGGAAAAAAGTGCCATGCTATAGTCTGTAAGAAACGTGAGGAATAGAGAAACCAACACCAAAATAATAATTAATTAATTCCTGCCACCAAGGATGCAATATATTCCTTAGATTGGTGTTGAACCAAAAAAGGTTTAAAAAAAAAAAAGAAAAAGTTCTTTCAGAGAATACAATGTCACAATAAGGGATGTTTTCTTCTGGGCTGGTAGCCTTTGAAGGAATCTCACATGTTGCCAATCCAGGATGAAATAAACTCAGATCAAATAAAAAAAACAACAGAGACTAGCAAAATATTCCAATCTCCTTTTCTTACTCTTTCTTCTGGAAAGTTCAAGCAAATCATCTTAGCTTTATTCTATGTGTGGAAAACAGCTATTCACTTACAACAGTAAGACAATGAAATATATTGAAAAACAAAGCGACTTGTTTTTAATTATTTTAAATATTGTACTATTTTGTTATAGCCTTAACCCGATGGCCAAGCATGAGAGACACAGAAGAATACATAACACATGTGAATGCTGTGACATAATGGAAGTGGGTTTGATGATTTAAATAAATAAATAAATAAGTACCCCAAAGTTAGGCCTTTTTTTTTTTTTAAAGATTTTATTTATTTCACAGAGGAAGAGAGATCACAAGGAGGCAGAGAGGCAGGCAGAGAGAGAGAGGAGGAGGCCGGCTCCCTGCTGAGCAGAGAGCCCGATGCGGGCCTCGATCCCAGGACCCTGAGATCATGACCTGAGCCGAAAGCAGAGGCTTTAACCCACTGAGCCACCCAGGCGCCCCAAAGTTAGGCCTTTTGACCTATATACAGATATCCCCATTGATGCCTCATTAAACTTTTCAACAGGAATATTTGGTGCCCAATTACCTTATCTGAACTGCCACAAAAAACAATATCCTTTATGTTCCACTTGTAAAAATGAAGTTCCTATGTAAGGTTCACAGTTTTGCCACTGAGTCATTAAACAGTCTATATCACTCGACATAAAGAGATTTTAGAAAATAACATATTATGTTTTTATACCATTTTATTTCAGTAGTCAAGATTCCTTAATTTTTTAATGAAGCTTCATGTAAGTCACACAACATAAGTGATGTTTCATTACTATCCGAAGTTTTTCTTTTTTTAAAGACAGTTTTATTTATTTACTTATTTTTAGAGAGACAGCATGAGCAGTGACAGTGGGGGGCCTGGGAGGGGCAGAGGGGGAGGGAGAGAGAATCTTAAGCAGGCTCCATGCCCAGCACGGAGCCCATTTAGGGCTCAATCTCATGACCCTGAGATCATGACCTGAGCTGAAATCACAAGTCAGACACTGACTGAGCCACACAGGTGGTCCTTCTGAAGTTTTTTTATTATAATTTAGATTGATTGTAGAAATAAAATTATTATTTATGTCCACCTTAAAGACAAATGGAACTTTTTACATTTTCATTTACAGAATTTAACAGCCTGCAAATTCTTCAAAGTTTATATAACTTCAAGAACTAAAATACCAATTTTATTTTTGAGAACTCATGCCCTTGAGGAAAAAGACTGCTCATGTCAAATATGGTATATTACCCACAGATTATAAAATAAATTTGCTTCTGAGTTACATAAGCAACTGTGAATTTGGGGAAATTTCCTTTTTGACTATGACCATACATTTCCATAGTCTCTAATCCAGAGAAGATTTAAGGAAAAAGAAGAAAAACAAAAGTAATTTGTACCTAAAAATCTCATGTCTAAATCATGGAATAAAAAAGATCCATTTTTCTTTTCATTATGCTCCAACATAAATCTACTTAAAGTGAAAAAAAGGTCTAGAATACAATCATTTAGATTTCACATTAGCTTTATGTTATATTCTTTGCCTAAACATGTTAGAACATTAGTTGTTATTTTTATTGTTTTGTTAATTAATTGCAATACAAAAAACAGTGTTTTGGGGGAAAATCAAGTAGTTGTTGATTTTTGCTGAGTTTTTAATATAGTCAATTTGAGATTTTTTTCATTTATTTTTAAAGTATATTAAAGTTTTACTTAAATTTTATTAAAGTTATTAAAGTTTAAAAGATTTAAGTAATCTAGAACATCAACATCATGAAGGAAATAGTCTTTATCTGTCTTGAGTAGTGATGTAACCAATGCACTTTGAAGGGTGCCTGTGAAATAGTAAGCAAACCATAAATATTTTTACCATGCTCTGAATTAAAGCCACCACATATTCAACAAAATTTTCAGAAAAGTCATTCATCTCTCTGATCTTCCAATATCAATATACCAACATTTATTCTTTCTGCTCAAATTTATGTAAATAAAATTTATTTTATTTAATAAAAATATAATACATATTTTGGAATAATTATTTTTATTTTTTTCTGTTTTCTTTTTGATGTGATTTATCAGGGATTCAAAATATAATATTACAGTATGCTTTCAGTATTACTTTCCAGTTACTACCTATCTTTTGTTTAAGGTCAAGGGATGTATCTTAAAAAGCAATAGATGTGGGGCACCCGGGTGACTCAGTCAGTTAAGCATCTGTCTTGGGCTCATTTCATGATCCCAAGTGCTGGGATCAAGTCCCAAATCCAGGTTCCCTGGGGGCGCCTGGGTGGCTCACTTGGTTAAGTGTCTGTTTTTGGATTTACATGATCTCAGGGTCCTGGGCTCAAGCCCTGCACTGGGCTCCCTGCTCAGTGGGGAGCCTGCTTCTTCCTCTGCCCCTCCCCCTGCTAGTGCTTTTCCCTCTCTCTCACATATTCTCTCTCTCTTTAAGAAATAATAAATAAATAAATAAAAATTCCATTTAGTTAATGTACAGTGTATTAGTTTCAGGAGTAGAATTTAGTAATTCACCACTTATATTAAATACCAAGTGAATATAGGGGAGATTTTGCTTTTGGCTTAGGTTTACACCTGTCATTTTCCCTGTAATGTCAAGAGAATGAAAGCTCTGCTCTGGTTTGTTATTGAATATTGTTTTCCAAAAGAAAATGACACTTAAACTAAGACATCTTAGTTTAGGAAAACTAAGGTTCCTTCATGTTTTGTTCTGTTTCAGAATAAAGATATTAGGACTTGAGAATAACCTTCAAATTAAAGGCTACAATAGTCTTTTGAAAAATGCATTCCTAAAAATTATACTTTTTATCCTCAATGTTTAATGCAGAAACTCTATACTTTACTGTATAAATCCAAAGTTTATTCATATTAGTATTTATAACATAATTCCACCACCACAGGAGAGGTCTAGATAGAAGAGAGTGGGTATATATTTTATTACTAATATGGAAAATCTGGTTTGAGAAACCACATGACTAAATTCACAAAATATTTCATTCTTCCAGTACAACTAATTTTTTAAATAGTGTCAAGTTGTTCTAATACTTTATATGTGTGAACAAGTGGAAAAAAATTCTAAAGAAATGTATTTTGTGTGAGTTTATTTAGTCACAAATGTGAAAATTCACTTATCTAGCATGTTGTTTCCTTGTAGGATATGATTATTAGTCACATCTGTTGAATGGATATTGTTCAAAAATGAAACATATAAGCCTCAGACAGCTATACAATATTTTTAAAGCTATGTAATATCTTTATGCCAATTATTTTATGACATGGGCTATTTTTTCTTATTCTGCTCTCTTGACAAATTATTATTTCCTCTCTTAACGAAGTTATTTAATACTGAGACAATTTCAAAGAAGCCATTTTGATACCGGTTTTTTAAGGCTATATTTTGAGACCATTGGAAACAAAAAATATCTCTCTCTTCCTTGATTTTGCCCTCATCCCTTATTCTGACCCCATTCCTGCTACCAATGTCTGCGGCTACTTCAAATGGCTAAATCACTTGTAAACTTCTAAGTAATAAGGTCCAGAAAAGAAGTTATCAGACAACATTCCAGGACAAATGCTACTGGGTTTAATTCATGTACCAGCAGATCTTTAAACAAATAAATGTTGTCCTGCTAATTCCATCATCTCAAATTTTATCAGTTTATTGTTCCTGATAAAAAGCCATTTTGGGTATTACTTTGAAATAAGTATTATCTGAATTTGGGTTTTTTTTCCCCCTTGGTTAGTCATTCTCAACAGTCTGCAGCTCTCTATTTTACTTTGTACATTTTTTATCATCTACATGTGGTCAGTGTTCCATATAATCTTTGTCAAATATTAAATTTATGACCTGAAAAATACTGCATACATGAAAACATATGACTTTGTCTTGTGTGTGTGTAAGTGGTGCTGTAAAGCTCATTCTTTCTTACATTTTCTCCTGACATTATGTTTTTAATTTTTAAGATATATTCATGTTGCTGCATGGTGTCTTGTTTACTACTCCAACTGCTTCATAATGATCCATATTTTGCCTTTCCCTTGCCCCAGAAATTCAAGCCTAGGTTACTTTCAGTTGTCTGCCACCAAAATTAATATTACAATGACAATCCTCATCTTTGTTCTCTGACCTAATTTTGTGAGAACTTTGTGTGTGATTGCACAGTACATGCACACTTACTATCGCTAAGTAGGGCAAGATTGTCCTATGGAACAACTGTTCCATTTGCACTTCTACTTGGAAATAATCTGACTTGTTAAATTTACCAACTGATCAGAATGAAACAGCATTGCATAGTCATCAGATGAGGTTACAAGCATCTCTTCATATGCTTTTTAGACATTAGTGTTTCTCTTTCTATGAATTACCACTATTGCCTATTTTTCAATAGAAGTTACTGGTGTGTGTGTGTGTGTGTGTGTGTGTGTGTGTGTGTGTGTACACATTTGCATATTTCCTTGAGAAATATGTTTTAGAATTTAAAAGTGACATTGCAAAAAATAATCCATTTGTTGGACTTTGGAGAAAGTGTCATTTATGGTACTGAAATTGTTTTATTTAAATGTAGCAAAATCCATCATATATTTGCATTATGGTTGTCACCTACTTTTTCTTTTATTAGTTCGGAATTATCCCTTTCAAACTATGTTTTTAATCCAGTTGAAATTCAACAGTGGTTCAACCATTTTCTCCACGTAATGAATCAATTTTATCAATACCGTTTCTTATTAAACAGTCTATCTTTCCAGCACACAGTGTCAATTTCTGTGATCTTTATTCTATTTCCTTGGTTTTTATGTTTGCTTTTTCACAAATACCACATTGTATCTTCAGACCATATTCTAATTTTTGTAGCGTGAGTTCCCTTCTTTGCTCTTCTTTTCCAAAATGGGCAGTTATTCAAGTATATTTTGTGTTTTTATATAAACTTTAGCATATGCTCTTTTCTTTATAAATTCTGTCGGGATCAGATTTAATTTAAATACTAATTTGTTGAGAATTAACATGTTTACAGGAAGTTATTTCATCCATACTGAAATTTTGTCTTTGGGCAGAGAGATCTATATTTATGCAGTTATAAATTTATGTGTTCTTTATGCTTTGTAATAGAGTTTTAATGTTTTCCTAAAGCTTTTCTACATCTACATCTTTCCTTGGGCTAATACCTAAATCATTTTTTTTATTATTTATGAATGATACTTTTTTCTATTATAATATCTAGCTGGTTATCTGTGGTATAAAAGGACATCATTGATTTTTATAGGTTAATTATGCCAAATTCATTCTTATCCAGGAGCTTTAAAAATTGTTTTATTAATTCCATAGTGTTCCGAGTGATTCTGTATGGTTATCAAATACTCTGCAAAAAATGACAGTAATTTTCTCCCTTCTAATCCTTATACATTTTATGGCTTTTTGATTTCTTACAAAATTGGCCAAGACATTTAGTAAAATGTTGTAACATAACAGTGCTAAGATATATCCATGGTCATGCTTATCTTAAACAAAAAAGCAAGTATTTCTCTCTAAATTTCCTGCAGGGGTTTGGTATACAGCTTTCTATAAGCTATGTAAGATTCTATCTCCGGCTTCCTGAGGGATTTGGAAAAAAAAGAAAACAAAAACAATTTTTAATATTATCAACTTCTTTTTCTGATTCTATTGAGATAATTATTTTCCTTCAATTAATGTGATAAATTGATAAATTTCTGATGTGGAATAGCATTTGTATTCTTGAACTAAACTCTAATTGATCATTATAAAATATTTTAANTACTTTTTTGACTTTTGCATGTGTCATAACTTAAAGGAGTCTATCATTCTTTTTTCCCTTGTTTTTCATTTTCCAGTTTGGAATGAAGGTTAATTACCCTCATGAAACTAAGTGGAGAACTTTTAAATTTCCATCTTCTGCAATAATATGTATAAAGGTAATCTGTTCTTTTGAATGTTTGAAGTCATTTGGTCTATGACTTACTGATGGATATGGAATAGGCTCTAATCACTACCTGAATTTCTTTAGTAGATAATGATCCACTGACATTTTCTATCTTGTTTTGTACCAATTTTGGCATTTAATACATTTTCCAAAATTTAAACATTCTTTTTTAATATTGAAAATTTGTAATCATATAATTGTTCATAATATTCCTTTGCTATCTTGCAATCACTGTTGTGTCTATAGTTAGACATTTCTTTTTCATTCTGGATTTCATCTATATTTAAATTGCTTCTGTTTTTCTTGACCAGTTACCTGATGATTGTCTATTTATCAATTTTTCCAAAGAACCAAGTTTTGCTTGGTTAAACTTTTATTTGATTGTTTTCAATTTCAGTGATCTCTTCCTTACCTCCTTCTTGCTTGTCTGGATGTCTTTATCATTCTGTCAGTGTTCTACTAACTTCTTGAAATGGCTGTTTGTCTTGATTTTTTCTTTTCTTTCTTGTTCTTTGGTAAATATACTTAAAAGTAGAAATCTTTTGCTAAGCAGAATTTTTCTGTGTCACAGAAGTTTCAACATGTTGTGTTTTCATTGTCATTCATTTTTAAGTATTTTTTCTGATTTGTCTTATGGGATTGTCCTTCATATAAGATTTATGTTTAAGTTCCAGATATATTGAATTTTAAGGTATTCCTTTGTTATCAATTTCATTTTATTGTATTATGATCAAAGAAGATAGTTTTTGAGATGTTGATTCTTTGAATTTATGAAATTTCCCTTGAGGTCTAAAGCTGGTGATTTCTGTGCGTGGGCTTGAAAAAAGTAGGAAGTTATATGTTCATTCCAGCTCTTGTGTTCTAGATCCATTTTTTTAAAGTAAGAGCTAACATATCTATTTTTCTCTTATGGAGTTTTAAAAGTCACATTAAATTTATTTATCTGTTATTAAAATTGCTAAAGCAGTTTCCTATTGGTTAAGAATATCTTTTTTTTAATAGCATTATATTCAAACTCCTGTTGTTCTTTGGTTTCAAGTGAGTATTGAACCTTTGATTGATATATGAAGAATTTTCTTTTATGTTGATTGTTCTCCTAGGGCTTATTTTTGTCATCTTTTTTTCTATTTCTATCTGTCATCCTTTTTAGTTTTTTTTTTGTCTTCCTATGCCTGTTATTACATAACTAATCTTCTGATTTGAAACTTAAATATATTAATTTTATTCATCTAGTGTCTACTCTTAACTTTCTGCTGCTATTCAGCACCTTTTTAGTCTCCTTGCAGCCCCCAACACCACCACCTCATCACATTGTTATCATCTATAAATTGAGTCTTGGATTGTTTTATATAGAAAATTAGGCAGCAAGTAGGTAGATATGTATGTAGGTAGAGATGTAGATATGTAGATAGACTATAAATAGCTACATACAGATTGGTAAAATGCATTTAATCCTTATATTTGTGGACAAAGATAATTTTCTTAACATTCACTCAATGTTGTTTTCAATGTCATATTCAATATGCCTGAATTCATTTTCTAAGGCTTGTTTGGTTGAGTACGTCCTCTAAGAATGATATAAAAGAGAGCCTTTGGATGATAAACTCTTTGAGGACTTACACCAAAGAATGTAATTTCACTTTTACATTTAAATGATAGATTAATTGAATAGCTAACATTGGTTCCAAGTTCTTTTCCTTAAAAATCTTAAAAATATTAGTGCACCAATTTCTTGCATTGAGACATTCTTGTGAGAAATCCATCATTTTGATTATTGTTCATTAGTAGATCTTCTCTTTCTTTATGGAAGTTTTTAGTAGGTTTCTTCCTTTTTTTTTTTTTTTTTACTTTGGAATTCTCTAGGGCGTTTCAGTCTGAGGTATTTCATTTATTTTATTTCTGAGCATCTTAGTCATTATTTCTATAAATATTTCCATCTCTTAATATTTTTCTCCCAGAAAGATTCCCACGAATACTGGAAATTCTGGTTCTAATTTTGAAATATATTTTTCATTTATATTTTCCATTTCCTCATTACTTTTGATACCATTTACAAAAATTACCACACTTCATCTTCTAGAGTATTACTTTTTCCGTGCAATTCATTCTGCTATACGAAATGCTTTGAGCAGAGTCTTTCGTGAGACTGTATGTCTATGAGACACGAAGGGAAAGGCATAACAACTAGTCCTGCAATAGTGGTTGGGCACCCCCTTGGAGTCAGACTTGGCTGAGAACCCATCTTCACTTACGCTGTAGGCTTTGCTCTTTTTTCCAGCATTCTTCCATGGTGATTATCACCTAGCCCTTGAGTGTTAATGGAGAAAAGTTGAGAAAGAAAGCCATTCCGGGGCTGGTAGGTATGTTTATATATTTTTAAAATATTTTTACTGTTCCAGCAATGCTTGAACTCTACCCTGCTGTTGTCCCTTAGTCACAGGCCCAGTGCCAGTGGGCACTGCTGGTTTCCACCTCTCAGTTGCAATGGGGCAGGCAAGGATCTTCCCAAAGGGAGGAAAAAAACACCCAGTAAAAGCTTTCTTCTCAGCAGACCTTTCATCCATGGCCTACTTGGTTGTCAATTTCTCCTCACACCATGACCCAAATAGCTTCTGTCTCCACAGGAGTTTCAGGAATTTCAAATGGTCTGTATCAAGCACAAGACCTAATAACTCTTCCCTTTGCTTCTGTGGCATCTCTGGAGTTCAGTTTAGGAAAGACTATGTTTTTCACTATTTCCTCAGAACCTGGAGCTAGACTTAATATCTCTGAGTCTCTCTTTCTCTTAATTCACTTTTATCAGTTGTACCTGATAATGTACCTGAGAACTCAGGTCTTCTGCTTCCAGAGTCTCAACACTTTCCCCTAGACTATAGAAAGTGAACAGAGGAAATTCTGAGTATAATTAGTAATACAAGTTAACCAATTTTCTCTTTACTTCCAGCAGCCTTATTGAGATTCAGCTGCCCAGGGATCCCTTTTTTGGCACAACTTGCATGGAAATGACATGTTCACAAACTTTGACATCCATAGTCTTATAAAACCTCGCATCCCACAATGTCCCATTTCCACACTGTCTTACTAGATGATTACCCAGCTCATTGGATTTGATGGGATTTTTAAGTAGATAGTGGATTAATTTGCCTCCCTCTCAAAGGGTGTTTAAATAATTATCAGCAGCCTCCATTGCCTTAACTCAAGGGAATGAATAATGTGGTAATTTCCAGCTCTCTGGCAGGGCCAGTGGGAGAAACGTTTTTGAAACTTAGGGTGTGGGAGTAGCAAGAATTGGGCTTGACATGAGCTGAATCACCCTGCGTAGGCAGCTCTGCTCACAATACCCACACAGCCAGTTAGCCTAAACTTACAGTAGTCAACCTAAACTTGTAGGTGTGTAAAGGCTCAAGACGACTTCAAAAGATGAAAAATGTCAACACTTTTAGAGCCATTGAAAGCCATGTACATTTGTACCCATATTTCTTATGTCACATGTTATCGATATAACAAATTACTATAAAACTTAATGATATCCAAGATGTATTTTAAAAGCATGTTAACATATTTTACTCTGTACTGTATGCTCATATCACGTGGAAAGAACTAGGTCAACTAATTATATCAGTTAAGTCATAACTTTATGTTTTTATTTATTTTTTTCAGCGAAGTTCTTACCATGGCCTAAAATGCCCCTATGTGATCTATGCCCCAGCTCCTTCCCCACATTCTTTCTCTTGCTCAGCTCCAGCCCCACTGGCTCCTTGCTACTCCCTAATCAGTACCAATAACACTTTGGTGTTCTGTCCGCTCAGAAATACCCTTGTCCCAGATTTCTTCCAGTGCCGGGCATTCCTTCACTACCCTATACACAAGGCACCATACCATCCACTCCCTATCTCCACGTCCCTATTGATGGTATACCCATTATCAACTTCTGGTATATGGTAGACCGTATTTATTTATGTATTTTCTTTCTTTCTCTACTAGAATCTAAATTCCATGACAGCAAAGACCTTGGTTTGTTGAACCACTGTGCCCACACAAAAGATTGGAAATTCAATAATAATTTGTTAATGAATAAACCCAAAGAGGATTTAACCATGTTTATCGTAGCATTGTTCACAATAGGTAAGATGTGGAAACAGCCCAAATGCCCATCAACAGATGAACGGATAAAAGAAATGTGGAAAAATACACAATGGGCTATTAGTTAGCATGAGAAAGGAGGACATCTTGCCATTTGCAACAGCATGGATGGACCTTGAGCATGTTATGCTAAGTGAGATAAATCAGAGAAGGACAAGTGAAATATGTATCACTTATTTGTGGAATCTAAAAAAAAGTCAAACCTAAAAAACAAAAAAACAAAACAAGACAAACAGAGTAAAACAGTGCTTATCAGGAATGGAAAGGGAAGGTCAGGGGACAAGATTGATGGTGTTTAAGGGTACACACTTGGAGCAAGTACTAAATAAGCCACAGAGAGCTAATGTACAGGATATTGAATGCAGACAATAATACTGTACTATAAGTATGTAACTTGATAAATGTCATAACACAGCCATATTACAATATACAAATGTATCTAAGTAACATGCTGTATATCTTAAATTTACACAATGTTACATGTCAAATTTATCCAGTTTAAAAAAAAAAAAGAACTTCAGAAATCCTCGATACTGTAAAGGTTTTGGGAGATCCTTATGAGATACAAAATAAAAATAAATTCCAATATATAAAATACAAAGTTTAAAAAAGAATTTAAGTACCATGCATGTTGGCAATTTGAATCCTATAATTCTGAAGTAATGTCATATGAATGAAAATGACATAATGTTTCTGCAAATGCCTGAAAGGGCATAATGTTTTATATAAAATAAAAGACATTATTAAAATTTTTTCTGGATTTTAACGCTTTAAATTATTCTTAATTACTGCTTTAATAGTCAAATGAAGACTGAGTTTTTAATCACCTGAATCTTGTTTAATTTAAAATATTTGGAGCTAAAAGCATGACAATAAAATCAACAAGCATTGAAGTACCTATGTGCACGTTTTTAGGTGTTTATTTCTATACTATCAGTTGAAAGATCGGTAATTAATTATGCTTTGTGATTGAGACTTCAAATTCTCAGAGTCATTAGAACCACATCATAAAGCTGCATGGCATATGTAGTTTTCATTCTACCACAGAAATCAGGCACAAGAAACATCACATGACCATATTTTGGCAATCAGGTTAACTCTATCTCTATACCTTTCTTCGCCACTGTGGCAAAAAATTCAACTACAGTCATTACTGAGGCATTTCTTCTTTTTTGTCTAAGTTTCTATGAAGATCTGAGGGTTTTATGCTGTCTAGAAAATGAAGGGTCCTTGGTCTTTCATTCTCACTAAAGGCTGAAGGCATGCTTGTATTTCAAATTGGCATTTTCCCTTGGGGAAGGAAACATGCCAAGTGTAACAGAAGCTATAGGCTCCTTGACTCACCCTCCATTTCAACCTATCCCTTTTAGCCTTCCTTGAAACTGTAAACACTATAGTTTATAAAAAATTATAAACACTAAGGACTCAATTACCAAACTCTATGGAAGCTTGGAAGCCATGACATAGATTCTGAGCAATGAGTGAAAAGCAGAAGCTCACTTGTATTGCTTTTTGCCATGACTACTTCCCCATTCTGCTTCCCGGAACAGTGACATGAGGCTGCCAGTACAGATGCCATAGGAAAGGCAAAATGATAAAAGCCAACATGCTAAGGTTGGCAGAATGGGGGAAGAGCAAGAGCCAAATGACATTGCTGAACAGCCGAGATAATGCCAAGAACCAACTACCTATGAGTTAAATTTTATATCTAAAAAAACCACTCCTACTTGTTTTAAGATTAAAAATTCTCTTTCTTATAGCTAAAAACATCTCTAATTGAAATACCAACTATGGTTAAAGGGAACTTTGTCTATCACGGCAGCCATGCAGCTGAGGACCCTGCATCTCTATGTAACCATTTTCCACAGTTGGTACTGTCTCTCTAGGCTATGGTGAGAAGGTGGGTACAGTTACCATTACTCCTGGTAACACTTCAAAAGCCTGCCTCCTTCTCAGTCATGGGGAATTTTGCCTTTCCCCAGAGAGCGCTGTTCTATCCTTTTCCCTTTAAGCACCTTATTTTCTCCTTCTTTGGAAAGATCCAGCATATTCACCAAGAATGGGACTTTACACCCATATATTAGCATCTCTTCTCAAGGATGAAATAGAGGAAGGAATGGAATAGGGAAAGAAAATGCTCACGTCAGGTACTTTTTCCCTATTACTATTATCAGTTATACTATTATAACCTATCCTCTCTGGGGGTAAATAGTTAATTTAGTCATCCAAAAGATCAGTTTTAAATTCCAGGGTTTGTCGCAGCTACCAATAATCAATCAACTAAATGATGGACATACCCAACACATTGTTGGTTAAGATACCAAAGGACAAACATCCACATTTCAATCTCTCCCATGAATAAACAGTTAAAAACACAACCAAAGTTAAATTTGAAGGCAGATTCTGTTACTAGGAATAAAAGAAAAGTCCCATTTCAGCTCATTCTTAGCCACCTGAAATCACTTTCAATCCAGAGTCTACATATTACATTCTTATCAAGTATTATTTTAAAATATTTCTTTCTGTCTAGAAATAAGCAGAATTTGTTTGCAAAATAGTTAAAAATCTTGCCTAAATTTTTTTTCTGGTTATAGAGAAATACATTGTTATTTCTGCCATCTTAGAAGAAAAAAATCATTCAACTCCACATTTTCCCACCTGCAGTTGCCCTATTTCTTTGTTCCTTTTTGTTCCAAATCTACTCAAAGGAGATTCTACATTTGCTGTGTCCAGTTCTTCTCTGGAATGCCCCTAAACTTACTTTAATCAGGTTTTTAATTCCAACAGCATCAACAAAGCTGATCTTGTCAAGGTTGCCAGTGGCTTCATTGCTAAATCCCAACAGCCAGTTCTCACGGTTGATTATCCCCTTCTCCAGCATTCATTTTAGTTCTAAGATTTCCATTCCCTGCATTCTCTTAGTTTTCCTCCTAATTCGATGTTTTCTCACTCTCAATGTCATATGTAGGTCCTGACAATCTCTCCTTATGGATTAATGTGGAAGTGCCTTAAGAATCAGTCCTTAGATCTCTTCTCTGTTCTGCCTACACATACCTGCTCCATATCATGATGTTTTTAAATGCTGTCTTTATACTAGCACTTGCCAAATATAAATCTTCAGCCCAGACAGTTTACCTAATCTCCAGGTTTATATACCTACCTGCCTACTTGAAGTATCCACTTGGATATTCAATGGAAATCTCATATTTAACATACATAGAGCTGAAGGGATTAAAAAATTCCTTTTGCCTAAGAATGAAAAGTAGCATTCATCATTTTGTTAGAAATAAATCTACAAATACATCAATACATTTTCTATCTTTTGTGCCTAGCCAGTTTTTTCAATAATTGAATCTTTCACAGATTAATATGTGGATTTTAGAAATAATGTTATAGCTTTTCCAACTATAACTTCTGAATTATGAAATAATGTGTTTCAGAAGCATTAAATAAAATTTTTTCTTTCCCCAACTCTATTCTCCCCAATTCAAAGAAAAATGTGCCAAGTTATTTCCTAAAAAAGTTATCCTTTATTCATTTTCATTTCAAAGAAGAACAGAATCCCAAAGTCTTGCGTTACTCCTAATGTCAACAACATTGATCACTTCCTTCCCCCTTTTCTCATGCTAAACACAGACATGTTTTCCATTTTCATAGGATTATGAGAAATAGCTAAGAAAATAGTCATGTGATCATAGCCACTATTTTTTACCAGTTTAGAGTAGAAGCTAATCCTAATGTGAAAGGACTAGATGAAGCACTTTCGTGAATTTGGTAATTTCCTGAAGGATTCTCAATAGACTAAGGATACCGATACCACAAAGATTATAGTTAATTTTGGATGATAGTCGTGTGACCCCGGGGTAATGTTGGAATCTCTTTAGCTTATTCTACAGAATTGAATATAAATAATGTATATTATATTTCCATATACTTCAGGAATTACATTAAAAATTTCCAGTTGTATTGAACCTTTAAATTACCAAGGATATTCTGCTAATTTCTATTTATTGTTATAAAATGTAAATACCTTGATCTCTGGAGGCAGTCTGCAAGTAAGAAAATCCTCTGAAAATCTGTTCATGTTGATACTAGGATAAATATGAAAGGAAGATTTCATTATCTTTAAAGGCAATTGGAAATGGGTTTAGAAACTGTTGCCAACATTTTGTTCAGTCAGACCTACCAGAAAGAAAATCAATACCAGAGAACAAAAATCACAAGTTGCTACACTCTTCGTTAGAAAAAATCAATGAAGATATCATAATAATTATAATCGTAATAGTTCATATTTATTGAGCAGAATCTTTGTACACAATACTGTACTAAACATATTACATGCATCTTCTCATTCAGAACTCATAACAAAATTATGATGTAGGTGCTATTATTTTACCAGTTAACAACTTTCTATAAAACTTAATGTTTAAATTACTTGCTGGAGGACATGTAGCTTGTAAAGGATAAGAACAAGATTCCAACTCAAATTTACTTTACCTCTAAACCCCATTTTCTTTACCGTAGGTCAAGTAGATCTATCTTAACTGGGTTTATCACAGCACAATAGGACCTAATTACTTGTGCTAATTATGGAGATGGGGCCCCAGAGGAGATCTGTAAAGTGAATTTCTGGTCCTGAGAATTAACTCTGGCATTTGCTGTTGAAACGGTTTAAAGAATTAAGGTTTAAAATACTATAACTAGAGTCTGTGGCAAATTGCAGTTTAATCTAGACTGATATCAGTGTCAGAAGGTCCAGTCCAGTGAGTGAGGCAGGACAGCAAGGGATTCAGGGACAGTGATAAACAATATATCCCAGGTACCTGTGAGGCTCTGGAGATACTGAACAAAGGAACCAAGTAAAAAAAATAAATAGCTGACCCTAGGCAAGTAAAAGAAGCCGAATGATAAAATGGCAAGCTTGAAATTTTGTGTTTTATTCTGACTTTGATAGATGAATAACTAGGGGAGAACACAGTAAGAAATGAATTTCAGAAAAATCAGTGTAGGTAACAGTTCAATTTTTTTAAAAATGTGATAAAATTCTTTTATGAGCCCAGTAATGTGCCAGGCAGTAGAAATGGGGTGATGAATGCCTGCTGGGGACCCTAAGGATCAGTGTCCAGAAAAGGAACAAGCCTAACGAACTCATTCTATCACGTTCCTTGACAATAAAACGAGAAGAGAGGAATGGCAGCGACTTATCAGTTGACTACAGCCCCCTGTCAAGTTAACAGTCTGAGAAAGAGGGGACTTAACTCTTTCAAAAAAGGAAAGCAAGCAATTGAGTTTTAATAATTTTTAAGTAATATTTATAATATTATGNTCCCAAATGGAAGAACAAGATAAGGTCACAGCAAGGGATCTAAAGGAAACAGATACAATTATAAGGATACTCAGTGGTCTTGAGAAAAGAATAGAAGACATCAGTGAGACCCTTACTATGGAGATAAAAGAGTTAAAAAAGAATGAATCTGGGCACCTGGGTGGCTCAGTGGGTTAAAGCCTCTGCCTTTGGCTCAGGTCATGATCTCAGGGTCCTGGGATCAAGCCCCGCACCAGACTCCCTGCTCAGCGGGGAGCCTGCTTCCTCCTCTCTCTCTCTGCCTGCCTCTCTGCCTCCTTGTGATCTCTCTCCCTCTGTGAAATAAATAAATAAAAATCTTTAAAAAAAAAAAGAAAATCTTCTAAAGATCTACTTCAAAATTAAAGTAAGTTACAGAGTCATCGGAATTCCTTCTCACCCCTACCCATTTCGTATAAGTCCTTAAAGTTTTATCGTGATTCACAACATATACTACGTACTGAGGAACTGTCGACAATAAATTATATCATGCCAGTTAAACAGGCAAGGAAGCTGAAGATTATTGCAGTAGAACACAGGACTATTGCAAAAAGGAAGAGAGATTGAATTCAACTCTGTTAAAACAAAGGCAGGAGAGTTTTAAGCACTGGGGAGGGTGAAAGGAAAAATACTGGAGGACATTTGGGGAGAGGTTGGTCAGTGTGGTTGGGCCATCTGTGCTTGGTAACTGGCATTTATGGGACGTTAGGCTCCTATCCTCCCACAGACACTGGTGGATAGGGGCACTTTCATAATTATTATATTTAAAAGGAATGGCTCCCAGGCACTTGAGACAAGACATACTTGGGTTGTAACTGGCAAAAGCTGAAAGAAAACTTATACTTCCAAGAGACCGAGAAAGAAATTACAATGTCAAGTTTTCTAACATAAACGCTCTAAGAAAAGGAAGGTCAGGGGCCTCAGTCAAGAAAAAATAAGTCTAAAGTTTAGTCAAGGTGAGAAGAATGTTAAGACATCTTGGTCATAACTACCAGTTGGTACTTCAGTGTTTTTTATGTTATATGCAACCTGATATGTAACTTGAGAAACAATCTCATATTTAACGAGGCATGCTTATGTAAAGGACTTTTTTGATGGTGTGAGGCAACAGAAATTTCTGCCTCTGGCTCTCTAGTGCACCATGTATGTTAGAGAATGTTTTGTAAGTATTAATCCTGTGTGTCCTTTTCCTATATGTCCAATAAACCACATGTCAATACATGGACATTCGGGAGCAAGAAAAGCTGTTATTAAAAGACAGTCTTCTTCCATTTTAATATTCTGACACTTAATGTAATCATTTTTCTGCATAGAATTATCCATTCCAAAAACATAAGTAGATAGATCTAAACCTTAACAACTTTAATTTTGGAAAATAAACCTTATAATGATATTTGCCCTATGAATCTCAGTTGTATCATTAAGAAGTTGCACATTAAAAACCAATATGTTCTCAGTAGTATTTTGTCACTATATTTTGCTCTGCAATAAATCAGATCAAAAACGTGTACAAATATATATTATATAAATAAGAACAAAGTAAAGCCAGTAATATTTTATATTTTGACAGTAATTAGTTGATTCTGAAAGCATTTAACCTTAATATTAATGTAAAGGAAGAATTTATTTTTTGCTCAAAACTGAAAGAAGAAAACGAAAAGAGGGCATCTAAGAGAAAGTTGCTAACTTCATTCTTTGCTAGGAAATGCGAAAATTGGTTGTCTCTTTAACTACTTGTTATGCAATGCAAACCCTTCAAGGTCTCCATTGAAAAGAACGTCTGGCTCTTTTGTGATGAACTTTATTCTAACACAGTTTATGAAGCAGAATTACAGAATTATTTCTTTATCTTTGACTTGTCTTTTTGCTTATTTCACACTAAATGACCTTGACTTTGGGCCATATTCAGTATTTGCTACTTCATCTTATGCTTTTCTTTGTTTATCCAGCTGTGTGTGTGTTTTTTAAATCATTACTATCTTAGATTCTGGAAATTTCTACCAGCATCCTTCCAGAATTCCTATAATTTTTTTTGAGCTTCTTACCAGCACCCAAATTGAGAAGGAACGGTGACTGCAACAAGAAGGAAGATCATGTAGAGCATTTAAGCTAGTGCCCTTATTTCCAGAGAAACTAACACTGACAAATGTGAGCTCTCGAGGAAAACACATACACATATACAGAAACTCTTTAGCTACTGACTTCATGCTGAATCCTTTGCAATGAAGTTACAGGTTTTGTTTTGGCTTGGTTTGGTTTTGATCAGCAAATTAAGCACATCTTAGCATAGCTTCTTTGGGCCATTAAGAAAGAATTGGTTTTATATAAACTTTTAGTTATGTAACCCTGAGACCGTTGGTTAAAGAAAGGTTTTAGGAACTGTCACATTCAAATTAAATTAAGAATCCTTCCCATATGGTGGTTATTTTTGGTCATTTCATGTTACTATTTACTCCTAATAAAAATGTGAAAATTTCACCTAATTCCAAAGTATTTAAATCATTTTGCTGTGACAACTCTTCCTGGCTTATAGGAAAATTTATTCCCCCCTAAAAAAGTTACTTGATTTTGAATTCCATGGAATATCCTTATCTCATTTGTTTTACTAGGAGAAATATGTTGAAATGTGAAGATGTAAGTTCTATGGGTTTACAATACAGGTACACTATTTCAAAAACAGTAATACATCAAATTTTATTCCAAATTTGAAATCTGGCTCCAAATAAAAAAAGAATTTCCTAATAAAGATACTTGGCTGGGGCGCCTGGGTGGCTCAGTGGGTTAAAGCCTCTGCCTTCAGTTCAGGTCATGATCTCCGGGTCCTGGGATTGAGGCCTGCATCGGGCTCCCTGCTTGGCAAGGAGCCCGTTTCCTCATCTCTCTCTCCCTGCCTCTCAGCCTACTTGTGATCTCATTCTCTCTCTCTCTGTCAAATAAATAAATAAAATCTTAAAAAAAAAAAAAAAAGATACTTGGCTGGCCTGTTAGTATATGACTAGCTAAACGGAAGGTAAGTAGAGACATGATATTTATAAAATCTATAATGGTTCATCTCATGCTAATTTAGTCATATACATAAAATTACTCTAAGTAAAAGAATATTTTTTCAAATTGTAATGCAGCTAAGAAAATTGTCCTGATAATGTCAGTTTCATTTGTTGCTGATGAAATGTAACATTACCTGACAATGGGAAAGTAGTTTTTAAAGTATGGTCATAAAATTTTTCACACTCTTTAAACCAATAATTCCATTTGGGGAATAGTTTTTGAGAAAAACCTTCCCTGTCAAAAAATAAAATAAAAATGTATATACACAAAATGGTCAATGCTTCTTGATTCATAATATAAAATAGGAAAAAGAAATAGAAATCATTGGGCGCCTGGGTGGCTCAGTGGGTTAAAGCCTCTGCCTTCGGCTCAGGTCATGATCTCAGGGTCCTGGAATCGAGGCCCATATCGGGCTCTCTGCTCAGCAGGGAGCCTGCTTCCCCCTCTCTCTCTGCCTGCCTCTCTGCCTACTTGTGATCTCTCTCTCTCTGTGTCAAATAAATAAATAAAATCTTAAAAAAAAAAAAAGAAATAGAAATCATGAATAGCTTAGGGGAATGAATATATATAGAACATTAGCCTGATGGGATATTATGCATCCTTTTTCACATTTTAATTGTGCAAAATGTTTAGGAAAAAATGTTATTTTAGTATAGTAATTTCAAATATCTATCTTACATTAGGCCATATTAGACAGAAGAAACACCTGTGGGGTGTTCATTTTTTGTTTTGTTAATAATACATATGCATAAGACTTTACTTTTTCAAAATAACGTATATGTCCAGGCCCCAGAGATAATTTCAAGAGGTTTAGAACTGAGCACAGCCATGTGTAGTTTTAAAGGGCACCAACAGTTTTTCTGATGCAGAGGCAGAGAGGACCAACATATTAGATGGGAGTTCTTCAATGGCAGAGCTGATGTGTGTCCATTGTGCTGTCCATGTGCGTCCAGGGGTGCTTCCCTGAGCATGTGCAGAGTTAGAGCACTGTCCAGGATGAAGAACGAACTGAGGCAAGAAAGGTAAAAGGCCAAACTGAAGCGTGACTGAAATGATAGGTCAAATACACGCATATATACACACACTCCCACAGTATGCTAAAATTCTAAAATGAGAATCACAAAAGGAACAAAGGCAAGTCGACAAAATGAAACTATTCAGTTTGTGGAGTAGAAAATTATGGAATTATAATTAACTTTTTTCTTTTTTTTATTTTATAGAAACTTTTCCTGTATTTTATCTAGAAGTTGTATTTTTTAAAGATTTGATTTATTTGAGAGAGAGAGAGTGAGCAAAGGTGAGCAAGCCTGAGCTGGGAGGAAGAGAGAGGGAAGGAGAAGCAGGCTCCCCGTGGAGCAGGGAGCCCGATGCAGGGCTGGATCCCAGGACCTTAGGATCATGACCTGAGCCGAAGGCAGATGCTTAACGGACTGAGCCACCCAGCCTCCCTCCCCCAAATTGTATTTTTAAAGAGAACGAATCTGCTAGTGAATAATCAACCAATATATTTACATCTGGAAATGAAACAGCAAATTTATAAGTAATCCATGCAGTGCACATGATTGGCATTGAAAAGATGGGTTAGAACTGTAGTTTTGCTGATGATGTAAGAGGGCCAAATGAAAAAATGAGTGTAAACGAACACACTCTTACCATATGACCCAGCAATTGTGCTCTTGGTATTTAGCCAAAGAATCGCAAACTTCTATCTACACAGAAACCTCACACAGATGTTTATAGCAGCTTTATTTATGACTGTCGAAACTTGGAAGCAACCAAGTTGTCTTTCAGTAGGCGACTGGATAAACTGGGCTACCTTCAAAAAATGGAATATTATTCAGCACTAAAAAGAAATGCACTACCAGGCCACGAAAAGGCAAGGAGAAAACTTAAATGCATATTACTAAGTGAAACAAGTCAATCTGAAGAGACTACATAAGCATGATCCCAACTACATGACATTCTGGGAAAGCAAAACTATGGAGACAGTTAAAGATCAGTGGCTGCCAAGGGTTAAGGGGAAGGAAGGGGTGAGCACAGAGGATGTTTAGGGCAGTAAAACTACCCTTTATGATACTACAGTTGTGGATACAGTGTCATTACATGCTTAACAGATCTATAGAACATGTAACACCAAGAGTGAACCCTTATGTAAACTAAGGGCTTTGGGTGATAATGATATGTCTTCATAGGTTCACAGATTGTAGCAAATATATGAGTATGGTGTGGGACACAGTAGGGGAGGTTGTGCACGTGTGGGGGGAAATGGGAATGCTCTCTACTCTCTGCTCAATTTTGGTGTGGACTTAAACTGCTCTAAAACATAATCTATTTTTTTAAATAAAATTAGTTTATGCGGGATTCTAGATGAGGTCTCCATAGTCTTTGAAGATCTTGCTGTTCAAAATGCATATTCAGGGGCGCCTAGGTGTCTCAGTCAGTTAAGTCCCCCACTCTTGATTTCTGCTAGTGTCATGGTCCGGCGGTGGTAGAATAGACCCCCATGATGAGCCCCACATGGGGCTCTGTGCTCAGTGGGAAGTCTGCTAGAGATTCTCCCCCCCCTCATCACATGCATTGTCTCTTTCTTTCTCTCAAATAAATAAATCTTTTTAAAAATGCATATTTGGCCACCTTGTGTCCCCGCGTGTGTGCACCTAATCTCAGCTGGTCTGCCAGAGACCCCCTGAGCGCCCACCCTAGTCCCCCAGGCGGTCCCATTTCCGCTCCAACACAATGAAAGGAAACTATCATGAACCAGGAGAAACTCTCCAAACTGCCAGCACAAGTGTGCATTGGTGTGAAAGGAACTGCTCCCCGAAAGAAGGTGGTTCATAGAACGGCTACAGCAGATGTTAAAATACTTCAGTCCTCCTTAAAAAAAGTTAGGGGTAAACAATATCTCCGGTATTGAAGAAGTGAATATGTTCACAAACCAAGGAACAGTGATCCACTTCAACAACCCCAAAGTTCATGCATCGCTGGCCACAAACACGTTCACCCTTACAGGCCATGCTGTACAAAGCAGCTGTCAGAAACACTACCCAGTGTCTTAAACCAACTTGGTGCAGTCTGACTAGTTTAAGAACACTGACCGAAGCTCTGCCCAAACTATCTGTGGGTGGAAAAGCCCCACTTGCTACCGGAGAGGAGGAGGAGGATGAAGTTCCAGATCTTGTGGAGAATTTTGATGAAGCTTCCAAGAATGAAGCAAACTGAATTGAGTCAACTTCTGAAGAAGATAAAACTTGAAGACGTTACTGGGAGCTGCTATTTTATATTATGACTGCTTTTTAAAATTTTGTTCATGGATCTGATAAAATCTAGATCTTTACTATTTTTAAGCAGCTCTTTTCAGTTTATGCTTATACACAATTCATTCTTTGCAGCTAATTAAGCTGAAGAAGCCTGGGAATAAAGTTTGAAACAAGGCTAATAAAAAAAAAAGTGCATATTCAGAGGTCCCTCAGTTTGATCAACTGTATGATAATTAAAGAAAAAATCAAGTAATACTTATTTACTACTATTGTTTAACTTTTAGACAATACTGAAAAATGTATTTTTGAAACAGAGTTTGAAACAGAGTTAGTTTAGGGGAGAACAGGAAATTATTAAATTTAGCATCAATATTAATGATACTGAATACATGTTAGAGAAAATTAACATATATCTATAGTTTAATAATGTTCAGGAATTTAAACAAATAATTGAACCTTGGCAGGGGAAACTGGAAGGGAGACAATTTTTTCCAGTAAGGGAAAATTTTAAGCTGCATATTTTAATCATCATAAACTGCTAGGGATTTCAATATTTTAATAGATTCATTTAGCTCTAAATGTCTTTAAGCACCCTATAAATCCTCCAGAGTCCCTGCTTTGTAATATAGCCTTTTAACATATTCATTGTCTCCTTCCAAGATAAGTTCACTATTGCTATTCCATTAGTCTGTTTTGTGATTTATTTCAAAGATAAAATGAGTATCTTCACTTTTCATTCATGACTATTTAATCTTGATTTTTAAAATCAAAATGTGATGGTAATTATCATCTATTAAAATGCATTCTTCCCCCGTTCTTGTGCATTTTTCCTCTTTACAGTAAATCTTACAATCTGACACCATCGTTAAAAACATTTTATCAGTAATTATGTCTAGATGTATTCCCTTTTATGAACTCAGTTTCTTAATAGGCTCTTAATAATCAACACTGAACATTTTTAGATGTAGAAAAGATTCTACTGGTGCATAATAGGAGAGTGTTGGATTTGCCAACCTCATTTCTCTTTTTCCTTTTACCCTTCCCCTAATCCTGATAGTTTCATAGATTTTATAGGACAAATTTATACATAACCCCACAATATAACAGAATGTTAGTTATTTGTGGTGTGTTGCCAAAACAGAGGTCCATTACCCAAAAGTGAACCGAAACCATCCTTAGAATATAAGACATTTACAATAAGAGGCTTGGTAAATATTAAAACCATAAGAAATTGTGGCAAGGAAAAATATCTGTGGCAAAATTATAAGTAAACGGTTCTGCCTCTCTGATCCTTAGCTTCACTATCAATAAAATGAAAACAAACGTATTTACTTCCAGAACTGCTGTGATGATTAAGTCGGAAAGTCTAAGTGAAAATTCAGTATCAGTCATAAAGTGCCATACAAATATTGGAGAGCAACATGATTAATAATTTTCTATCTCAGAATTGTAAGAGAAATTTAGGCAGGCAAAGCACTTAGAAGAGGAAACATGCCCAAGACTTGAATGAAAGTGAGAGTTATGTATGTGTATAAATCCTTTCATCCCAAATTCCTTGTATTGTGTGTAACTGGCTGGTTTGGTACCGTGAGACATAAAAAATAGTACAGCCTGTTGAAAATTCCAAAACAAAGAGAAGAGCCAAGGAAAGAATATGAATAATTTAATCAGATAGGATTCAAGTTTATCCCCAGCTTATTTGCCTTTTATTCTTCATTTCAGTTAGTTACATATCCATCTGTTATCACCAAGGTTGTGCATGCACCTTGAAATGTTCACAAAAGGTCCACAGTACAGGGGTTCATAATTAGGTTATATGTTATATTCAGAATCCCAGGGGAACTAATCAATTCCGGAAATATTGATTAAGCAAGATGAAGAATTCTTACACAGTTTTGACTACAACAATTTTAAAGACAAGTTCAAGCTTCGTTTGCCACAAAACTCACAAAAAAGTAATTGAAGAATATCTCTTTTATGCAAAATATACATTTTAGGATATAATTTGATTAATACTCTACTATATACTGACATTACCCCTTGATCATTTAATAAAAAAATACTCTCATCGCCAGAATTTTATTTTCTGTTATATTTATAATTGAGGTAACAATGACAAAGGACTTAAACCATGAATAATGTTGGTGAGTTTTTTTTTTAAGTCATAATGATTTTCCAGAACTAAACATACAGGTGACAAAAAAAAATAGGTTATTTTTGATAAATAAGCACTGAAAATTCCACAACAAAGACAACCACATAAGTGGTTTATAAAAAAAAACGATACAGTCAATGTTCATGGATTCAAACAACAAAGAAGAAATAAGGGAAAATACGACACATCTATACTACACCAATATCACTGCCTTGTATGATTCACAGCACAATCTACTGCAGGCGCAAGAGGGGCGATTCACGGAGGTATGGGCCTTACTCGAAGCTTCAGAGATGTTGGTCATGGACTTGGCTTCCTCGGATGTGAGATGGCTGAAGCTGTTGACCCATGCACACATGTTGGTATTTACAATTGTTTCACGGCTCCTGGCCAGTCCACAGCAGACCACTCATATGGGGAGCACCAAATGAGTTCCAGCCACAGTTCTTTCCTAAGCTTCAAATGCCTCGTGAAGACGCAGGGACCTCTTCCAAGCGCTACCTGGTCACCTCAGGGCACATTCAGCAGCAGAAGTCTGTTTCCAGTACAGTCCTTGGTATGGCTAAATTCCATTGTCCCTTTTTCAGCAGTCAAAAATCCATGATAAATTCGGTACAACACTGCAGTCAATAACAGCAGTACCAGACAGTATATTAATTCCTTTACCACAATGCTATATGTCATTATAATTTTCTAAGTGTGGTGTTATTAAAAAGATCACTGAATCTCTAAATATCAGATGTATACGTCTGGGTAAATTCATTGCTGTACAAGATCTCTGACATGCAGTTCATGCTTTAGGACTTAGGGATATAGAGTAATAGATGTTATGTGGCCAATAATTAAAATGACATTTGTCTTCCTACCAAAAAAATAAACATGAGAATTAAGGATTAATCAACAGTCTCAAGGATCCTAAATGCCTTAGAAATACTGTTTATCCCTCAATTTATATTACGGCATTTTTCTTCCCTCACACGCCCAATACACCAGACACACTATCACTAGTGCATTCACAGGGATGTTGTAAACAGAATTTCTTCCACTTGGACTGGATAAAACTCCCTTGGGGTTTTTGCTGGAGTGTAGTGATGAATGCTGGTTGCTAGGTAGTAGAAACTGACAGTGCAGCAAGCAATCAATGTAATGGTGATTCTGCTGCTTAAATCCTGCTTATCAAAAAAGGTTCACAGTACCGATTGACTTAGGTAGTCTACAGGGCATCATTCATTTATACACAAAGCAGAGAGGCTGTTCCAAAGAGCAGAGAAGGCAGGGGACAGGGGAGAGGACCCAGTACTAAAATCAGGAACATCTTATCAAGGCATCTCTGTGCTTCATGAAGACAGATGGCATATACATTTAAGACAGGGAGCTAAGACAGACAGACAGAACGACATACGGGACAAAGCACCTGGTTAAACACTGCCTGCAAATCTGATCAATTCTGTGAGTCGGAAATTTAAGGCTGGTCAAAAAAGCCTTCTGTGAACCACGATAATCTTTGATGTTTGCACAAAAATCAATAAATAAAAATAAAGGAGGGGGTAAAAAAAAAAGGACACGAGAGCTTTGGGCAATATTTGGCACTTTGCCTCTGAAACTGATGACAAAACCTGGGATTTAAAAAAAATATATATATATGTATATATATATATGACTCTAGTTCCAAGCAGCAATTCCTGGCTAAACAATGCAAGCCTGGCCGGCAGTTACCTTTCTCTCATGTTTTGTGCCTTCCCCAAGCCATTAAGTAAGAGATCTGGCCTCAGCTTGCGTGTAACCAGTAATGACAACCTCTTTGCAGTTATCTGTGTGCAAACAACCAGAGACATTCAGAACTCCAATACAGCATTTTGAAGAAAAGTAAATCAATCAAGAAATTAAACTAGTTAAAACAAATATTTCTTTCAAAGAATAAGGGGGGAAAAATGCCAAGGAGAAACTCGCCCTCCCTGCCCCACACAATTCAACATGCAGAACAGCTGACCAGTGCTTCTGTATCAGCCGGATGGTTCGATGCAAGTACACATATGCTGAGCCATCCACGGTCCCCGAACTCTGTGACATTGCTTTCAGGTGATAGAGACAAGATGGTCCATGCAAATGAGCTGACCAGAGTCATGTTGTGAGCAATCGAGATAGGATCCCAAACATCTTCAAAATGGTTTAGAGTCACAAGAAATGAAGGTCCAATGAAGTGATTGGCATTTGGAAGCACACTGTTTTAAATACATCTCCCTGAAGATATGTTTATGTATTAGTGTACTGGCCAATAGCTGACACTATCTGTCATTTTATTGCGAAAGGAGACCGGGGCAATTAATATGGAGAAGTGGCACTACTTTAGGTAATCTTTAAAGCCAGGGTAAGATTTGTTAGCTACCCAAGTGGCATTTCTGACTTCAAATAGTAGTATCATGCAGGATTTAAACTGTATTTAATGGAGCCTGGAGTAACTCTACACTTAATTATCTCCATTATGGGGTAGACAGTACTTGAATTCATACAATTTAGACGACTGACGCAGTTTGGTTTACAAAATAGATGGGATGGGAGATCGAGAGCGCCTCAGAGGACAAGGAGAGTTGTAGGGTGACGTTACTGGAGAGAGCCTCAGAGCATTGCCTGCCAAGCCCGCTATGTTGTTTAAGCTTCGGGATTTTTCATATCCTTTTATGAAAAAATGCACAGACATCAGTTGAATTCAACCAGAAAATAGACACAGACAAACAATACCATGCAGGATAATCAAAAGTGCTATTCTGAGTTCAAGGAAGAATCTTCTTTTTTTTAACAAAGAATTCAATATTGAGAACATTTGTAACTTAAAAATAAATAAATAAAGCTCACTAGAGCTGTCATTCCCAAAAGATTAAATCAGCTATCACTGATTATAGTTGTAATACTTCAAAATTTATTCTTTTCCAGATTATAATTTGCATTGATGTAATTTTGGCATATAAAATACTAGAAATCTTTTAAGAATTAGGCAAAGCAACTTAAGATATAAACTTGGCTAATATTCATACATTTCAGAATATGTTTCTGAAAAACACAAATGGGCTATTTTTTCTTTTCATTTTTTATTATTTACTAAGCTAACAAGCAGGATTAACTTTAAGTGGATGCCTTTTTTTTCCTCAGCATATTTAATCTTCCAGCTTTATAGTGTTAAAATGATGATTCTTAAATAATGGCATCAGATGCCATTATCTAGGCGATGTGGAATGAATGCTCATTTCTAGCTCCTTGGATTAAAAAAAAAGGAAAGAAAAAGAAAGAAAAGAAATGAAATATAAGTCGAGTTATAATTTCAGTGAATTTACGGTCTGAACTTGGTTATCTGATGTTTTCAGTTGGCTCTCCACTGCCGGGAATTGAGAACTTGATTCACTTTTTCTTTTTATCATCACACATTCTAATCATTTGTGCATGATCACCATGGACTTACAGGATAAAAGATCCATCTCACAAGCTTTAACCCAGTGGTTTTCCTTAGCCACTCAAGCAACAACCTCATCAAGGTCACCTTCGGAGAGACTCATATATTGTAGTACTATTTGTGAGAAAAAATTAGAGGTGGTTAAGTGGGGTGGGTGGCACACTAACCCAAAGTTAGAAGTGAACTGTCCTTTTTTTTTTTTTTAAGATTTTATTCATTTATTTGTCAGAGAGAGAGAGCACAAGCAGCCAGAGTGGCAGGCAGAGGCAGAGGGAGAAGCAGGCTCCCTGCTGAGCAAGGAGTCCGATGTGGAACTCCATCCCAGGACCCTGGGATCATGACCTGAGCCAAAGGCAGCTGCTCAACCAACCGAGCCACCCAGGCGTCCTGGAAGTGAACTGTCTTAAGAACAGGACAACTATTGGTTGAAAAAGCAGTCAGAAAATAAATGTTCTGACAGGTCTACTGAAAAAAAGTATTGTAGGAAAAGGAAATGAAATTCTCTGTTGGACAGTCAAAGCTGAGCAAGTACATACAATTTCAGTGAACTTTGCTATCCCTTAGACTTAGGGGACATTCCTTGGACTATGATTGGCCTTGGTGGGCATGATCCCTATATGAGAAAGAAAATGGGCCTTTTGTGCTTTCCCATGTTCCTCTCAAATACTTCTTTTTCTAATTCTATATTTTCATGAACTTCTGGGGAGGAAGCTACTACCATCTCTCCTCCTTTCACTAGAAAAGGAGAAATTAAGCAAGTTAGTGATTATTTGATTTATCAGCGTCCCGGACAAGTATGGGCATGGATTGCAATAAGTGTAGTACTGTGGGGTGAAGCTGCATTGAACATGAACATCCCTCCCCGCACACACACATAAACTTTCAGCACCCTAGATGTCTTCTCTGAGATTTTGTTGATGGAAATTTATGCCACCCATTAAGTGTGATGAAGTTCTCTAGGACATAATTTCTGCTAATGAGAGAATTATCTGCCAATATGTTTTGTTAGCATTCAGAGATATAAAACACGGGAAGTGATATATATTTCATCCTATACCAATGGATGATGGAATACTTAATAAGGGGAGGTCTTAAATAATTAAAAAAGCATTGCAGATAATTTATCCTTACATGGGGACCTCTGTGTGCTTAGAGAGCTAGTAATTACTGTTCTCTAAAGTGACTGGAAATATAACTTGGGGAATTATAGGAAGAATAATTTATCCTAATTGACCATATAATCTAAAAATGCAAACTACACTATAAACATTGATTTGGTTTGACTAAAAGCAAAATGGTAAATATACATGAACCACAGAGGTTGTTAGCACCTATAAATCATTCATCCTTATAAAAATTTACATCTTGTCTCCCATGACTTCCAAGCTCCTGACAGGACCTCCAAAAAGGTAAAAATTTTCTATTACTTCTACTAGTTATATTTAAATCTTGATTGCCATTCTAAATGCTCGATTATTTTTCTGGATTACAGTTTTCAACATAAATATTACCTATTCTGTTTATAAGTTCTTTACTTTTAGTAACTGTAATTGCAGTGTTCATTTCAAAAGCCCTTCCCTTCTAATTTAATAACAAGTATTTAATTAGTAAAATTATAAGTTATTCTTTTAAGTATGTATATTTTTTTATTTTGCAGGTTCATTTGTGATAGAAACTTTGATAAGGTTTTTTCTTAAGCAAACTTTTATTGACTGGAATGGTTAAAAATATAATTCATGAGGATACACAATATTGAACCTAGTTGAAATTGGCATCTAAACACATGGTGTGCATTTTACATAGTTCTTAAGAACACGTGCTTATTTGGAGCAATACTGAAACTGCTTAGCCATGCATTATCAATGGGTATGTTTTTGTGTATGAAAGATGATTTCCTAAAAACTACTGCATGAATAAAAACATAGGTTCTAAGTATTGGGAGTTCACTCTCATAGGAAGTCTATAAATTTTCTTAGTGTATGCCCAACTATATTCATATTTTTGATAGAAAAAGAATTCAGTGGGAATCTGGTAATATCCTTTCATCTATATAGAGGAGAATTTTCAGAACTCTAAAAATCAGTAGAGAGACCAACTTGAAAGATAAACAAGGGAACATATAGGAAATAAGTGTTCTGAATAAGAATAGTAGGAGAAATCTATAATCTACATAAAAAGGAACAAGGGAAGAAATGAATGGATTCCTGATAAACATAACAAGACAACACACTAAGAAAATTAAGTGAAATTAACCAAAAATGTTATAAGGCCTGAGAGAAAAAACACAAAATGTAAAGAAACTAAACAAGAATGAAAAAGGAAGTTGATTGTGGTGAGAAATGACAAAGAATAAAAGCCCATAGATGAATTTTCAAAGATGTGCTCATTGATAAAGAGAATTTTGCATTTGTGAAATAAGAGTTCATGTATAACTTTTCTGTACAAACTAAACATCTTATTAATTGCTTTGCTCACGAAATGTTGCCATTTTACAGAAAAATTCTATATTTACATAGTGATTTATAATTTGCAAAGTATTTTTTCTTATGTGATCCCCTTTGACAGTTTAAAGTCCAACGTATCGTCTAACAGTGGAAGGAAAAAATTTTAGCTAAGTTCTTAAACATGCAACATTAGCATAAATATTGCATGTGACCATTTATTGAGTGGTGCTCAAAAATGTATGTGAATGTAACCACATATTACATATAAATACATAAATACATATATACACATATATGCACATATATACATATATTGAGTAAAGATATGTAATATGCTTAAAATATAATGTTCTATACAATAAATTATTAGTTACATATTATAATCATTATTTAATGTATGTATATATATATTGCTTAAGTACTATGATATGACATTAGCTCTTTTCATAAAATATTTTAAAAATTGTTCTAGCACTTAATGTTTAAATGTATAATAGCAAACAACCAAATAAACCTATTCAGATCATTGAAATACATTTTGGTGTAAATAATAGATGCAGAGGAATGGAAGTAATTGAAATGAAGAAGTATGTAAAATATTACATACTGAAAAAATAAAAGAAGAGTCTGTCTTCTCTTTTGAGACTCAAAGGCATGGAGACAGAAAGGACAACAGAAAGTGTTCAGAAGCAATGAAAGAAAAGTACAATATGGGTAATGAGACATTTCAAAGAGATAAGACATCACAAAATAAATATTTAAGGCTTAAAATGTTAAAGTATTCAATAGGGAGAAAATGCAATGGATAGCAAAAAAAAGTGCAGTATTTTTAAAATGCAGTTGCACTAATATGAAAGTTTTGGAGTGGCTTTCCATTCAAATTCAGTCCATTGCTTAAGAAATTTTTATAGTTCTTTCTCCATTTGCTCAATAAGCAGAGAAAGAGAGCCATGGCAATAAAGCAACTGGAATTATCAAAATAGGAGGTAATCAAAGAGCATATCAGCCCTTGGACAAGGGTGGGTAACAGACATCACAAAACTATTTCTTAAGGAGGGAGAAAAGGGTCCAATTGTACTGAGATCTGTCAAGTTTATGCAAAACAAAAACAAAAAACAGTACCTGGGGAATAGTCATAGACAGTGGTATCATCTAGAAAATTGGAAGGACATAATGGAGTGGAGCTCCAATATTCTGTTATATTTCTTAACCAAGATGCCTGCCGAACAAAATTTTTCATTCGACAAATATTTATTGAGTGTCTTCTGTGTGCCAAGCACAATTTTGTTTGGATTGAAAATAGTAATAAACTTAAAAGTATTATTATTGCCTCAAAAAGAAATTCTGTAGCCCAATTTGTAAGTACATAAGTAGCCTTTCAAGTGATGGCATATACTATTCTATATGGCCAGGGATGCTGGACCTTTTTGACTTTCTGACATTCAGATAAATCATGGCAAAACTGCCCAAATACTGGATAAGAGACTTAATTACAGAGTGTTTAAAGCTTTTCTTTGGAAAAAAAATCCTTATTTTTCTATCAATTACTTGTCAAATATTTGCATAGAGCCAATTAGTGAATTTTATTACCTGTAGTTGAAAAGATAAGTTTTAAAAACTGTTGAGTACATTATATTTGTTATCTGAGTGACTTAATTTTTAAATACCCCATTACAATTCTTCCCATAGACTAATGGAAACCAAAAACATAAAGAAAGAAAGAAGGGTGAAATGCCTTTCAGATAGGACAATCAAGTAAGCTGTTATGGTAAGCACTTTAATGTTTATAATGAGAAAAGAGGTGATGAGGAATGCAAGAGAACACTGCGTGCAGTCTTTCCTAGAAAATGACGAAAGAGCATTTATATCACTGTGTATATTTGTAGCACTTAATTTCTAAGTCACCTGTTAGGATCTGATTAAATGCATGCCTACCTTTCCTGATCCCTCCATCAGAAGCACACGTGTAATCACCTGTCGTCAGTAGGAAACATGTTTCCCCTCTTCTGTTTTTGTCTCTGGTACTAGAGCGTCTGATGGGGAGCCTTTCTGGGGGTGATAATGGCGGCTCACTTCCTGTACTGTCGTCACCTGATAACACTGGTCACAGCACCATGCCCATTGACAGACAGTGATGGATGAGGAAATGAGACAGTACAAAGAGTTTACACTGAATGTCCATTGTACAGTCACTCGATATACAAAACAGAATAATCACATCATGATAAGAAAAAGGGTTTTCATCAATCATTATGAAAATTTACATGGAGCAAAATGGAAATGTATTGAAAAGGAGAGAAATGTTCTTTGGGAAGTTTTAATTCCATTTTCGATTCTATCTAATAGGAAATGGACTTTTACAGAACTAATATGAATTCAAAATAAGTATGACAATGACGTAGCACACACATTAATATCTTACAATTTTTGACATGCTATCTAGTTATTGTGAATAAGAATCTTTAAAAGTGGAATCTATTTAAGGAAAAACTCCTAAGTACATATGTGGATTTGGAGTTCTTTAAGACACATGCTTATAATATTTGCAGAAAGTAACTTTCCAAAAAAATCTTAATAAAAATAATCCCAATATTCACTTTGCGTCCAAGTTCTCCATTTTGAAGTGAAAAAAATGTTTTTGAGCATAATGATGGAATAAGATTAACTTCTCCAAATGCCCTTGAAACAACTGTTTACTTCTATATGCTCTCCAAAGACATTTGCATCCTATTGGCCTAGATGCTAGCTTGTTATAACAATATTTATCCAGGCTGAGAGTGTGTCTGTCCTGTTTCTCATGCCCTTTATAAGGACTCTGCACAGGTACTCTGAGAACAGTCCCATGAGACTATCAACACCAACTAAACTCCATCTTTCATAAAGACATTTCTTGCCTGATAGTTTTCAGATATATTGCAGAATTTGCAGAACAATGTACTAAATAGGCATAAGGATCTTTATGAATAAAATCTTTAAAAAGCAGTTTCCTTCCAGCCATGTTTCTTTCCCAAGTACTTCATATAAACTTCTGGAAGCTAATGAAGGAAACTATGAACATGTTACATGCCCTTTTGTTTGTTTTCTTGCTTTGTGTAATTGGTGTTATTTCTAAATAATGTGGAAGTATTCACATGGGATTATCATAAATCATTTTTCTATAAGAAGATTAAATATACCTAAGTTATAGGGAATGCACATGTCTTAAATTTTCAGAGTGGGCTGAAACATAATTAAATTATTCAATCTATAAAATATTTCATCTGTACCAGACACAACAGAGAGCATGTTACTGACTATCAGTTTGGCAAAATGAATATTAATTTACAGTCAATGTCCTCTAGATTACTTATGGCAATGGAGAGGGGTAGGGATTCGTCAGTAAATCACCCAAAATCAACCAAAATTTTGGGAGGGGAACAGAGCCCAATGCATAGTGCGTAAAAAAGGAAATCCACAGGGAATTTCAAGTTTGCCATTGATTAGACATAGCAGATCATCTATCTCCAGGATTATTATATTACATAGTATCTTACCCAATCTAAAGGGATTATACTGAATATCCTACGTAAGTGAACAATAATGAAATTTTTTTTTGAAAATTTAACCAATCCTCTAGAATATTACCAGGGATGACTTTTATTATCAGAAAGGCTATCTTCCATATCACCTTTTTGGTGTTCAGGCTACTGAAATATAAGCATCCATTCTTTTTAAGTAACTGCTTCTTGTGAAATAGGTTAAGATGCATGGCCCCATGTGGCAGAGATAAAACTGAGACAAACACGCCAAGCCAAATGATAAGGAAATCAACATTTTGAGAATGAAAAATGGAAAATGGCCAGCATCATACCATCACATCGTGCAGGAGAACAAAGAAACATTGGCACAAAAGCAACAAACAGGCAAAAGAAAATATTGGCACCATCAGCAAAGGGCATTCCCACTAAAGCAGGAAAACTCTATAGACCAGCTATGCAGGCTTCTACTTGTAATCTACTGAGAAAAGCTACAGTCTAGCTGTCTACAAGCCTGACACAAACACATGTATTGTGAAGGAGTAGAACTGAAAACTCAGGAATGTTTGCAGACAATGAAAATGTTTGCCTTATACCTAAGGGACATACTGGTCTATAAAGTGTTTAGTGGCATGCATTTGAAATTGTGCCTTACCTGATCTGTTATGTTCCAGAAGCCGATTGTCTTTGCCCAGACACGTGTCACCCTGTGTGCTATTGCAGGCCATATTTAATTCTGTCTTGCAAAAAGTAGGTGAGCTTGCCTGAGGGGCAGGAGGGATGTGCTTCTTTCTTTTTCTTGGAAGTTTCTGCTTCGCCATTGCCAAGGAGTAGTACATTCCAAAGTTGTTGACAATGACAGGCACTGGCATGGCTATGGTCAGCACTCCAGCCAGAGCACATAGGGCTCCCACCAGCATCCCTGACCATGTTTGGGGGTACATATCCCCGTAGCCCAAGGTAGTCATGGTCACTACAGCCCACCAGAAGCCAATTGGAATGTTTTTAAATTGCGTGTGCTCACTAGCTGAAGGGTCGTTAGGTTGAGCTCCTACTCTCTCGGCATAGTAGATCATAGTAGCAAATATCAAAACTCCTAGAGCCAGGAAGATTATCAGCAGCAAAAATTCATTAGTACTAGCTCGAAGTGTGTGTCCAAGCACCCTCAGACCTACAAAATGGCGGGTGAGCTTGAAGATTCTCAGGATCCTCACAAATCTTACCACCCTGAGGAAGCCAAGGACATCTTTAGCAGCTTTGGATGACAGCCCACTGAGTCCCACCTCTAAGTAGAAGGGTAGGATGGCCACAAAGTCAATAATATTCAAGAGATTTTTAATGAATTCAAGTTTATTAGGGGAAAAAATGATACGGACTAAAAATTCAAAAGTAAACCACACCACACACACTCCTTCTACATACGTCAGGGCAGGATCCGTTTCGATTTCATATTGCAGAACAACACTTGTGCCATTGATGACTGGTTCTGTCTTGTTTTTAACAATATTGAAAGCTTCATGTGTCTCCAGGCAAAAGGTTGTGATTGAAACCAGGATGAAGAATAAAGAAGCAAAAGCAATAAACTGTAGGGGGGAAAAAAGAAATAAAAAAAGAAACAAAGAGAGAGTGATCTGAACTTTGGTATACTTTGATCCAAATCTAAAAGCATCGATCCCTGCAGATGAAAAAAAAATAAAAGCATATATGGAGATTTTGCTTGGGATGTCACTCAAGTGAAAGAAGAGATGCGCAGATATCATTAACGAGAGTTGCACATGTAATGTGTTTCAAGTTCTGTTTTCACTTAGATAGGTAAAAACTTTTGCTTTATGTTGGAAAATGATTTCTTGACTCTTTTGTTTAATATACCTGGTAAGAGAGCAAGCTTTACATCTACAAATACAAGGTGCAGTCCACACTGATGAAAATTTGGAAGACACCCGAATTTAACTGTAGGTTTTTAACCATAAATAAAATCTTCAAGTTGTCATGAGGTATGGACGTGAAAAAAAATTTTTTGAGCTATGTTACAGTTAAATTGTATTGACTTAAGGTGGAGAGTTGTCCAAAAGAACAGATCTGGAGATGAAGAGTAGGCAACAAGACTGAAGAGAGAGAGAAACAGTTAAGGAACAAATTAAAAGATAATTTTCTTTCTCACCTGAAAAAGAACTCCAAGTGTTAAAGGAGCATGCTATAAAATTGCAGGGGTTTTTTTTTAATTCAATTTTTATTTCATTTCTTCAGTCAGTAATATGTGAATACACACACCTACTAATACAAAATAATAATAATAAAAGCTCTCATTACATAATTCTTATTAGTGCCAGACACTCATAAAAGCAAATTACATAATTAACTCATATCAATACTCATAATAATACCACTACTACCATATTTTATAGTTCTGCAATATTAACACAGAATTTAAGCTGCTTTTCCAAGTCATAAGACACAAAGGGATAGACCTAAGACACTAACCTGATAAGTTTCACCCCAATTGTTTTCCGAACTACCAAACTCTCACTTGTTGAACCCAAATATGTTGAAAAATTCATTTATCTTGGGGTCGCACATTTCTTAATACTTGAGATCTGAAATGTTAACACCCAGTTTGAGTGAATGGTACTGTTGCAGACAGTACCAGATGCTTGCAAAGAAGCCAGCAGATTCCTAATGCTCTCTGCTAATGCTCTCAGATTTAGTATGTGTAATGATCACCAAGAGATTTCCCTTTGAATATCCAAATTAATTAATCATTTAGGAGCAAGAAGTCATTAGTCAAGTGCAGGGTAGCCCTTTTTCAGAAATAATGGGGTGTATCTCAATTCCAAACCTGTCCCCTAATACTTATTCCTCACCCATGCCATTGAAAAGATCTAAGTTTCAAGAAGAGATTGAGACTACCTCCTTTCTCTCCTGGTAGAGTTTCAGTGTAAGTGATATACAAAAGGATGAAAAAAATCTTAGGATGGTGACTATCTGCCTTAAAGAACCACCTCAAATTCTGAAATTGTTTCAGTGCAGTGTAGGTGTTAGCACATCATTCATATAGTATTATAAAGCATGCCATTTTCATGGCTTTGACTTATTTCCCCATGCATATATTCCCATTTCCCTTGGTTTGGATGTTATAGTTTCACTCATATCTTCCCCAGACATCATGCAAGATGATAACGTGTTTTCATTCAGCTTTCTCTTTGTACAAATAAATATATGGTTCTTTTAAAATCAACTACTTGTTGTAACAGTATCACTAAGACCTTCTAGATACTTTAAAAGATGGTATCTTTTGGAAGAAGAATCAATTATCCTTGATTCATACATTACTTCTTAATCTAATCACAATTTTATCTATAGATTTGAGAGTCACCTTGGTTTCTGACTCCCCCTGAAATCTCCTTTTGTCATTAGAGTCCTGCTGGTGTGTACAAATTGACTCCCCCACCAACCCACTCCCCACACTCCAGTCTCTAGCATTTCAGACTAAGTGTCAAAAGCTTTAGTGCACACTTTCTATCTATGAGGCAGGTACAGAATACAAGGCAGTTAAAGTAAACTGCAATTTTATTTTATGCTTCTAGTGTCCCTCAGTCAGCATTTTTTCCACTAACTTTGCAGTCTCAAACTCTGTCCACCTACACTCATGTAGTGAATTGATTGGGACGCCCCAACATTGCTCTTTCAAAATCTGTTCTAGCTTCCTAGGCTATTTCTCATACAACAAAGACAATTTTCTAGTGTACTCTAATGCTTGTCAATAAAAAACACTGGAACCTTTTCCAATTGGACATTTTCCTACTCTTCATTTGTTCATTCAGCAAGTATAAATTAGGTGCCTTTCTATGCCAGGCCACAGGACGAGGGCTTTAATGTGAGAACAGTTAGCAAAACACAATGCCTTTGTTTGACTAATTCACAATCTATTAAATAATTAACCACACAAAAATTTTATAATTACATTTGTGATAAATGCAGTGATGGATAGAAAGGATCAAAAAAATGGGGGCTTTATTTTAGGACTGAGGCGTCATAGAAACCACTGACAAAATATCTACAGACTGAAATTTGAGGGATAAATGAAGGTTGACCTCATGGAAAGGGGCGACTTGTCTATAGCACAGTAGGAAGTTTTAACAAAAAGTCTGGACTTTTTCAAACTCCCTTTCTCAAGTGATGCCTTTACTGGAACACCCCAGGAGCAGCAGTTCTTCCAAACCTGCCTCTTTTGCACGAACTGTCATGATTAAAGCTCAACCTAGCACAGAGACCCTGACTTTTTCAAGGTTAACCTTTTTTTTTTTTTCTGAAGAGCTTTAAATAAACCAGAAATATTACCTGGGTTTTAAAATGAGGCTGTAAGGTGACTTTAGAGCAGTTTGGTTGCCGGTGCTACTCTTTTAGACTTGTTGACCTATTGGGAGAGCTATAGAATTCACTAATCTTAAATTATTGTATCAGTCTCATTGTTTGGGATGTAGGAAAAAGAAAAATATATGTTAAAGCAGTTTTTAATTTAAAGCACTATGTAAATACTAGAAATCATTATTACATATATTTTAGTACACTTTAAAAATATATAATTAGTATCTCAATGAGAACTACTAGAACCTGATGTTTATGCTCATTAAATGAGTTATTATGTTGTCAGAAAAAGATCAACAGAGTCAAGAAGGTACCACCACACTTGGTGGTTGGAATTTAAGTAATATGAATCATCTTGTTAAATTACCCATTTTGCCCACCGATATTTCCAGAAAAGAAGTTTGGTCAAATTTATTAGAACATACCTGGAGAGCTTACACAAATGTGAATTCCTCACTCTCAACATCAGATATCAGACACAGATTCATTGTATGGGGAGAAGGAATTCGCATTTAACAAGCATTCATGGTGATTGCTATGTATACTAAAGTTTGAAAAACACTGTTTCAGTGTATTTTCAACTTGATACGACAAGGTTGATAACTCATTAAATGAATTGGAGAAGTTTCTAAATTACAAGCATTTGTAGAATCTTCCTAAGTCTTAGTAAGAATGGTTCACTACCGCGTATACTATAGGATGTTTTTCTGTGTTTGTGTGTCTTTGTGTGTGTCTTGTGACATAATTCTGGCTCCTACACAAATATTGGTCAGTAAACAAAGCCATTTAGCCTGTAAATATACACAATTCTAAAACACAAAACCTTGAAAACCAAAAGTTGTCTGTTTTTACAAGTCACTTGGAACTTGAATTTATCCATATTTTTATTAGCTTTATTTGTTTGTTTGTTTTGAAGATTTTACCGATTTATTTTACAGGGAGAGACACAGCGAGAGAGGGAACACAAGCAGGGGGAGTGGGAGAGAAGTAGGCTCCCCTCCGAGCAGGGAGCCCCATACAGGGCTCAATCCCAGCACCCTGGGATCGTGATCTGAGTCTAAGGCAGATGCTTAGTGACTGAGCCATCCAGGCACCCCATCATTAGCATTCTTTAAAGAACCACATCATGGTTTTGTATTTATATTATTCTTCACTGTAATTTTTTAGTTCCGTATATATGTAGCTTTTAAGGACTTCGTAAATCTGCCAGAGTGTGATAACAGTATAATAGGAAAACAAAAAGTGTAAAAAAGAAACAAATGGTCATTCTGGGAGGGAAACATTCATCTTAGAAGTACATGATTATTTTGCTTTAAAAAACAAGCTAGATAGGCCATATTTTTTTACTTATAAAGTCTAAAGACACTACTAGGTAGGGTTTAGAATGAGAGGGCCATAACAGAGAACCAAAATAGTCTTCATAATAATGTGGTAGGAAATTGGAAGTTGTCTTCTGTCAGCTTAAAAGAGGGGAAGTTGGAAGAAAGTTGAAATCTGGAGAGAAAGAAATGGGAAAGGTATCTAAGGAGGAGGAAAGGCACATAGTGGGAGGGGGCAAGCAACTGAGAAATCCCTGTTCAGGTACAGAAAAGGAACTTTAGGATATGGGTGGAGAATATCAAATGTTAAGGTGATGCTTTTCTGTTATGCCTTCAGTAAAAGGTGGTTGTACAAGAGCCTGGCATTGATGGTGCTTTGAGTGATGAAGGTGTTGGGCCATCGAGGACAAAAAGAAGGGAACAGTCAACCATGGAGGCAAGATACACAGTGAAGCTCAAAAACTAAGAGAGGAATAAATAAGAGTAAAAGGAAATCAGGAGAAATGTAGCCCTTGTGAAAATATTTGGAGACATTAGAAGAGACAGATTTCCCAATGGAATGAAGAAGAGGAACTCGGTTTATTAGGAACTTAGTTTGAGTATCAGATGAAAAGGTGACCCCAGAAGCCTTGAAGACCTAGAATCATCCAGAGGCAACACTTGGACACCATTAGCAAGGAATTTGTACACTTCAGTTGAACTTAATTCTAAGAGACTTGGATACAGAAAATGTCTTCTTTTTTTCTGACTCAGTAAGTTAAACTGAAATGGGTAAATAAAAGGTTAGATTGAATAATATTAAGAAAAAGATATTTAAAAAGAAAGAAGTGGGTGGAAAAGAATGTTTTATTTGTTTTTCTCCTTCACTGAGCTGAGAACTGTTTAAGGACTGGAATGATGTCATATTCATTTTTTTACCTCCTGCTTTTGGCACAGTGGTTAGTATTTAGTATGGCTGGCTGGCTGGATAGAAGGACGAAAGAATTAATGAAAAATAAATAAATTAACAAAATAATAAGATAGGCTACATTCTAGTGGAACTCTAAATGATTTGAGAAAAAGGAAATGACAGAAATGAAACATTGAGGCAAAAAAAAAAGCCAAATTTACAGCAGAAGCAAATTGAACTGGTCTATAGGTTCAAATGTTGCCATTAGTAGCTTCCATTAATTCTGTTAATGGAGTCTTATCAAGGAGTTGGGGAAGAAAGTCACATTGCCATCTCTCTCTTCCTCTTCCTCTGTGATAAGACCAAAAAACTCTTACAGGCATTAAATGAAAATAAGATAAAGCATGTTAAATCATTAAAATATTAGAAAGCTTTCTAAAGGGTGTTAGCTGACTGAATTCACAGAACTGATGTATCATCTCAGGCAGTTTCAGAAGGGATATATTCTGCCAAAATACTGACTTGTGGATCCAATGAGTAGTCATTTTTTCCTCCATAACCCCAGTGTCCATAATTGGCTAGAGTGCCCAATACTCTGTTTTAGTTTAATTTCTAATTAGCATCCATGTAAAGAAAGCCCTCAGAGTGCAGTTCTACATAGAAGATATTATGTCAATCTACCTCAGTGCAAAGATTTAAGTAGATTTCCAAGTACATATAATAGGCTAGAAGAAAGAGGGGAAATCAGGTCATTTTTTTGTTTCATCATCTTCTCTTTCCTTTCAGCATTAAAACTGATATAACTGAACTCTATCTATAACTAGCTCAATAAGTGCCAAACATAATGAGGACCAGACTGATTAAGTGGCCTTTCTCTGTGCTCCCATAGTCCAGGATCACCGATGCAGCAATTTTCACACACTTTTGTTATTGATTCTACATGTCCATAAATTGTTCAATGAGAAGAACTTAACACCTATCTCTAGAGCCAAAGATAGGGCTTCAGTGATGGGAAGAAGTAGATGCTCAGTTCTTGTGAAATTAGTGAAGGAACACGTTTTTGAAATATGTTTATTTGGTATGTAAAAATTCCACTGGCTCCAACACAGAATCTGTCCTTTAAAAGTCACCTCAAGAAAAAAAAGGGGGGAGGGGAGGAAGGAGACTGGGTGGCTCAGTTGATGAAGCATCTGACTCAGGTCATGATCTCAGGGTTGTGAGATCAGGCCCTTGAAGGACTCCGTGCTGAGCGTGGAGCCTGTTTAAGATTTTCTCTCCCTCTCTCTCTTCCCCCTGCCTCTCCTGAGCACACGTGCACTATCTCTCTCTCTCTAATAATTAATTAATAATTAAAAATAATAAAAAATAAAAGTCATCTCATCCTATTATTTCACAATTAAAAACCTCAACCTACATCCTAAAGGGGGAAAAAACTTGAAGAAAAAAATTAAACTTACCTCTATTTGAAAATAAGAGTCAATGAGATAATTTAATCATTAGAAATTAAATATTTTTTTCTTTTTCTTTTTAGAAAGAGAAAGAACAAGCAGGGGGAATAACAGAGGGAGAGGGAGAAGCAGGCTCCCCACTGAGCAGGGAACCCAACATGGGGCTCCGTCCCAGAACCCTGGGATCATAACCTGAGCCAAAGGCAGACACTTAACCAAATAAGCCACCTAGGCACCCCTAGAAATTAACATTTCTTAAGACAAGTTACCTAAAACATAGATTTTGCCAAGGCCCATGAATTCCGTTCCCCCAAGCAGCTTGCCATTGAAGGACTGGAATTCATGGGCCATGGCAAAGAAAACCTGAAAGTTCTTCTTGACCTTGATGGTCACCTTGAAAATGGACTCCTCACATCAGGACACTGAGGACACTGGATTTTGTCAAGTAAGTCTGTGAAAATAGCCATCGATTTGATGAGACATTTAGAAGGGAGGAGTTTTCTTTCCTCCTTGATTTCCTCTCACTTGTAAAAGATGATGAACCATCACTCTTTGCTTTGAGATGATTTCTCACTTGCTCCAGCATCTTGCAGAAACTCCATATGCTGAAACTGAAATGATTTCTTAGGATTATGGTTGCAATACTTGGTCTGGGATCAGTTTTAAATATCCTTTGTATGTAAATACTGACAAACTATATATAAATACTGATAAACTTGTGATCCAGGTTGCCTAAGTTTTCTTGCGAAGAACACTAGGTACATTGCACGGGGGTTATGATTCATGGAAACAATTGGTTAGGATCTCTCTCTTCTCTCACGGAGCTAATGCTCTGAAAAGGGATCCCAGCACAATAGTTTTAATCAATGCTTGAGAGGATGGTTTTATTTTTATACAATGACTGTTAAGATTCCTGGTGGACTGGGTTAGCCAAGAGGAAGACAGTTTTAACAGACAGTTGCCTGTCTTAAGAAGAGGTGTCAGATTTCAGATTAAGATGTGAAAGCTTGAAGAATGTTGACTTAAACACCATTTCAGACCTCATAGTGTAGTGTAGGAATGAAGATCCTTGGAGCAACTATGGAGGAAGATCATAAATTGCAAAGATTTGCTGTTACCAGCTTTCAACCCAAGTCAATTAAGCCAGCCTGTATTATCATAAAACTGCGAAAATGGTACATCTGGCTAAATGGGAGAAGAGTTTGCTTTATTTGCCTTGTGTACTCACCCTGCCCTGTAAGGTCTGCAATCATAAAGATGGAATGAATTGTAACATTTAGTTTCAATACATACATATACGCACACTAAGGAATTTCAGCTTTTTCAATTCCTCATCAAGTATATCTCCCTTTAGCTTGCATTTTAAGGACACTATAGATTTTCCAAACAAAAATGCTTCACTCCTATTATGCCCACTCTTCTTTTCTCTCTTAAATAATTAATTAAGACATGCACATGGACTTCCAATAATGAAGAATCAGAGCCCATAGTACCTTCTGATCCAAAATGTCCACTTTTAGAAATTTACTCTGGTAAAATGTGTATAGAAATGTACAAGGATATATGTCGAAAGGCATTCAAAAGCATTATTTGTAAAAAACAAAACAAAACAAAACAAAACGAAAAAAAACCACAACAAAAAACACCAAAAAACCAGAGAACAGCAAACCAGTAAATGTCCATGAATCAATGGTATGTCCATAATACAGCATTACAAAGAATGAGGTAGGTAAATATGTCCTGATACGAAATGATATCCAGTGAAACATATTAAACAAGAAGATGGCTGTGGCATAATACACATTTCTTTCTCTATGTACAACTAATGCATGCAAGTAAATAGCAACACTCTTAGCAGTGGTTATGTCTGAGTTTAAGAGTGGTATCAGATGACTGTATTGCTAAAGGAGAATTACAAGTGATTCTATCTTTAAGGTTTAAAAATTTTACAAAATTTTTAATCATGTATTATGTTTTATTTTAAAGCAAAATTCAAAGAAAAGAATAACCAAGAGAAGATTAAACTTGGATCTTCATTTTCGATGACCATTAAGCTAATTGTATTACTCCATAGAAATTATTTATTGGCAGATTGCCATTTTTCTTTTTTTCTACAGCACCTTCAATTTAGCAAATGCTCTTAATTATGTATGTATTCAAGTCTCATATACTAGCTTTGCCGTAATTAACAAGAAGGTGGTGTTTTTCACAGAACTGTGGTCTCTAGAGAAAGATAATAGCCTCGTTCATTAGTGAGACTATCCTCAAGGGCCAACCAAGTAGGGACAAGTAGAGTCCAGGATCTGCTGGTTCCATGCAGAGTTGAAAATTACTTCAGCCTCTTTTGAGGCTGGTAAAATCAACTTCTCTTCATTCAAGTTTTACTGTTTAAAAGCAGTTTCACAAACTTCCCATTGCATTTATGATATTGAATTAGATCTTTCCTCAATGGGGATACCATACACATACATAATTACTAAATGCAGAAATCAGTGAAGATGGTGAAGAAGATTAAGCTAACGTAACTGTATATAATCACATATGTGTTTATAACACATTTTATGTTTTGTATTTATATCTATGTATAAAATATGTTTATATGTATGGATAGATATCTATGATATACATAGACATAGATTATATATAGATGTAATAGTGGTCCAAAGACCCTTTTCTTGGGTCTATAAAATCAAAATTAGTTTGAAATCATATTAAAATACTTGTTGCCTTTTTCATTCTCATTGTCTTACCAGTTTATAGAAAAGTTTTCCAGAGGCTACAACAGATTGAATGCACCAAGAAGACATGAGAATCTAGCCCACTTTCTATTATATCAGACATGAAAAAGATCAGCAAAAATGTAAAATAATGCTACTTTTCTCACTTTACTTTTCCTCTTTTAGAAATTTTATTCTTTTTTAAAATTTATTTTTCTAAGTCATGGAGATATACAGCATAGGAAATATAGTCAATGATACGTAATAACTATATGGTGACAGAAGGCAACTAGACTTACTGTGGGGATCATTTCACAATGTATACAAATATCAAATCACTATAATATATACCTGAAACTAATAGGATATTATATGCCAATTATACTTCAGTTAAGAAAATTATTTTCATTAAAAATATGTTTGCTCACATCACTGGGTTATGTCCTAATCCAGGAAAATAAGTATTTCCTAGCCCTTCTGTAAATATTAATAGGGCCCACCAGTAACTCAATACAAAGATCACAAGCTCTCCAAGGCAATCTTCAATACAATCAGCTTCCTTATTAGATTATAAAGTAATCTACATTACTTTAAACATGCATTTATTATGTTAATTATTTAAAAACTGTCATGAATGAAATGAACACTAACCTAAGGAATTTTCAGTAGTCATAGAAATCTGAAATAATCAGAACATCTGCACCAACTGCTTAAATACTAGTATCTCTTGAAATTTAGTAATCTCATCTACTTCCATGATTCCAACTGCCATCAATGAAACAGTGAAAGCTCAAACATCAATCTCCAGCTTATACCTTTATTGCGTGTGATTTATCATAATTCCCCCACACCCACAAAGTTCTTCAGTCTCAATTAAATAAAAAATTATATAATGGCAATCAAAATAATAGCTCCATTAGTCTGGGTTCTCCAGAGAAACAGAGCCAACAGGATATATATAGAAAGATTTATTATGAGGAATTGGCTCACATGATTATGGAGGTTGAGAAGTCCCACCATCTGCTGTCTGCCAGATGAAAGTTTAGGAAAACGAGTGGTGTAGTACTGGTCCAAGTTTGAAGACCTCAGAACCAGAGTAGCCAATGGTGTTAAGTGCCAGTCTGAATCTGATGACCCAAGAACCAGGAGCTCTAGTGTTCAAAGTCAGAAGAAGATGAAGCAGAGACAGCAAATTCACCCTCCCTCTACCTTTTTGTTCTATTTGGGTCCTTGATGGATTGGATGATGCTTACCCACACTGGTGAGGGGATATTCTTCAGTCTATTCACCTAAGTGCTAAACTCTCCCAGAAACATCCTCACAGACATATTCAGAAACATTCACCAGTGATATGGGTATTTGTTAGCCCAGTCAAATTGACACATAAAATTAACTATCACAGTGACTATCATACATTTTATTAGTGAAGGTTTAAAAGCCACTTCAAACTCTACTTGCCCAATATATCACTCAAATCTGACCTTGCTATTCTATTATATATTTCTTTTATTCTGAACCATCATTTATCAGTTAATCAGTTATCAATCATTTATCAGTTACTTAGATGCCTTTTTTTCTTCCCCAACACCTTCATCTGTTGTATCACTGAATCCTATAGATTCTCAGACTTGAAATATCTCTAGTATTTTTCTCCCTTCTCTACATTTCCAATGCCAGTGGCCTAGCTTTTACTTTGCCTTTAATTAGTTTTTCCTGGACTACTAAGAATAAGCACTCCTTCAAGGGAACAAATGTGATTAGGTCACTCATCTGCTTAAAACAGTTTAATGGCTCCCGTCACAGGATACGCAATGTTCTTAATATGTCATTCAAGAAATTTCTTTATGTGGACCTTACATACCTTTCTACCATGAACATCACCATCTTGCCTGATGTACCAGAAGTTCTCATCTTCATGGAGTTCCTTTGCCAAATATACCTTTTTCCTTTGTATGGCTACCAAAGAACTACTTAGTATTTAAGGCTCGACTCAGAAATCAGTTGGTCTTTGAAATTCCTGAAATCTGAGGCAAAATTAAGCACTTTCTTATTAGTCTCCTGCTTGTATCTCTATGATAGCACTTCTCTCATTTCTATAATATTTTATTTTCTGCTCCTTTGATATAAAGCACAAGCTTGTGACACAAGCAGGAATTTTTATTTGCATTTTATGTCAATAACATTAAGTTAGTACTTAATAATATTGACAAGAAGTAATAACAAAGACTATGGCCACACCAAAAGTAAGGTTTACCTCAGTTTTGCTTCACTTATTTACACCCAATCACTTCCTCCAAATGGATTTTTTAGAAGACTTATGAAAACAACAAATAGAATAGGGAGAAAGGTATAAAGGAAGACTAATAAGGGAACAGACTGTCAGTTTGAGAGACAAGAGCAGGGCAGTGTGAGAGATAAAAAAAGAAAGCAAAGCGTCAAGCAAAAGGGATTAACAATGTCAATTTCTGCAGAGTTCAAAGAAGATAAACATGGAGACAGGTCTCCTGGAGGAGAGAGCCCAACATTAGTTTTCCCTGATGAAGTGGTTTCAGTAAAGAAATAGGAAAGAATCCAAATTTTAAGGGATTAACAAACTAGTAGGTGCTGAGAAGTGTGAGTCGCAAGTAAACACACACACATGCACATACAGACACACACACACACGCGTTACTGCATTCTCAAGGGCTTAAGTCAGTTTTGTTCACAGAGATCATTACGAATTTAAACAAATTTTGGTTCTGCTTTAAGAATAAGTGAAATGTGCTAATTTCGGAAAATATAAAAAGCTGCTCACCTAATATATTACCAAACATTTTCAATCCATAACAGATCAGCAGTAAATGCTAATTTTATGATTGTTTTGTATTGTTTTTAACTAGTTCTACCCTCAAAATCCAATTCTGTATCTGTTTCCTAAGAAACATCATTGATAATAGTTCTAAAGGATTTATAAGTGATAATAGAAAAATTAGTAATCGCTTTAATATGGCAGGAGCAATACTGCCTTTGCCATTTAAAAAGTAGCAATAAAAATAATAAAAATAAAATCTAAAAATCTAAAAATAATAATAATACTAAGAGGTGATATTCAGGAAGAGCATCTGTCCTAAAAAAATAATTTTCATCTCATTTAATCCCACAAACATATTGCATAGTACCTTCTATTATTCTATTTTACAGAAAAGCAAACTGAGGCATAGAGACTAAAGTCAAAGTTGTTTTGTAGCATATATTGCATCTGAATTCATCTTGAATCTTCAACTCTACTGAGCACAAATATTAAAAAATAAATATTACACTATTCCTATAAATAGTGTTTTATACACATATATACATGGAAATACACATACATGAATGCTAAACTTTGGTCATCAATAGTACAGAAGCAATAAAGTCAGGAAAATCAAATTTCTGAGCTTTATTCCTGATTTGGTTTGTGAAACTTTATATATAGTACTTTTTCAAGGTCCTTATAAAATGGTGTAGTAACCAAAGTTTGATTCTATGACACAGGCGAAGACAACTAAACAAAAGTGTGCAAGCTAGAAAGCAGTTTTTCATTGTTTGGACAAAGTTAACTATACATTTTGGGCCTAACGTATCTTTAAAAAATTCTGAAATTTGTATGAATGGACAAGTATGAGCTGGGTTCTTTCTCCTCCTTGACATACTTTTTAAAATTTTAAAAATTTTCTAGCTAAAGAAAGAAATGGTTGTTTTCATAGATTATTTAGCTCATTTCAGGGCTTTCAGGGCAAGGTTTACAGGACTTGTCCTTGATATAGAGACAACAGAAGGAAAGCTGTTGAATATTTAATAGAGCTAGAAAATACTACATTTAATATTCTCTTGAGCTTGCACAGTGCTGACTTAGAAGGAAACCTAAAGTGTCTCTTTTCCGCATGCAGAATCTTAAAATTGCAGTCAGTGAAACATTCTCTAGAATGACACCCACAACTTGAATGGTTCCATTCTTAAAGGTAAAACATGTCTTTTAAGCTATGTGCTGAAAGCTCTTAGTTAACTGAGAAGAAATAACTGAACTGTACTTTAGGGTTTCATTCATGGTCTATTTTTTATCTCCTTATTTCTTCTTCTTAAAACTTCAACAATCTGACAACAGCCAGAATTTTAAATTTTGTTTTATTTTCTTCTGCTTTGTCATTTGGGGGTTTTTTGGTTTACTTGAATAAGGCACACATTTTAGGAATACTAAGCAAATCAGACACCAACTGCCTTGAACAATTTTTGCACATCCAATAGGCCTTGATTTTGATTTTACAAATGGGAAAATTCCTCTAGATAGGGTAAAATTTTAAAGAACCAGGACTGGAAAAGGAACCTCTATACCTCAAAGTCCTTTCCAAATGGTTATAAACCTTCACGGGATTTTTGAAAAATTCCCTAGAGTTTGATTTTTTCTGTTCTTCAATTTCTTTATGGGCTGTTCAAGATCTGTAACTCAGTTCAATAAATATTTCTTGTCCAACTATTAAGTTGAAGGCCCTCTGCTGTGAGATTCTAGAGAAACCGAGACAAGTTCTTGTGTAAAGGAGCATGTACTCTATATTGCTGTAAGAAAATAAATGCCTCAAATAAAGGTAAAATTTAGTCCATTCAATTGGATAGAAACAAAATGCTTAAGGGTCAACCATCAACCCAACCTTGTTCTGCCTTCCATTCATATTTCTCCAGGGAGAGCAGTTAGCTCCTAGGGAAGTCATCATTTGCAAACTTGTTGCCAATTCCAGGGGATGTTGGATGTTCTCCTTCTCAAAAAGCAGTAAACCCTGAGAGTCACTAAAGGTTGTCTCCCTTTGAGACACTCTCATTAAACCACTTCCAGGATATCATGTTCTTATTTTCTTCCCACTTCTCTGGATAATACGTTTCAGCTTCCTTTGCTAGGTCCTCTTTTCCATCTGACCTCCAAATGTTAGAGTGGCATAGAACTTGGCTCCAGACCCCTTTCTATTTCTAGGTGACCTAATATGGTTCAATAATTAAAACCTAGGTACATTGGGGTGCCTGGGTGACTCAGTTGGTTAAGCATCTGCCTTCAACGTGGATCATAATCCTGGGATCCTGGGATCAAGTTCCACATCAGGATCACTGCTTGGTGGGGAGTCTGCTTCTCCTCCCTCGACCCCTCCATCCCCACTCCCGCATATGCCTGCGCTCTTTCTCTCTCTCAAATAAATAAAATCTCTTAAAAAACCCTACATATATTTGCTTGTGATTCCAAATTTGTATCTCCAGGCCTAACTTCATTGATCTCTAGACTGCTTTCTTGATCAATTGCTTTCTTATCATCACAGGACAGGATGTCAAATAAGTTTACCAACTGCTTTTTTTTTTTTATTATTTCTTTCCTCTCAGGTCTGTTCTTCTCCTCATCTTCTTTATCTCAGCAAATGCAACACTGTTATTCAAGTCAAAACTGAGAGGTCATCTTGGTGCTTCCCTTTCCCTCCTCACTTCAGTGTCTAATTCACTAACTTACTGGAGGCCAAGTAACAATCATCTTCTTGAGAAATTTCCACAGTCTTCTAATTAATTCTCTTGTCCCCATGCTTCTGGACATTGCTGTATTTATCTATTGCTGTGTAAGTATCACCCTAAAACTTAACTTAAAACAACAAATACTTATTATCCCAATGTCATACTGGTAAGGATGGGTCTGGATAGGTCCAGATCATGGGCTCTGATGAGATCACAGTTAAGATTCTGACCAGCAGCTGTGGTCATCTGAATATTTAACCAAGGCTGGCAGATCTGCCTCCAAGGTAGCTCCCTCACAGGCCATTGATAGGAGACCTTAATCCCTTAGTGTCTGTTGAGAGAAGGCCTCAGTTTCTTACCATGTGGGCCTCTCATAGGGCTCCATGAGTGTCTTCACAACAGCATAACACATAAGCTGCCCTTCCCAGAATGAGGGATTCAGAGAGTGAGAGAAAACAAGGAAGAAAATGTCATGCCTTTTATGAATTACTCTCAGAAGTTACTTTATGTACTATCATTTTCTTCATATTCTATGCTAGAAACAAATCACTAAGGCCAGCCCACATTCAAAAGCAGGAAATTAAACTCCACCTCTTGAAGGGAGGAATATCAAGAAACAGGAAAGTATTTTAAAAGCACTCCTTTCTTCCTTTGCCCAGAATGCAGGACCTTGACCTACAACGACTCCATGACCATTGTGATACGTGGTAAAGTGGAATAAAAAGATTGAGCAAATGAGTAAATTCAAGAATTATGAGTTTGTGTGGATATTAATGGAGAGAATACATCTTTAAAAAAATTAGGTGAAAAAGTCTAATGCTAACGTGACAGGTGGGAGGGGATTCCAAAAGTCAATGAGAAGAAATTAAATCAAAAAGCATAGACTATAGTGACAAATCACTTCCACTGAGGAAAGCTTCTGAACAGTGGTATGAACATTGCAGCAGAGAGGACAAAGAAAAGTTCTTCTTTTCAAAAAAATGCCTAAAGGAGGCACCGCTAATTGAAAGCAATCTCAGGAAAAGTTAGGTTTCACTTAGGCAAGGAGGTGAAGAATTGACAGGAAAGTGAACCATAATCTGAATGTGTTGGTCAGTTCGAACTGTCCTAAGTGACTTAAACAAAACAATAGGCATTTATTTTCTCACAGTCCTATAAGCTGGAAGTCCAAGTGCAAGGTGCCTGCAGGGTTTTTTCGTACAACCTGTCTTCCTGGCTTGCAAATGGCTTCCTTCTTTCTGTGTCCTCACACGGCCTTTCTTCTATGTGTGCTCATTCCTAGTATCTCTTCCTTTTCTCATAAGGACACAAGTCCTATTGGAGTAGGGCCTCACCCTTGTGGCCTCATTTAACTTTAATGACCTCTGCAAAGGCCCTTTCTTCCAACTCAGTCACACTGGCAGTTAGGGACATCAATATATGAACTTGGGAGATGAAGAGGAGACATAATTGAGTTGATAACACCGAATTAGTTAACTCATAGTAAAACAGATTGTGGGTTTCATGGCCCCAGGTGAAAGAAGAGAAGAGCATCATGGCCCAGGCTGTTGCAGGCAGAGGAAAGGATAGGTGTTAGGAGGGTGGGAACATAGAGTGGGGAAGGAGATCTGAAAGGAAGAACACAATGTTGGGTTCAGGATGGAGTAGCTGAGGAATACTGGGGTCTTGGTCTATAAGCAAGAAAAAACTGCAGGCTGTACAATGGGATGGAGAAAATTTCATGTTGAGTGAGTGTTAGGAGAAGTTGGAAATTAGAAGTCATCCAATGCTCAAGTCCTATATTAAGAAAGTTGATTCAAATGGGAGCCAAATTATTAGCCTTCCCAGGGAACCCATCTGCCTATCCAATCCCAAAAGGGCAATTTTCTGCATGCAACAATGACCTTCAACACCAAGAACGAGAGGAGGACTGTGATAGGTGTGTGTTAGCAACAGGCTGAGGGTGGGAGTGGAAACAGAGCTGAACACTCAGTGGGTTGTCATTTCATGTATTAAATCACCTGAAATACTTCATTCAATACAGAATCACTGCAAATATAGGCAGTAAATTCAATAAAATGGCTCTTATCCTTAAGTTGCTTATAATACATATTGGCAGAAGAACATGCATATGGACCAGAGATGGGACATATCCTTTCACAGTTTATGATGAACAAGTCTAGGCAGGTGAGAAGCAGATGAGAAAAATAAAATGCAAAGACAAGACCAGTCAAGTACACCCATACTTCCTCAGCTTGCCAACATGCTAATTATCACAATCAATTATGATCTTTCCTCAACAAATGATTCATGATGATTTGGATGAATGTTGAAACTTTACAGCAAGAGATTAGATAATTTTCACTTTTTTGGTGTTACAAAAGTGATTTCTTAAACTATAAGTGCCTAAAATGGTTTCTTAAACTAAAAGTGGAAAAACAAACAAAGAAAAACCAAAAAAAACCCTTCCCATCCAGTTTGAAATTTTCATTATTTCTAAAATTCATTTCCAGATAGATAAATACTCAGAAGCAAAATTGATACATATGTTGCTTAATCTCTATTAAATTCTATTTCAAAATGCCTTTCATTAGTTCCTTTATTCCTTTATTCCATTACTACACTACTCTAAGATGCTATAAAATGCAATCTCTTAATAGATTCTCAAAGATTCTAAAGCCAAAAAAAAAATGCCAAATATTGGATGGACAATATCACTGCTCCATAATACCTTTTATCTTTCGTGATGCGGCTTCATGTTATGGATATGACTATTTTAATAAGATATTACAATTTTCCTTGAAATAATTATAACATTTCACTTCCAGGGGAAAAAAGCTTTAGTACACTAAATTCTGCTGGTTAAGAAGTATATTAAGTATTCCATGTAATTGTAGTAGAAAGACCCAATTAATTTTTCCTAAATCATATGTGTTACAGAAATGATACAGAAATGACATTTAGATTTTTTTAATACTGCTGTTATTTAAAATTTCTTCCCATTAAGTTTTTGCTCTGCTGTTGACAGCAATGCCAATTGCTTTCAACAGGATGAAGGATTTCAAAAATGGACTTTGGAATGACAAAAGAAATTATACTAAAAAATGTCATTTCCAAGTTTATTCTTTGTGATAGTATATTGCCTTTTAACTTTGAACTTGATAACCAGATAATGTTATCTTTTTTTTTTTTTTAAGTTTCACACTTGAATGTTGTGAACTTAACTCCCCACTAAAATATGCCTTTTACAACTTTAGGTGAAAATATTTTGTGTATGTTATTTGCATTGTGTATACACTTCATTGTATATCTATGGTGTGTGGCATAGCACAAACAAATATTATATAAAAATTATAGAAAATTTATTAAATTGTTGTGTGTATTTGCCCCAATAACATAGACAACTAGGTAGGTGGAGAAGAGAAACCAATACCAATGAAATGCTTTATTATTCAAGCATCTAACAATCTTTATTTGTTAATTTGATTTTCTTATAAGCTCACATTTAGATGACAAAAACAGAAATAAAAAATTAAATTTAAATTAAATGTGATTATTAGTTTTTGAAAAATAATTTTAATGGTAACAGAAGATTTAACCACAGGAATTCAATGAATCTCTAGTGGGGATTCAAACAGTAACAGTCAACTATTCGGTTTTTTCAAAGACCCCAAGAACAGTGAGCATGTATTAATTCAACATATTGGGGTGCCTCAGGCAAAGCACTATTTTGATCTAATTCTAACAACACTTTTGCAATTGATGAACATCTGATTTTTACCTAGAGTTAAATATTTATAGTTTTTATAAATATTATAATATAAGTATTTATATTACCAATCATCGATTTTTCTGTAAAATTTTGATTTTGTAAATGTTCAAAAAAGGATCTGATATGATCAGGTGTTCCTTTACTTTCATAAGTAAAATTACATTCATGTCTTCAATTTGCTACAATGCCATTCGCACTAACCAAAAAAAATGTGAAATATATCAAAACCTTATCTGGAAGTCCTTAATATCAAATATCTATTAAAAGTAAGGTCTTATTCTTAATTTATAGAAATATAAGAATAATTCAAGAAGACCTAACTTTAATGATAGTAATATTTTCATTTCAGACTTCCTTATTATTTTTTTATTTCTTCAACATTTGTTTGGCACCATTTTTAATGGTTAGCCAATGTATAAAGTGTCACAATAAAATTTGTTCACTGCATCATTAAGTTTTGCTACAAAACTTTGTTGTAGTGAAGATTCATATTTTCCTACAAAAAAAAGCTTGAACTACAATGTGCTCCTCATACCATTGGAAGTAATAGTAAGCTCTTTTTTTTTCAATAGAGCAAATTCACTTATAAATTTGGATTATATGGATGGCACAACCTTTGAATAAATTAAAGTTTCTTAGATAATTTAAGCTTTTGGGCTATAAATGTTACCCAGTTGAAATAATTCATTTGCATATAAAAATGAAAGATTTGGATAATAACCAAATCAAATAACTCACTTCGCTTCAATTAGTTTTATTAAAATTAATAACACTTTATTACTATTAAAATGATATAGTTATATTACATGGACCTTAAGCCATGTGTTCTTTCTCCTCTCACCATTTAATAAATGAAATTAAAATGTTAATTTTAGTAAATCCAGTAACTTTGGAACCTGAATTTGATCTATGTATTCCTATTTTAACTAGTTAATTGCAAATAGATAAAGATTTTCAAATTTAACATGGTGAGGTTTAAAAATGATGTCATCATCTTAAATATACCAAATAAATGTATTCCAATTTTATCTATTACAAATGAATAGAGAAGGGAATTTTAGACCTGTAAAAATCTTTAACATTATTTTGTCTAATCTCTGCAGTTTATGGATGACGAAAAAACCTAAGAAGTCGGGTTACATATCTACAGTTACCTAGATAGTTTGTGGCAAAGTTTCTAACCCACTGTGATATTTATATGTAGTTCTGTTTAAACTTTCAAAACAAGTAAGCAGATAAATTTAAAAAACATTACAATATATTAAATCCTAATCAAGAAATTCCTTATACCTGCATTCCACTAACACTTCCTGAATACCTACAATATGTAAGACTTATGATAGACTAGCAAACATGGCAAATATAAACAGAATCCTATGGGAATGGAGGGACAGAAAACATGAATTTTTTCCAGAGGATATGGAAAGTCCTCACTGAAAAGGAGATACTGAATTCAACTTATCCCTTTAGAAAGCCTTATATGACTCGTCTGCATGGCTAGTTTTCTTAGAAGAAGCATATCCGAAACCTACTAAGGCAGAACTGAAAATAGATTCCACCTTTAACTTACCTGTACTTAGTATATAAAGGTCTGAAAAATCATCATATGGAGAATGTGTTCAAGAGCAGTAGCTTCCCCCTTCCTGGTTCCCATACTATCTTACCTATTTGTCAGTGTCTCTCGCATCCTCCCTGCCCCACTTGTGACAGACTATAAACTCTTTTACACAGAGAAAATAATTGACTCTATATGCTCTCAATCTTATGCATACAGAGGTCCCCAATAACACTTCCACTGAACTAAAATAAACTGGATCCAATGGAATGATCCTGGATTTACCTCTTAAGCAAAGGAGGTGGGAAAATCACTTTCCAGGAAAGGAAAATTAAATGTAAAAAGCACAGAGTTTTAAAAGATTCTAGTGAGTCTGAGGTAAAGTTTGGCAAAGTCTTCACACCTGGAGGGGTAGACCATGGTATGGAAAGTGAGGGCATGTTGCTTATAGAGTAAATGATGGGTGACGAATTGGCTTTAAATTGGGAGTGACTTCAGAGGCCATAATTACCACTGTGTCATTCTCTGTTCACCACAGGTATCCCTGGGGTGTTTTAAGCATGGTAATGATATAATCAGTCTTTATTTTTGAAGTTTTTGAAGTTTAATTAATGGGAAAGAAGGACTTCTAGGAGAAATGACTAAATAGGGGCTAAATGACTAAATGGACTAAATAGTTCCAATCAACTAAACAAGAGAAGATAAGGGGAGAGGTTAAAGCCATCAGGATGGAGAAAGAAAACAGGTTCCAGATATATGTCTGAGGAAAAACAGGCATTTGTGGATATATTTTGTTAAGGATTATTTAATGAGGGGAGAGCCTGGATGGTGCAGTCCATTGACTATCACCTCTTGGTTTCGGCTCAGGTATGATTTCAGGATCATGAGATTGAGTCCCGAGTCAGGCTCTGCATTCAGCGTGGAGTCTGCTTGGATTTCTCTCTACCTCTGCCTCTCTCCCCATGCTCTCTCTAAAATAAATAATCATTTTTTAAAAAGAGAATTATTTAATGAGGTTAATAATTTGTAGAAGTTAGAAATGACAAGAGGTGAAGCCATACAGACAACGTAAGTGTGCCTCATTCCTATCGGAATTAACTACTGACAAAAAAAGCTTATATATGTACTGACAAGTTTGATTTCCAAAAGCCAAAGAAAGAAAGAAAAAAAAAAAGATTTGAAACGTAGAGTGTAATTGACAGTTACATAGCTCAGGGAGAAATCAAAAAGAACTTAAAATTGGTGTTTGGACTTGGATAATGGGAAGTCATCTAACACCAGAATGATAATTCTTTCATGGGAGGGTTGAGCCCAGAAGCAAATTTTAACAGGTTCAGGAATGACAGGTGGAGAAAAGAAGGGCTACCTGTTTTTCACACAACTCCCCATACCGTGAAAGAGAAATTCAAAGCAAAGTCCTAAAGAAGAGGAGCAGTTAAAGGAAGGTCTATTGGTCTTCACTTGGTTTTGCTCTTCTTTAGAAGATATTTTGAGTATATTCGTAGGCAAAAGGAAAGGTATTAGTAGAAAAAGCTTGAATGTACAGGAGGAAACACACTTACCCGGGAAACTTTCCTAACAGGAAATTAAAATTAAAGAACCACTGAAACATGTCAAAAGAATTAAAAGATAGCTTCAGTTGTATACAGTCTATAAATTAGACAATTTTCATTTCACGCTTAGTATATCGTTTCCACTGAATGACTCCAGTGGTCTAAGATTTCATTATGCAGTTTGGGTGTTGCACAATGACTACTACGAGCAAGTTGCAGCGGTTTACAGAGGTCTTATATCAGTTCTTCCCATCTAAGCATAACTAGGCTTAATTAATCATTCTTTATTACCAAAACTTAAAAAGGAGGAAGAGAAGTCCCTTTACTGGGTATATTAAGAAAAGGAAAGCATGATCTCCCACACCTCCAGCCTTTGGGTAGAAGCTTCTTGCAGATTTAAACGCACAAACTTTGGGGATAAATAAAACTTCAAGCTGATAGAGTTAATACCTCCTCTATGCCTCATCTATACTGTCTACATCTTTCCCATTCAGGGAGACCCAGGAGAGCAAGGCTGGATCTCAGGAGGTCAATTTCTGAGGCTGTGAAGTCAAGTTCAGTAGCCCTATTATTTATCAAGAACACAGCAAGCTGGATATAACTGACTTCCCTGCCAACAAATTTCACGAGAGGTGGGAGATTTCTCTCTCTGGCCCCTCCACTCATGCATTGAAATGTAGCTTTTAATAATCATTAGCTAAACTGTATGAATTAACTTAAGAAAAGGTACTCAATCAATAAAATATTAATAAATACCAATATTCTGCTTAGTACAAAAATATTTTTATGATACATTTTTAGACAAAAGATAGTCACTCTTTAACTCTATAATATTAAAAACTGCAAAGGCAAATTCTTTCAAGGAGAATTAAATATTTTCAGAGGAAAATTCCCACAGTCTGATACCTACAATGCCATTTCATCTCAATCCTCAAGGTGAGATACTCACAAATAGATATTTTTTAAAATTTTTTACATATTCTTAATTCATCCTATAAAATGATAATATATAAATGCATAAATGTACTTGTAAGACTTTTAATTTACATGGACCCTTTATCAGACATATACATATTAATTTAAAATAAAATAACTTTATAAATTGTAAATGTTGATTAAAACGGCATTTGTGGGAAATAAATGGAGAGTACAAATATCTTGAAAAATTAATTTTGTCAGACTAAGGCACTAAATATACCCAGAGGACATATACATGCAGAGGCAGAAAATTACATATTAAAAATACATGCTTTAAAATTAATTGTCCATTTTCTTAGAAACAGACATAGTTTTCATATGAATTCTTACATTTATTTTGCTAAGTTTTTTTTATTTTCATCTTTCTCATTGTTTTCCCATGGCTATTTACATTATCATGGTATAGTAGAAAGTAAATTTTACCAGACTAGAATTGAATCATATCTTCACCATTTACTATCTGTGTTAATTCTCGCCAATTTACTCAGGCTATATTTGTGTCCCACCTTAATGAGAGAGGTAATAAAACTCTTTATTATTTGATCCTCCAAATGATGGGATCGATGTAAAAGGCAGTGTATAGTGCCAGGGTCTCTTCTAGCGTAAGAGGCATCTTGGAAGCAGTTTAAATAAACATTTTCTCTGGGTGGAATAATTTGTAAAAATGCTCCCATGCCTCACCAGGTCTCACGGTTTATGGAACTGAGAGAGGAGATTCAGATCCCTCACCTGCACTTGACAACAGGAGCTGCTGCATAGGGCACAACCTGCAAAACCTACATCACAGCCCCACACGCTTACTGACAAGGAACTCAGTAAATATTGTCATCTCCCCTTCTTAGACACAACAGGGTTCGAAATAAAGAAGTATCCTAAAAATATTGGTACACTTTTTTTTTCATAAATTTATCTTTTCTTCCGTATAAACAATTCAGAAGGAAACCCAACCCATTCTTTGTTACCTTCACTGGTTTTGTTCATCACTTATTCCTCCTGAGAATTATTCCACATGTTATGCATATCATTTAAGTTTTCAAAGAAGCAGAAACAGTGAACAATTCTTTTTACTAAAACTGTACGCTTCCCAATACAACTCTTTTGTGATTCAGCAGAAACTTCAGAATAATTCCTCAGGGCTATCATCATGAAGAACAATTAACTCTCCAAACAAATGTGAGTTCGTTAAGGTGTTGGATAATAGAGGGCCAGATACACAGATTCTGTTTATATAAATGTCTTAGTGTGAAAGCTCAAATAGCTGTATTCTTTAATGTAATGTTAATGTGATACATGTAACTTTGATGATACAGAATTAACAGGTCAGGGAGCTAATTGTGAAGATACATACAGCTCTCTTTGTCTTTCTGTCTTTTGTCTTTCTGCCTTTGCTGCCTGGCCTTTGTTCATAGCTGTTACTAAAGATCATGTAATCAAAACGGAGAAGAATTAAAGTGACCTTGACATTTGTGAACATTATTGGAAGACAAACGTGATAATCTAATTTGATTTAATTTAAAAGATTTTAAATGATGCTAATCAGTGATAAGTAGATCCAATGTAGGTAATTCAAACTGATGTTTAAGGAAATAAAAAGATACGATGGTAAAAGGGAAGGAATTCATTCTTCTGTAATTACAAAAAAATGATACTTCAAAAATGTATCTGAGATTCTTCAGGAAGTTCTGTTATTTAAATATGTGCATTACAGATGCTTAAACTTTCTATTCAGCTGAAGTCTGGATAAGAGAACATCCGGGAAACACAAAGATCAGAAATGTAGAGATATTTTGAAGGGAAAACCAATAGGAAAGTCAATTAATTCCTATATACAAAAAGTCATTTTATGGTTAGCTTTTCAGGGATTCTTCCACAGAACTCAAAAATTTCTCTGGAATTTGCCTGGGAGTGCCTGGGATAACAACTTTAACTCGCAATTGTCTTTCTCTTAGTTTAATCAGGCTTTTAACGCTACATCAGTCAAGTTTTTGAACTAAAGATCTTGAAATGGCTTTGATCTGACATGATTTTAAGACACAAATCTGTCAAAATTGCCAAATAAATATAACTTGTAGGCTATTATGGGATTTAAGATCTCTTAATAAGACAGTTTCCAATGAAGTGGGCAGAATGGTGCCCATTCAAAGGTATAGAAATACATCCCTTGTTATAAAAATGTCTATTTATGTCATAGAAAAAATGAGTATCAAATAAATTGCAGCAACTGAACCGAGAATTGTAAAGCTCATTCTCTTGCTTCATAATTCTGCACAGGTTGTTTATCTGTGCAAACCTGATAGTCTATCATCAAAAAAAGAGCTACTGCCATTTCTGCGACTATTCAATCTAAGCAGATAAGTCTGCATGACTCTCTAAGCCGCTCTGAGACAAATGTCACCATACAGCAAAAACAACAATAATACCGTTATTTTAAAAATAAACATAATTCTAAAATAAGTTCTTGGCTGGCTAAATTCTGCTGACAAGAACCTTTGATTATAAGTAGGAAATACATTTAAAAGGCTGTCAAAACTTAAACCAGTATCACTGTGCCACCTTCTGGAACTCATTTTCTTTGTAATTTTATGTGTTTTCTCACTTCTTTAGGTAGGTAAGGTTTTCAGAAAAGTAGAGAAAGAACAGAGGTGTGTCAACACATTTAATAAAGACTTTCTATAGTTGCAATATTATTGCTTCTGATAGATACAGATGATCTTATTTTGAGTATTTTCTTTGTTTCCTTGCTTAAAATACTCTGCACAATTAGCAAGGTTGCACCTAAATTTGGAAAGTGTGAATTATTCATCTAAACTATGTGCAATTAAGATATCAGTTTAGAGGAGAAAGAATATAAAACCCCCAAAGTACAGAGATAACTGATTTTCTAATGCCCTTATTGAATAAACCATAGAAATGATTTGAAATTCCAGAGAGCATGTAAATTTATGGGCTACCCTAGATCTACCCTAATTGTTCTTAAGATATTGCTATGACTCTCAATTTATGATTTTTTTTACTCAAGAATCCAGATAAACTAAATATACTTAATCTAGGTGAAGTTGTTACTTGGTACTGAAGTTCTTCCTAAATATTCTGGATAATCGACCTCTCCCTATGTCAGTTTCACATATATATAGTAGCAATGGATCATCCATTCTCTGCTGTAACTCTTCAAGTTGTCTGCCTCTGAAATCATAAGCATATTGAGAGGAAAGAAGGCAGATTCAAAGTTAAAATGGTGGTTTGGTTTTAGGATTGTTGTAATAATCTATTGAAATAAGAAAGAAAATAATCCATTACAATATTAGTTATATGAGAAATGAGGTAGGAAATCAGCAAGCTGGGAAAGAGAATCTAAACAAGGCTGGCTCACGAATATTTTTTTGCTGTTTGGGTAAAGTTGATGTTGATATTGTGTAAAAGTCATCAGTGACCTGTTCCCCATAGTGGAAATTGTAGAAGAATCTCATAAGCAGATTTGAAGCCAACACAGGGAGGTGGGAAGGTGGAGAGGGGCTGATATCTAAATTTTTGTGAAGCTTTTGCTACTTGATCAATTCCACTTTCCTTGACCTTCTGAAAATTTAGCATCAAATTAAGTTGCCTCAAGGCAATAACTGCATTAACTCTTATAGTTTCAGCCTCATTCACAATTTTGGTCCTGGTCTGTCACTGAAGTTCTGGTCTCTTGGCTCCTATGTATAATTCTGAATTTGGATATGATCTTAGAAACCACTTTCAAGTTTAAAATCATAAGCCTGGCCTAAGAACTGAGCTTTGCTCAGTTTTTATTCATTTCATAAACATTAATTATACACCTATCATGTTCCGAACATTAGGCATGAGATGTCAACACTACCAAGATGTATTTTATATATCCCCTGCCCTCAAAGAGATCGAAGTACTAAACAAGAGAGACGGGTAAATTGATACTTAGTATAATGATGTAATGAGTGTTGTGTTAGAGAAACAGTGTGCCTATAGAAGCCCAGAAAGAAGCACATCTCACTCAGGACAGTGAAGGTCTCAGTTGAATCAAATTCCAGATTACTAAAGGAGGGAAGGGTGTTTCTGGAAAGGAAGAAGGGATAGAAATGTTAAACAGCAAGATGGGTTGTACTGTTGGATGACAGTTTCATATGGAAGAGTAGAAGAATGTGAGTCTAGAAAGATTAGACAAAAAGAGATCATTTAAGAAATCTGAATGTTAATCTATGAACTTTGAAGTTTAATTCCAAAACAATACTGAAGATCCATGCAAGGGAGTGACAAAATCAGATCTATACTTCAGAACTCTATTAAGATATGAAATAGCCATATGTCAAGATTTTTTGTGTGTTTTTAGTCTTGTTTTATTCCTTTATCCCAACTCCCACTGCACTAAGCCAACGTTTGGTGGCCACACTTTTCTCCAGTCAAGAGATCTTAAGATTCTTCATCCCATTATCCCTTCAAAAGAAAGAAACCCTTCAGGATCTGTATAATCTCCTTAATCTCTTTGGAGAAAAGTTGAGTATCCTTAAACATTAAATCAACTTCTCAGGAGAGCAAAACACAAAAGTGCTACTACAGCATACAAACCTTCTAATCTAAAGGCTTAAAAGGAATTAGGGGATTAGCCTCTGTAAAAGAAAACCACGTAACCACTCTTGAAGTCTTGAATCTGTTGGGGCTTCATGGAAGGCAGATGACAGCTATGATTGTATTATTAATTTCTAACCTAAATGTTGAAACTTCTGACTTTATAGCTTTAGAAAATAAATGCAATTTTACTTATATTCATGCTCCAAATAAAAGAAACTACATACCAATACTCTTGTTAGCTCCTCAACAAGGCCAAGTACAGGATTTTTTTTCAATATCCTTCTACGAGCCTCCTTTAGAATGGACCTGAATAAATTAATTACTTCCTATTCAACCTGCCTTAACAAAGATAATCTTTCGATTTCACATTTGTGAATGACATACTCCAACTATAAAAACAATGGCATTTCTTAATGATCAAATTACTGGTTTAAAAAGCTTTTAGATGGACATGCTATACTAAGGCCTAATATACATTTAAACAATTTGAATCCTGCCTACCTAGAAGACTTAAGAATATCAAAATGGATAACTGATGCCAGAATTTTTTCTTGATACAGAGTTCTAGAATAGTGCCAAAGCCTCTTTATATGCTCAGAGTTTTTCAATTAGTTTATCCTTCTGTATAATAAATGGTAATATTATTAGGTATAATCAATAAGATTTTTTTTAAGATTTTATTTATTTACTTGACACAGAGAGAGAGAGATAACAAGCAGACAGAGAGGCAGGCAGGGGGTGGGGGGAAGCAGGCTCCCTGCCAAGCAGAGAGCCCAATGCAGGACTTGATCCCAGGACCCTGAGATCATGACCTGAGCTGAAGGCAGAGGCCTAACCCACTGAGCCACCCAGGTGCCCAAGATTTTTTATTTATGTTATGATTAACCTCTAGAAAGTGAGACTCCTGATCCTCACTCATCTTAATAACCCCAAAGTAAAATATTACTGTACTTTCAGCAGGGAAGTTGTTGATTTGCTTTGTTTATTTAAATACCTTATTTTCCCAGTTAAGTGTATCTATTTCTCTCTACTTATAAAATATATTATAAGCATTATTAATTAGGTTTTAATAAAGCTTAAGGATAAGGTTTTTTTGGTGTTTGGAAATATTTCTAACTTAATATAGTCAATGGGAAAAACATACATCAGTTTATAAAATTTCAGTTTCATCAACTTTTAATAATAGATTTATTATATCACTAATACACCATGTTATTGGCTAGAGCTAGTTTCATTACTATTTGCTGGGGGGAAAATTACTTTTGGCATCATTATTTAAACTACAATGCAACCATATATTTTCTATATGGTAAACCCCATTAAAATCAGTAATTTTCTAAGACTTAATAAATGCTTGTTTTTATGGATCTGAATGACTCATAGAATAATTACTTTCCACACATGGTCATTTTGGTAATATCTTATCACATGCTGTCTGAGCAAATTTAAGTTTGTTTCCTAATGGGATATTCCAAGGCTCCTAGGAACTATAATTGAGAAAACAAGGTAAGGCTCCTGATGCAAACCAAGGTCTTGGCATCACTCATTTATTCTTTTTTTGTTCAGTTCATGATAACTTTAAAGGACAAAATTTTCCTCTCTTCTGAAGAGTTCCAAGATATATACCTTAATTTGTAACTATGCATCTGTCAACAATCTTAAAATAAACACAGTCACCATTAGAATCTTACAAGGGATTTTAGGTAATTTAGGACCCGTTCAGTGGGTAATGTCCTTTGTTAGGATATTTAAGTAATGATAGGATGAAACTGCCAAATTATATTATACAAAAATACAAATAAAGCAGCAAATAAGTTGAACCCCCATTTCCTTTGGTAACTCTGACAGGAAAGGCAGAGGAGGAAAGGAGGAGGGACAGTAGCACATTTAGAAGCAGAAGTATATAGCATACATACATCCCAGTAGGAGCCTGGGGTTGGAAAAAGACTAAATATTGCATACTCAGTTACTGTCTGAGTTGAAAGAAGAGATCCTTAATTATAATTATTATGACATCCCCCTTTCTACCTCAGGACTCAAGCTCTCTCTGTATTGTTTCTGTCACTTGTTTTCATGTTGTTGGTTACTCTTACACTTCCATTTTTGTGTGAATAGCTTTAAAAAAAGATAATACATTCAGCCCATCTTAGGTGTCTTGTAGATAATATTCATTAAGAAGACTGGTCAAAAGTAAGAAACCATAAACTGTGAGTGAGTGCCAGGAGAACATAGTCTAAATGAAGACTGGAGAGCGTTGGGTGTGTTCCTTCAAGGGGACAGAAAGCCAGTGGTACTGGGAGAGCAAGCCGAGTAGGACAGCACTGCATTATAACTCAGGTTGTTGGGATACACCAGTATAAGGATGTACTTTGCTCAAACTCATGTATTTGGAACATTCGGTTCAATATTTTCACATAAACCTATCTTTCATAATTGTAATGACTTTCAAGACAATGTGATACCAGAGTAGAGAATACAGAAAGAGCTGTCGAATTACAATAGAATTTCCTTCAAGATGCTTGGTCTTCACCATCATAAAAGTCAGTACTTATTGAGAACGCTTACTACAGAACCAGCATTGTTCTAAATTCTGTACATGTGTCAACTCCTGCAGTTTTCAGGGAAACCCTATGCGGAACACAAAAAATATTAATTCAAAGGGATACATGCACCGCAATGTTTATAGGAGCATTTTCTACAACAGCTAAATTATGGAAGGAACCGAAGTATCCATAGATTGATGAATGGGTAAAGAAGATGTGGTATATATATGAAATATATATACAATGGAATGAAATTATGCTATTTGCAATGACATGGATGGAGCTAGAAAGTGAAATAAGTCAGTCAGAGAAAGACAAATACCATATGATTTCACTCATATGTGGAACTTGAGAAACAAATGAACAAAGGGGAAAAAAGAGAAAGAGAGGCAAACCAAAAAACAGACTCTTAACTGTAGAGAACAAACATAGTTACCACAAGGGAGGTGGGTGGGGGTGGGAGAAATAGGGATGGGGATTCAGGAGGGCACTTGTGATGAGCACTGGGTGATGTATGGAATTGCTGAATCACTATATTGCACACCTGAAACCAATATCACACTGTATGTTAACTAACTGGAATTTAAATAAAAACTTTTTTAAAAAGACTTTTTTTTTTTAGCATTTTAGAGATAGAGAAAAAATATATAACATCTGTCTGTGGTACGTAGCATTTCCTTATGGATTCAGTTTGTTGGAAAGGGGGAGGTAGGCGTAATGTGTTTTCCTGTTCTTGTCTCTGAGTCTTTCCACATTTCATCAACAGTGAGAATAAGGAAGAATAAGAGAGATGCTAGATTTGGCAGTGACTGCAGGAGAAGGAGTCTGGATCTACGACTGCAGTCTTTCAGTAAAGACTTTCTTCCACCTGGTTTAATTTTACACAAATTTTTCTCTTTTTTTTTAACTTCAAAATATACTGTCTTCATTTTCTTTGTTCAACCTCATGATCAGTTTTGTTGACAATGAACTATTCTTCCAAAATAACTCAGGAATTTCATTGAAAGTAATTTTTGAAATCACAAATGCATAGAAAAATAATTAAATAACTAGCAGAGGCTGAAGCAGATGCACTTGCAAATAACCCTTTCTCTGGCGCCTTTATACACAGAGAGTTAAGATTAGAAACCATTTTGTTTCGAAAATGTGAGAGTGTGAATGTGTGTATTCACTATCATACATGAGCCCCACTTGGAGTGGTAATACGGAAGAAAAGAAGAACCTAAGAAACTGCCCAAGTTGTCTCTTAGTACAAACCAGCTAGCCATGCATAAAGAGAACACAGAGTTCAATCTAACACTAGCAATTTAACTTTACAACAAAAATAAGGCCTTATTGAATATATGCAACATCTCCGTAATGGAAATGCTGTACTAGGCTAGAATTCTATCAAATGACACATTAACAGATCCATTTTCAAGATCTGTTTATTCTTCAAGGACCAGTTCTGCACTGAAACTTTCCCTGGCCCTCTCGCCCACCTCTTTCTGTATCCTCAAGGAGTGTGCCAGTCACGGAGAGCTCTCTCCCTCTCTGGCACACACTCACAGCATATGTCATGCCTATACCAGAATCTCCTCCTCAGATAGTAGTTTGAGTTTGTATGTGACCACCCCATAATGACATGAGCCTCAGCTCAGATGAGAAGATACATGTATTAATCGACAGAGATTGGTAGATCTAATTATGGTTTCTTAATCTTCTCATGGCAGGTTCCTTCTGGAAACTGTATATGCTAGCATACGGTAAAATTGGTGACTTTCAGAATGTCTTTCCATTTTCTGTAATTATATTCTATAGCCTCCCTGTAACTCCACACACTAACAAAACCTTAGTATCCATCCTATTAGAAGTGTATATTAAGTTTTTCTCAGCAGTCTTTAAACTTCTTGGAAAAACATTCAAACTTGAACAAAATCTCACCCTAGAGAAATTTTTTCTTTATATCAGGCTCTGGAATATCAATATATTTTAATTATCAATGTATTTTTTCACATTCAATTCCTGGGTAATTTATATTTCGTTTAATATCAATATGTTCCTATTGGAATACTGTAGAAGCACAATCTAACACTGTGTATTCTTTTTTCTTTTCCAAACTGCTACTTTTTAAACATTCATTTTGACCTTAGAAGCACCTTTGGCTGAAAACTAGCTTTACAGAGACAATAAAGTATAATAACAAGACCTAAGACTGATGTGACCAACCTCAAAATACCTTTGTTCTACAGATTTACAACTCTTTCTTAACATCATAATTTGGTTTCTGGGGATAGTTCGCTAAATATTTTATCCACCAACAGGCTGATTCACTTCTTGTAATAAATTTTCTCAGCTATTCTGGAAAATGCTAGCAATAAAAATTTCCACTGCAGGTAATAGAGTCATGCCTATATAATAGTTTGAAAATATAAGAAGAACGTAATAACTATTTATACCACAGAAAAGAGAAGCAAAAATATTTCAGTGAAAACACACAGAAGTTGAAAATCATGATTCACATTCGCTATGTTTAGAAAACAAACAAAACCCATATTAATAAATATTCTCTCGTACAACCAATTGGCACCTAGAAGTCTGTGCTGAACCCAAAGCCAACCCTGTATGGACCTTTCTACTGGTTTCTATTCACACCAAACATCTTCAAAGTGATTATGTTTATAAAATGAAATGATAATTTCCTGTATCCTAGAGGTACGCATTTTCATTTAATCTCTTGAGAACCACTTAATTTGTGTTTAAGCTTGAACAAGTTGCCTTTCTGCTAAGTATTTCCAGAATGTGTAAAGGAGGCACAATGATATTGTGTCTTACTATTACCTCACAGGAATGGTGTGAAGATCAATTAAAGCACTGTTTGCTGACAACTTTGAAAAGTGATATATAAACATAAGGTAATGCAACTTTGAGGAATAAAAACTTATCTCAAGAATTTTTAGATACTGGAAATTAAAGATGCATCAGAAGCTATGGGAATCATCTATAAAATCCATGAAGGAATAATAATAATAACAATAATAATAATAACATGGTTAAAATTATAGAATGACAATAGAAGTGAGATTTCTACACCTGATGCTGTTACCACCAACAACAACTTTTTGTAGTAAAAGGCAAGTTTTTGATAGGTAACAACCACTATAAAAGCACACCAATTGATAGCACTCTTGATACACATATGAAGGAAGGGCAGACAGCATTATTTATCAAGTACTATAATATATGCTAGATCCTTTGCCAGTTGGTTTTACACAATGATCTCATTTAAATCTTACAACAATCTTTAAGGTATACAGATATAATTTTAATTATTTTAGAAATGATGAAACAGTTTCACACATATTTAATAATGTGCTTAAGTCAAACAGCTTCTAACTACCAGAGCAAAGATTTTCATCATGTCTTCTGCTCTTTGTGCTTCAACATGCTATGAATATTTATTTTAATGGTCATTGACCAAAATATGATTAATATTTATCCTATTCAATGAAAATTTAAACTTCCTAAAATGAGAGAGACTTCTGTATATAAGAGTATATACTTCCCTGGGTAAAAGTGGATATTACCTTGTGGCAGGTAGATACAGCCCTATGTGTAGGTACATAGTTGAAATTTATTTGTAGATGCCACTGTGAAGGACAATTCAGATTGTTAACACAAGTAAAATGAAAAGAGTCTTGGAAGAAAATGACATTTTCAATATATGTGACCTGGATTAGTATCCTTAATATGTAAAGAACTCTATTTTTTAAAAAATAACTATACAATTTTTTAAAAGGTGAGATACAAGTCAAAGAACACAAGCAGTGAATTCACAGAAAAGAAATACAAATGTCTATTATGTGTTTTTAATGTTTAGTTTCAGTAGTAATAAAAAAATTCAATTCCAAACAATAAGATATTTGTTGTCGATCAAATGTGTATTTGAACCAGTGTTAATAAAATTTAGGATTATTCATTTTTCTGGTTAAAGTGTAAATTGGTACAATATTCCAAAGATTAATTTATAAATATGAACTCCAAATCTTAAAAATTTAAGTTCTATTTGATCCAGAAATTCTTTCAGATAATTACCTGAGAGAATTAAGCATCAATGTGTTAAAAAAAATTAAGCTATGAGAATGAATGTTCATTGCAGTGTTGCTTTTCATGGTTAAAATATGGAAGTAATTTCAATACCTATGTAATAAAGAATAGTTTAGGTAAATTTTTGGTGCATCCATATACTGAACTACTTTGTAACCAATTAAAATAATTTTCTGGAAAAATACTTAATGATATAGAAAGATAGCCACTAGTTAACTGAAAAAATCAGGGTATAAAAGAATACTGAGGGTCAATCTACTTTTGTTAAGATACAGGCTGCATACAATTCATTTTTGAATCCAGAGATAGATACCTAAATAGAGATATGGAAACAGATCTGTCCAGATAAAGAGAGAACTAGAGATAGGTTGTGAGAGACACAGACAGATATCCCACAGAGATAGACTGGGAGATAAAAATAGAGATAGAGATATCTACATAGAGCAATAGAAATATATCTATAAATACAGAATTACAGATTCAGATATATATAGATATGCATATATATGCATATATTCAGCAAAAGTTTAGAAGTGGTTATCTATAAGTAGTGAGGACTGGAGGTTTTCTGTTTTGTTTATCTTTCTTACTTTATTCAGAAACAGAAAATTTAGACATTTTCTAATGTAAATATATAATAATTTTTAAAAAGATAATTTGTAAAGACAAAAAAGTCATAAACAGGGTGACTCAGTCAATTAAGTGTCCAACACTTGGTTTCAGCTCAGGTCTTGATCTCAGTGTTGTGAGTTCAAGCCCTGCTTTGGGCTCCATGCTGGGCGTGGATCTTACTTTAAAAAAAAAAATCATAGGGCGCCTGGGTGGCTCAGTGGGTTAAAGCCTCTGCCTTCGGCTCAGGTCATGATCTCAGTGTCCTGGGATCGAGGCCCGCATCGGGCTCCCTGCTCAGCGGGGAGCCTGCTTCCTCCTCTCTCTCTGCCTGCCTCTCTGCCTACTTGTAATCTCTCTCTCTGTGTCAAATAAATAAATAAAATCTTTAAAAAAAATCATAAACAAAGGCTAGCGTCATCTTACCAAGAACAATGTGAGCGATGTTTTCTATTAGCTGTTTCAATTCATAGCAAGAAGAATCAAGACCCACTAGTCTTCTCCAATAATAATCTAATTTCTGTTTGTTAATTGTATTGGTAATTAATTGTCATCATAGTTGAAATTTTCCAGGTTTAAAGAAAAATCCTGAGAGACAACCACCTTAGGTACATTTTTCTGGTTGGAGTATAAAATGGTACAACATTTCAGAAGATTATAAATATGAATTTGTGGAGAATGGTGTATTTAGTTAATTTGATAAAATCAATGAGTGTACATGTTAAAGCCAAAAGAAGATAAAAAATTAGAAGTCATGAAAATAAGAGCCCCAATTCTAAATTCTGCTATTTACTGGGTATGAGACCTTGAAATGTTTCCAAAAACTTCTTCCAGGACTCATTTTTTTTATTTATAAAACTGGGCTAAAAATAAACCTTAACAGGGATATGTGATTACTGACTTAGATGATATGCATAAAATCTATAAAGGTTTATATAAGCACTACAACCAGTGAGATTATTATTATTTAAAAATAAATCAGGAAATTAACTTGAGTTAATTATTATGTTTTTATATCAGGACAAAATATTTAAACCTAACATTTTTAGGCCTTTAGGAAGTTATTTTACTATAATAAACACATGGCTTTCTAATGTTTTCTTACTCCTTTTTTTTAATAGACTAGAAACAGACTGTACTATAATTAGTAAAAATTCAGAAATGTCAAGATATATAAAATAAAATGACATTTAGTTAAACTCAAAGAATAAATGTATTCAGTTCCATTCCCTCCATACTATATTCTTGAACCTAGTGGAATATGTCTAAGAGAGGTTCCTAAATTGGATGCATCTCTTTAATTAGAATCTTCTGTTTAATTTTTGATTTGAGAACCCCACACTTCTCTTGAAGTATCCAAGAATTAAACCACTTCAAATGTATTCACAAAGAAAATTGGAAAATGTGGATGTCAAAGAAAGTAATTTACCTAAAAGTATCTAAGGAGCATCTCCAAGTAGAGGATAGTATAAAATGGAAACTTTACTTTCAAGGGGCTCATAATCTAGTGTAAATATATATATACACAGACACACACACACACACACATATGTATATACACATAAAATACATAATAAAACATGCACGGATTAACACATATATATTAATATATACTTAATGCAAAACAGAAAAGAATTTTAAAAAATGAAATGCCATAGGAATTTATAAACATATGACCTCATCCCAGTCCTACTATTTTTAAATGATTAAGTACCACTTTAGGCTCCTACAATCAGGAAGTGGCAGATTCAAATCTCTGTCACTAGATTTCAGAGCCTATGCTCTTAACCACTACAGAGGGGCTAACATTGGAAAACTCCATTAACCCTCTTAGGTCATATATATCTCAGCGTGCTTAAATAGTCATTTCTCAAATGGCATGTAAGTGTCCCAAGGGAGTTTATTGGCCTGATAAAGGGTCTTTATCACCAGTCTCTCACAGTAGTACTTTCAATGACAGATTCAACTTAACTGATTATGATCACTTATCTAGTAACTTTCCAAATAAAGATTCATGTCTCAAAATATAAAGAACAAGAAAATTAGAAAATTAAATACAACTTTATAGCTGTGTCATTAATGCAATGGCTGTGATGGAAAAACATTACATTAAGATTCAGAAGACCTGATTTCCCACCTTCTAGACCTTTCTTAGTGAAATTTCTTTTCTGCTGAAGTTAGGAGCCTGGGACTGACCCATGCCCACACCAGTTCTAAAAGTTATAATTTTAATATAATTCACCTTTTATAGATAAATATATTTTCCCTTTTAGTATGTTCCATTCAAATTCTAGGGAAGATTTAGGATGCAAGAAGTATCAATAGTGACCCTAAAATTTCTCTACCCCATAATTCAAGAAGACACCGTTTTGCTTTAAAACTACCTGGAAAGGCTTTTTCTTGGTGCGTGTGTTGGGTGGGATGCAGGCAAGATTGGAAAGGTCAATGGATGAGCAATCTGGCCATTGGAAGGCAAAACTTTGTGCCAAACATGTGGCTGTTGAGCCACCTGCCAACCCTATCACATGTCAGTTGTGCAGTTTAGGTAAATTGGAAGAATATGTGTAACAACATAATAATAAAAAAAATTTACCTGAGATGAAAAATAAGATGCATTTTTCTGCTTTAATTTGCTTGGTATATTTTACCTCCTTGGTGATGTCTTAAAGCACTAAAATGCATATGAGTAAGTAAGATTTTTCCAATTCATTTTCAACCTACATTAGTTCATATAGTAGACAAGCTCAATGAGTCAGCACTAGTCTTCAGGGCTAAGAGGTATTTTTAGTTCACCTTCAAACAAGTAGAATATAGTCCCCTAAAAAGCAGATTCATTTAGCAAAACAATACAACTTAAGATAAATGATAAAGACATAGTTCAAGAAATGAAGGAAAATGAACATTTAAAATTCCTCACATTAGAAATGAGGACTCGTGAGTGCTAGAAAGAGTACAGACACATTAGACATTACCTTACAGTCTAAGAGAAGTGGACTTACTTTGTAATTGGCTCAACTAGTAAAATGGAATTGAATAATACTAATAATTGCATAGCTATAAAATATATTTTACAATGTTTTTTTAATGTTCGAAAGCACTTTCAACTTATTTTATTTCATTCATGTAGTCATTCATTAACATCCATGGAAGATACAAAGTTAAGAGGACATGCAACATTTAACAGTTTTACACTTGATTGGACACTTATTTTCCATATTCTTTATCAGTGATGATGTTGGTAAGATTTTTACAAATGGAGTTATCATCTCCAAATTTTTAGTAATGTGCTATATTTCAGATTAGATCATGTAGACCTGTGCTATCTATCTTGGTAGCTACTCACTATATTTGACTATTTAACTTTAAGGTAATCAAATTCAAATAAAACTTAAAATTCAGTTCTTCAGCTTCACTAGCCACATTCCAAATGCTTAATAAATACATGTGGCTAATGGCTAGCATATTGGGTAATGCAAATATGGAACAGCTCCATCATCCCAGAAAGTTCTATTGGACAACCATGAAACAAGCTTTAGTTGCAACTATTTTTATCTTTTATTTTTTTCATACATAATGGTCCAGTGTAAGACTTTCTAACAAGCTGAATTGGGCAGTTTTTAGATAATATCTTATTATTATTAAGAAACCAGTTGAGTTTTGGAGCTTATCTTATAAGGTGCACCAATCACATTCCAATACTCTAAGTGACATCTCTACCAGAAGTTTCTATGTACCCTCAAACTCATTACCTTTGGAATTACCTCTAAATTGTCATCATGCTGTTTCTTTTGCATGATTTTTTTTGTCTTGTTCCCCCACACCACCCTCACCATCACCCTTGCCAATCCTTTTCTCACTTCAGTCTGTCTTCCAAAGAAAAGCCACAGCAGCCTTCCTAAAGCATAGATGACACATCCAACTACGGAATCAAGTGCAAATTCCTTAGCAGAGCATCAGGGGGCTTCATAACCCCTCACACATGCCACCCATGCCTTCACAATGCCTTGGGAAATATTCCTGGGATTTTTTGGAAGCTTATTCCAAATACCTAAAAATAATTTCTAGGTCTTTAATTTTTGCGACCTTCAGTTCCTCCATCCTAAAGTAGAGGAAACAGCATTTACTTTCAGAGATAATTTAGAGATTAAAGCATGTAATAAATTGTTGCTGTTAATAACATTATCATCGTCATTTTCTTCAACATTATTATTAATTTGGCTCTCTGGCCTGAAAGTCTTTAGTTACATTCTCAAAGAAGTCTGCACAGACAAACTGGTAAAGACCCCGAAGTTTCATTTCACTGGTGAAGGAAATGGGTCAGACAAGGCACCGTCTACTTGCCATGACCAATCATATCATTGAGGAGTAGCCTCAGGATACCAATGACTTTCTCATTACCATGAAAAGTTACTCAAAGGCTGTTGAAATCCAGTGCTATAAATTACCTTAAATTGTTTTTATAAGATTTCTGAATTTAGTACAAAGATTTTCATTATACCTCTTCTATCTCCTGAGGCAAAGCTCCCATCTGTAGTCTGCATGACTTATTGCCCAGACACATTACAATAACAAACCTATTCAGGGGGTAATATTATTCCATGACCAGTAAGTAAAAATTACTGGGGTATTATCACTACAGAGCTTATCCCAATTTTCATTCTCAACTTTCATTTGAGGCTTTTAATCCTTCGAGTTTATTTTTTTAGCTCTTCATGCAGCAAAAATTTAGGAACAGTCTTAAATGAAAATAGCTGCTTTTTGAAGTAATAAATGCACTTGTTATTAGCAAAAGCAAAGCATTTGCTGAATGACCATAACATCTGTGTGAGACCATCTTAGCAAGTTAATCTTCTAGAATCTCAGTTTTCTTCACATGCAGCTCTCTTTTGAGAAACAGTAAAACAATGCCGGAAAACAATTTATAAAATGAGAGGTCTTAAAAAATAGTACTTTTATCCTCATGAAAAAATAGGTGGAAAGTCAGATATTAAGTTGCTCTAAATTAGAAAGTCTTCAGTTTCTATGATACAAACTATGTTTTTGTTGTGTTTCGCTTTATTTTCTAAACATAGTTTAGAAGTTGTTAGAGTATGTAGAGAATTCTCTTTCACTGGTGGTAAAAATATTTATGGTTCTTAAAAATAACCTACAAGTGAGTGGGTCCCTATATAGTGCTCAAGTATAAAAAATATGTTGCATTCAGAAAACAGAATGCCATAAGGACTGTAAGTAAATATAAAATTATGTCCTTTAAGATATATGCAAACACTATTCCTTTTGATTATAATTCAAAACTTATAAAATCTCAGTTATTTTATCATTTATGGCAAATGTTCAACAACTCAATTGTGGTTATTAGTTGATAGAAGGGAATAATATACATGTTCCATTTCTATATGATTTCCATCAAATACTAGCATTCGTTCCGTTATAATCATATATCTCAGAATGTGCTCTCTGAATAAACAGTATCAGATCCACCTAAAATTCTTGTTTGCCTGGAAGAATCTGAATTTTGGAGGTGGGGCCTGATCTGCATTTTAACAATTTCCCTAGATAACTCAAAATTTTAAAACATTGCACTATATTATTTAGAATGAAAGCAACTGAATGACAAAGCCAAAAGCAGATGAATGGAAAATGAATGTGGAACTTCATCTCTCTCCCATAACTAAACAACTGAAGTCCTTACTTTAGATACAGGGTATAGTCAGTCTGTATAATTACTCTTTAAAATAACAGATCTGATTTTCAAATTTTCTTGACAAAGTTTCAGTAGTTTAAATAGTAAAATAAATTAATGCTTTTATAGCCAACATAAATTTATTCGTAAAAATATCTTTATCAATGTAACATTTCTCTGGGGGGGAGAAGCTTATTTTTCATTGCCTTGCAAATATATTCAAATTTATTTTACTCAAGTTTGCATTAAAATTCACTGATGACAACTTGTATAAATATCTTCAAGGCAAATTAAATAAAGACATCTATTCTTAAAGAATGAGACTCTCCCTTGGGTAAGTGATGATTACAGTGATCAATTGTATAAAACTCTAAACAACAATAGAAAATTAAAATTTTATAGTTAAGGAAATAAATGAATAATTGTCAATCTTCCCTCCCCCACCTCTTCATATTTGTGTCACAATCTCTAAATGAAACACATATTAAGTATTACATTTTAGTCCTGAAAGCAACATTCTTTGAATAAGAGGCACAAGTTAATAGCTTTGTTTGAAGTTAAATCGAATATAGGCCTACGCTTATCATATTCTAGTAAGTCATTCTTGTCTGTTTGGTTCAGTCAGTTCATCACCAATTTTTGTCACAAGATATGCCTATGACTTAAAAGGTCAAGAATCCAGTTTGTGATTGTAATTTGACCTTCAGATTTTTTTAATTGGTTGAAGAGTTATCTGTTCCTTCCTCTTTCATTTAAAACCTCTCAGGAAAGGAAGGTGGACAGTGGAAAGAAATCAGTGCTGCAACTGAAATGTACCTTTTCATCATTTTGTTAATTCATAGAACCAAAATACTCTGTCAACCATAAACATAAAAAGAAGTGTGCACATTCAGATGGAATGACAGCAATTCATAAATAAAATTCAGGAAAGTCTTCTTTTAAAATCTGCTCTCTTTTTTCACAATGTCAATGGTCTCTGCAGTGTCAACTCTGCATATTTTACAAGATCAGTTTATGTCCATAATTGGAAAAAATTATGTTAAAACATATTCCTTCCCTCATGTGATTATGGAAAATCAATCTGTGAAAAGAAGCTAATGGCCCAGAAAGCTGATTTCTTTCAGATGCAACATCCACCCTTGTGGAAAATCAGACCGGCTACTCACCACGGATTGGTCACCTGTGCATCAGTAGGCTATTAAAGGACTTAAAGCCTTTTTCCAGTTTATTCAGGGATGGAAGCACTAATTTCATCTAGAAGTATGGATAACAACACATGACAAACTAAGTTATTCTTCAACTGAAAAGTTAATGAAGCTGTCAAAGATGTTTACACTACAGCTGGGGCTGTGTTTGGGTAGAGAGATGCGAGCACACCCTGACATTGACTGGAGCTTAGTGCACTAATTTTGCTTCAGTTTAAATGGGCAATGGCAACGAAGAGCCATGGTTTTCCACAAATAATCAAGATTTTCCAAAAAATTAAGTTTAACATCCTTATGACTTCCAGTAGTAAACATATATCTACTGACCAACAAGAAAACTTAAGTAATATTACAAGAAAAAAAAGTAAAACTGAAGCACCCAGTGGTTCAGTTGGTTAAGCTTCTGACTCTTGATTTCAACTCAGGTCATAATCTGAGGGTGGTGAGATGGAGCCTTGAGGCAACTCCGTGCTCAACAGGGAGACTGCTTCTCTTCCCTGTGCTCCTCTCTCCACTTGTGCTCTCTCTCTCTCTCTGGAATAAATAAATAAGTCTTAAAAAAAAAAGTAAAAGAAAAAGAAAAAAGAAAAGAAAACTGAGGTAATGTGAGACTGCTTTATAGTAAAGCTATCTTTTTTGGTAAAGCAGTCTCACATTACCTCAGTTTTCTTTTACTAAAAGGTTCTACTTAAAGAGCTTAGTTTAATGTATTTGGAATTTATAACAACGCATAGGCTCATTATAGTGCTTCACTAGGTCTTCTTTTTACACTTTTGGTTATTTTCCAGTTAGCAAAAAAACACTCCTGCCTCTCTTTGGGATGAAATTTCAGAATATCAGTGCTGCACATTTAGTCACTGTTCAGTTCGGGTGGGTACAACTTTCTGTTTGTTAAAAGATCACATTTGTAAAATATGATTTCTTTTTTAAAGTTGTCTTTCAAATTTTCAATTACATAAAATTTAAATGTATGTGCAAAGTATGTATTAAAAATAAAAAGTTATCTGTTCCTGCTTCGCTAACTTCAAATATTCCATCAACTAACATTGTATAAATGGACCACCAGAAAATGTTAGTCTACCAAGAAAATACATAGTTGAGTGAGTTGTTATTTTCAAGTTGAGCAAAGTAATAGCCTGATTTGTTAAAAATGATATAGCAATATAACAAAAATTATTCTATTCTTGTATGCTTATACATAAATACACCAATTCTCATATTCTCCTAGTTTAAAAACTGAACCTGAATAGCAAAATTCTCCCCCACCTCCTCAAAATTATATGCAGTAGTATTTTGTCTTTTCATTTAAATCAGTTGTGAACATAACCTCTTCCCAAGCCAGGGAAATGTCTGGCTTACAAAGTCCTTGTTTACATTTAACAAGAACTTCCCCCCTCTAACAGCAAAGTCTTCATAAGGACAATTCGAGCAGACGCTGAGAAGTTTACAGGAATTTTTTAATTGAATCAGAACTGATAAGGATTAATTAGCTTCATCTGTCCTCATGACAGTGCTGATTTGGGGACAATAATCAAATGAAAGCTCTGTCATCAGAAATGTACAGTGATAAAGACTGCAGATTTGCTGCATCTCTCTTCCAAATGCGAATCCCCACTGCAAAGACATTATAGAAAGTGCTGTTATGATGGGATAGAGAATATATGACCCACTGTGCTTGGAAACACACCAATGAAGTTTAGGGAAACTAACTCTTTTTAAAGTTTAATAATTGATAAAACCAGAAATTAACAACACCTACTGTCCCATTGATTGAAAAAAAGAGGCTGAAAGTCAACATGCTTCACACAGGATGGACTATACATCGTCATCACATTCAAGTATATTTTATAGATAACAGAAGTATAATGATAGAGAAGTGTAAGCATGGAGAAGGGTTTATAGCTAATCATTAATCAAGAAAGTGACACAACCAATTTATGATCTTAATCCTTAAGTGGCCCTTTAGTGCTGGCAGGCAATTCTATTATATGGCATTATAATATATATTATACTCCTTAATCAGGTAAGGTGCATGGGCGTAGCTGCACAGGGCCCACACTTAGAAGGGGCCTTGCTTGGTTTAATGCTCAGCTGTTACTATCTTGAATTTTTAAATAATTTGTTAACAAAACTCTCACATTTTGCATTTTTCTTCAGACCCCGCAATTTATGTTGCCCGTGCTATTCTTAGTCAAACCACTTTTATACTTTTCCACTCCCCCAAATGACTATTCCATACATAATTTTCTTATTTTCCTCCAGTTTCCTCTCCCTCTTTGTTGCTCTCAGTTTGATGGTTTGGATGTCTTATTTTACTATCAAGAAAATGAAAACAGGGGTGCCTGGGTGGCTCAGTGGGTTAAAGCCCCTGCCTTCAGCTCAGGTCATGATCTCAGGGTCCTGGGATCGAGGCCCGTGTCAGGCTCCCTGCTCAGCAGGGAGCCTGCTTCCCCCTCTCTCTCTGCCTGTCTCTCTGCCTACTTGTGATCTCTCTCTCTCTGTGTCAAATAAATAAATAAAAATCTTTTAAAAAAATGAAAACAATCAAAAGATAATTTTTTACCTTTTCCTACAGCTATGTTCAACAAACTTTCCATATCTAAAGTATAAACTTGGGTCTCTTGTTAAATTGGGTGAATGTTTCTTCTTTTTATCTAAAGCTGCCCCTAACCCCCAGGGAACATGAGTTCAACCCAATGCTTGGTCTACTCTGTCAGGTGGCAGGCTAAAAAATATGCCTAATTCCGGGATACGGTATTAGGAAACCCATTTTGCCCTTGCACCTGAGCCACATTTCCCATTCCCACCTTTATTAGTACTAGAGGTAATATTTTTGGATCTCCATATAGTCATTTTTTGTCTTACTTTTCAGAGAAAAAAATGTTATTTTTAGGAGTCTTTCAGACCTCAATAGCAATCAGTTAATAAACATTTGTTGAGAGAATGAATGAATAAGGCTAAGCATTTTTTAAAATATTTGATTACATAATCTATCAAATAATCCTATATTAAAAAAATTTTCTAATATCGACTTGCTACTAATTATGATAGTTTATTCTTAGCCCTTTAGAAAGGAATATGGATGGGTACTTTATTTGTGATTTCACCAACTATAGGAAGCTATTTCAGGTAAGATGGTGGTGGTCAAAGACTCAATTTACTTGAGAAAGTAATTTAGAATGGCTTTTGGTAAAACAGTGAAGCCATGTGTGACTCCATAGAATTCAGGTTTTACCCTCTCCCTCCCACGGGACATTTACTGCTTAACTGAAGTCCCTAATTTTTTTCCACATACCACAATGGATAAATCCCACAATTTGTACTCCCATTACATCACTTCCAATGGAGTCATTTGCAAACAGCTCAGCTCAATCTTATTTCCCTTTAGAAATAAAGATACAGTTCAAGTTCCCCCATGCTTGTAGAAGATTCAATTTACACATGAAAACTGAGAAGTGTGAAGTAGATGAATGCTTTCTAATAGCGTTAATTTCACAAAAATATTTTAGGAACAGTTTGGGGGAAGTGGGGAAAGTAGGAAAGGAATCACAGTGGATTCCCCACGTTTAACCAGAACAACTCTGCATTGACTTTCCTTTTTCATTGAATTTTCTCATAACATTTTGTTAAGATATTCTGCTAAAAACTGTATAAGTTCCCTTACAGTTCTAAATGCTTAAATAAAATATTTTTGTTGAGTAAAGGAAAAATCATATGGTCAATTTGTTACTCAAAGATCTCTATCGAAGAAAGAAATGGTATTGTTCTTCAGAAGAAGGACTGAATAACAGTAAAAAGCAAGTGATTATATATAGAAGAAGAGCAAAGAGGTGAGTGATAAGCAATGGAAGGAGGGGAATGAGGGCATATATGGGGAATCTATACTTTTTGCTTAATTTTTCTGTAAACCGAAACTGTTCAAAAACAGAAAAAATCCTCAGTCTGTCCAGTGCTCAAGAAATGAGAATAGAAAACAAAAGTATACTTAGCGAAGTAATTCTATTTTATAAAAAAGCATAAGAAGCCACATAACATGGTTTTTAACAAGACTTTGAAGACAAACCAGCATTTCAATTTAAACCTTGCTTTTTAGCACCTGATCTTGAAAATAAAATTTTTTAAACCTCAAAACCTCTTTGAATATTTAAAAATAGAGAAAACACTTGAACCTATTTCCCTGTGTTTGTTTGTTTTTTCATATGAAGTATTAAAAAATTAATGATGTCCTTTTATTTGTTCTTATAGAAATAAAAACAGAGTCAAGTTATCAGAGGATTTAGTTTGAACCACTGGTATATATTTACTACCTTTACCTACTAGAGTTCTGAAATAATAAAGTTTGTTATTTACATCATTATAAATATGTATAATTACGAAGTCTTGCTCATTGTCAAGCTTTAAAGAGGTGGTGAATTAAAAGCAATGAGACTCCAATCTGAACTTCGTAAGTAGATGCTGCTCTTATCTAGATAAGGGCAATTTAAGAACACGATTAGCTTGCTAAATATTTTATGTTAAAACACATTACCAACATTTAATAGAAGAGAAGTTTGCTTCTGTTCTTCCTAATAAGCATGAGAAGCTCTTTAAGTACTCACAAGTTTTTTACTGGGCACTTACATTACTGTGCAATCTGTTGCTATTTGTAAAATATTTATTTCACATTATTCTGGTTGGTTGATTCAGGTTTTATTTCTACGGAGAACTGCAGAGAAGCTTTTCAAACATTCTAAGCCTACCTTAAATCCCTTTTCCCTGTGGAATTCTTAAATTGCGTTGATCTGGTATGAAGAATTATTTCTCAGCAATCATACTGAAAGAATTCTGAAAATCATAAGCCAAGTGTGGTCTGAGAAAGGCTTGGGAGAGCTGCGGATGCACAGAGTGGAGCTGAGCCCTTACGGAACTTGGGAAGTTTCTCTTCTCAGTGTCCTGCTGATTCACTGTTTGACCTTGCTCAAGGACTCTCATTGCTTGTAGCAAATGAGCAAAAGGTGTCAATACCTTCTGCATTCTTTAATGACATCTTATGAGTTAATAACCTTAAGATCAAAACTCAAAAAAAAACCTGCTAAGAAATGCAAAGCATTACTATTATTTATGCAAAACATGATGGGAAAACTGGAATGTATTAATTTGAAAAAATTATGAGTAGTATCTAGAAGGCTGGCACAAATGCAAGGTGCAATTTGTTCTGAAATAAATTTACTTTCTATTTCTAAGATTCAAATGAGAAAAGGAAATTAAATACTGCACACACAAATCCACAACTGTGCAAGGCATTCAGAGATTTTGGACTTTAATTTAGTTCACATTCAAAGAAAGTTCACTTTTTCACACACTTTTGCTTTGTTTTGTCCCTGAAAGGCCCAGCTGCTTGCCCAGCTGTCTATCAGTCATTCTTGATCATAGCTTTATTAGTGGAATTCTGTACTCCTGATACTTCCTTTGGAACTAAAAGTGGTTAGACATATATATTGCTTCTGACTCTATGAACATGAAGATCGCAAAGGAGACATTACTTAGAGATTCTTATACACACATATGGCATTTATAAGAATTCAACCCTGACTGAGTTATTACGGATTCATTAGACAGCTGTTGAATGATTATCATTTCAAGAGAAAGAACTTAACTCTTACTCAAGTACTAGATACTGACTCAAGTACTAGATTCCCATTTCAATCTCAAGTCCCTATTGAATAACTTCAAATTAATAAACAAATAAAACATACCACAGGAAAAAAAATACCACATTTCTAGGACTTGTAACACTTGTCCAAATAAACAGAATAACTGTGAGCTGTAGACCACAGCAATAGACCAGAGTCAGAAGAGCTTTCTCTGACACCAAAGGATGGAGTGTCCTTGGGAAAATATCTGGGCCTCCATTTACACACCCTTCCTGTTAGAACCACTCTGCACACAACTTTCTTAGTCTTGAGGTTCATCAAAAGATTTAGTTTAATAAAAGTATTTCATTTTTCTACACACACTCTTTTTTTTTTTAAGATTTTATTTATTCATTTGACACAGAGAGAGAGATTACAAGTAGGCAGAGAGGCAAGCAGAGAGGAGAGAGGAGGAATCAGGCTCCCTGCTGAGCAGAGAGCCCGATGTGGGCCTAGATCCCAGGACCCTGGGATCATGACCTGAGCTGAAGGCAGCGGCTTTAACCCACTGAGCCACCCAGGCGCCCCTACACACACTCTTAACAGTGTGATTTCTACAGTCTTTTGCCTAAGAGATAAAATAGAAAAAAAAATTGATGAGTTGAAGATAAAACACGATCAGTCTTTTCCTCAAGCAGTTCTGCATCAGAGGCTTATTTCTCCGTGGGTTTATTTGTCGTTATGTTACAATGTAGTTACTTTACAAATTTCAAGAGATGAAGACAGTGAACATGCGCATGGAAAGATGTTCGATTTCATTAGTAATTAGGAAAATGCAAATTAAACCACAATGAGATATTACTATAAAACTACTAGAATGACTAAAATTAAGGGTCAAAAAAGCATACAATATAAAGTACTGACAAGGATGCCTTGCAACTGGAACTCTCTACATTTTCTGGTAAGAATGCTAAATCCTACAACTACTTTGGAAATCAGTTTGACTGTTTCTTACAAAATTATAAACATTATTTACCATATGACCCAATAATTCCATCCACAGGGTAATCACCCAAGAGAACTGAAAACTTGAGTCAAAGGCCTATACATAAATTCTTCATTCACAATTTTCCAAAACTGGAAAGAACTCAAAATTCCACAGAGATGAATGAACAAACAGATTGTGACAGATCCATACAGTAGAAGCCTATATAGCAATAAAAAGCAACAACCGTGATGAATCTGAAAAGCATCATGCTATTGAAAAAAGACAGACAGAAAAAGGTACACATTGTATAATGCCATTTATATGATATCTAGAATAGATAGATCAGCGATTTCCAAGGGCTGAAATGGCTAAGTGAGGAGAAGGTTGAACATAAAGGGGCATTACATTTGTAATGATAGCAATCTTCCATATCTTGAATAAGGCATTGCTTCCAATTGTATATATTCATCAGAACTCATCAAATTCTCACCTTAAAAGGATTTTTTAAATGAAAATTGTACTTCAATAAATATGTATTTTTTAAAAATAGGTCTATGGTTCAATAATGGAGGCTAGTTTTTTTAAAATGCATTATAGAAAGATATGCATAGATACAAGATTCATGGAATAATTCAGTTAATCAGAGCTTTTCAGTATTACTTTAGAGAAGCATGTATGTTTTGAACTTGGGAAAACCTATAGGGCACTAAAACAAGAAAAAAGGAAAAGAATATTGTGAAACAAGATAATCTGGTAGGAAGACACTTAGAAACCATAAAACAATAAATGTTGGAATGTATGATGCTTATTAAAAGAGCAATATGGCTTTAAACATCATTAACTCTCAGGACTTCACTTGATTAACTCTGGAGTGTCCCTTCTACCACACTTCTCTTCCTGTGGCCTACCTGGCTGCTGAGAATAGAAAGTCATCTTCTCATGTTGCTAATCCTCTCATCCCACAGTTCTTAATAGCACAGGGAGCCTTCCAATTCAGACCAGAGTTCCAAGAGTAAGAAATCTAGATTGGTTGATTAGAAGGTCATAGATTTGACAGACTCTTCTAATTTATTAGCATATTTCTTTATTAGTTGATTGGGGGCAGGGGAGGGCACCAATCATACACTTTGTTCCTTATAAAATTACTACTGATATAGTGCTTTGAGAAGTCCTTGTCTTCAAAGCATAATGAAAATCTTATGAAGAAGCTTCTATTCTTGCCCTACAGTATAAATCCCAAAATGCCTGGAGTGGCTAAACAGATGTCTCCAATAAAAATACAAGAAAAAAAGTGCATAGCTTTTCAGTTTCCCTTGGCATATATTGACATATAAACATGATACTATATTTTTTGGGTGGGATCATATGGACAGTTTGGCATTGGTCATGAAAATGCATTCTTTCCAAGTGATTTGAACAAAAAGAGAGTATTGTCCTAGAAAATATGAATCAAGATCACTCTGAAACTGCAAGATCATACCAGTGTGTAAGTGGCAATTACTAAAGATTGGAGTAATTGGATTTAATTCACATAGTTGACCATCTGCATTTAGAATTTTTTTCCAGGGCGCCTAGGTGGCTCAGTCCGTTCAGCATCTGCCTTTGGCTCAGTCATGATCTTATGGGTCCTGGAACTCATGGGTCCTGCGATCGAGCCCTGCCTAGGGCTCCCTGCTCACTGGGGAGTCTGCTTCTCCCTCTCCCTTTGCCCCTCCCCTCAACCCCCATCCCTGCTCATGCTCTCTCTCTCTCAAAGAAATAAAATCTTTAAAAAAAAAAGAATTTTTTTCCTAAAGTTTTAGGTATTTAACACATTACATCGAATTCCTATCCTTCTCCCATTTATGGGATTTCTAACCTTGGGTCTGGCACAAGTGAAAATTATATGGAAATATTGCTAAATGGGGGTCAGGAGACTAAGTCCTTATAACCTCTGCAGATCTAACCAAATCAATTAACCTCAAAGGCACTCAATTTCTTTTTAAGGGCTCTTCAAAAGTTAAGATTCCTAATTCAATTGGATGACAAATGAAAAGGAAGAAGATGTAGTTTTCTAAGCCATTATGTCATGACACTGAATTCAAATTATATTTGGTTTTTTTCAAATTATATTACTTATAAAATCTTAAAATCATAAAAATCTTTAACTTGTCTAAGTAACTTCACATACATCACTTCATTTTTAGTCCACAAAGTTACTATTTTATATTTTTTGTAAAAATTGTTTTTGGGGCGCCTGGGTGGCTCAGTGGGTTAAAGCCGCTGCCTTCAGCTCAGGTCATGGTCCCAGAGTCCTGGGATCGAGGCCCACATCAGGCTCTCTGCTCAGCAGGGAGCCTGTTTCCTCCTCTCTCCTCTCTCTCTGCCTGCCTCACTGCCTACTCGTGATCTCTCTCTCTGTGTCAAATGAATAAATAAAATCTTTAAAAAAAATTGTTTTTGATTTCATATATTAATCAATGTATTAATGAGAACTAATAAGTATTTTTAAAACTATATGTATTTAGAACTACATATATTTATCACATATAGAATATATATTTACCATACATTTATCAATGTAACTTACTAGTGAGAACTCACTAATAGTTTAAAAAATAAACATATCCTGTATATTGTCAATATAGTATGATTGATGATGATTATGATTTTTTTGGACAACTGTATTTGGAAGAATATTTAGCCAGTTTCACCTACATATATCCTAGACAGTTTTCTATTGTATTGGACAAGGAAATCAGCCTTATCCTCCAGAGTGGAGCTGGTTGAAAGGCATCTTCAATCACATTCTGGCATGTTAGTAAATTATAACACTGAACTATGTATGATAATTTGCTTTAGGGAAAGAAACTACACAAGAGAATGTTTCCTCTTCTCCATTACAAGAGTACTGATAATTTTAAATCGATATTTCAACCCTGAATTGTTCTTTTAGTGGTGGACTCATCTGGCATTTTGGACATGAGACTTATCCCGCATGTGTTTTAGGCCCCATGTGTTGGGATTGAAAACCTTACACATCTACAAAATTGGTATGATAAGCTTCCTAATTAAGAAGATTTATAACCAGTGTGCCAAGTACTTACTCAAAAATTCAGTCCAACACAGAGAGGAGAGCAGTTTTATCATGTTTTACTTGATAAAATATGGCTATTAATTTTTTTACCTTGATGGGAATGGTTAAATTCCATTCAGTCACACAATCACTCCATTCAGGTCACACAGTGTTCAGATACTTGCTATTTCCTTCTGGAGCAGTATCACAGGCTGGAATTAGACTGTGAATACCTAAAGGAAGTTTTGATGTGATCTGCCAAGGAGCCACACTTTGGTTCAGAGTTGGTCATTGGGTCTGTTACACCCTTTGAGGTGCAGTTCTGAATTTAACATGACAACAACAATACAAAAAAGAATTAGTTGATTCACCGTGTGAGCATAGAAAATCTTGACTTCCACAAAAAGAACATCTCTAAAAAAAGAGAGAGAAAACTTAGCTAGTCCCTAAGATCACTTTTTCTTCCTAAGAGCTAACTAATATAAGTATACCCTTCCTTAGCAAGTCAAAAGGACCAAAAATAAACGTTCCATGGTGTCCACTTTCACACAAAATTTTCAAAGCTTCAGGTGTGGTACTAGTAATTCTGTGGAGTTTTTCCTTATTTTCAGCACCAGGAGAAAAGGATGGGAGTATGAGCAGGAAAGGAAAATAAAAATTGCATATATATTCCTCTGTGGCCAAATTTAACAAGCCTTGAAATTGCTAGAAAATGAGATTTCATTTAAGAGGAAGAGATGGCATTTAAAACACCAAATCATCAAGTTCAAACTGCTTATCCTAGCAATGCAAACTGACAGCATACGCACACACATAATCAAATGGGAAATAATAAGAGTACCTCTCGATGGACTGCCCGGCGCAAGAAAGTCAATGGCCCAAAAGATATGTCAAGAGTAATTTCTTCACGTGCATTTCTCTCATGCTGTGCTTTCACAGGGTGATTTCATCAATAGAGAATGTATGATGCTCTTAGGCAATGAGACTGTATCTTTATTCTCACCCAGCCCCTTTATGTGGGAAGAAGAAATCAGGTTATCTTCCTAAAACAAGCAGCTCTTTTCTAAGAGGTAGTGGTAGCAGCTTTTTCCAAACAGCCGTATTTCCGTGTATTCATAGGAATCAAGAAAGAAGGAAAATAAGCTATTTTCCAAAAGTGAGTAGGGACAAAAGAGAGAATTATGCAGTTGGGCAGATTTGACTCTTTTTCTTTTCCAGAGGAAAATTCCATCACTTGGAATAGTTTTTCAAATATAATCATTACATGCTAATTAGATGACTAAGGTGACATCTGCACTGGTTACGTACCTCTAATTTTGGAGAGTCCCAGTTGCCTGCCCAGGAAGAAAACATGCCAGCGGCCAAAATGGCCCTCAGTAAAAACTATATGTTGTCTGGATGTTTCCTCAGGGTTTTTTTAGAACTCCCTCCATAATACTTATGGCCAAATAAATATTAAGTAGAAAAGTAGAATTTCTAATTATGTATGCTTATGTATATGTACAAACACATTTCTAATTATATGTATATATATATGTGTCTGCAACTTTTTTTATTTTTAAGATCAAAGAGTTGCATCTTAATGGAGCTAATTAGGGGCAGTGAGAAAAAATTAGGTTCTCACTAACATGGTGAGTTTCAGAAGTTTTTAGTAAGTGCCCACTGCCTATGGAATATACCCTCTTCCTATAGGTGTTTACTGACAGATCTTTTAACAGAGAGCAATGCCTTCAATTTTATAAGATACTTTGTTTCAAACAGCACTATATGGAATGGAATGTTTTGATTTGAACTTCACATATAATATAAAAATGTGACTAATACTTTTCTCAAAGCAGGGCTGCATAGTTGGGAGAAGAGCCCGGGGACGTGAGATGAATCCGTGAGTGCTAGAATGACAAACAGCCGAGATGCCAGGACGGGAGACTGAGAATGTTGAAGACAGGTTCCAACTTTTCCTAAGAGGGTACTAAATTGCTTGAAAAATAATCTCCAAGGACAAATCAGAGGCTCTCTAAATTAAGACAGTTAAAAGAGTTAAATCAAATTCCATGGAAAACAAACAAGCCAATGAGTGTTACTGGAAATTTCCAAATGTGAGTCAGACTAGATGTATGGGTTCTATATCCACTATTATGGTTCCCAAATGTGTGAGGATTTTTTTTTCTTTCCTTATTGTTGTTAAGTAGACTGTTAAGGAAAGGCTACAATTTGTCTTTATCCATTGCCTTGAAACCTGAAAATACAGCCATTCATAAAATTCCATTAGTAACTTTCTATAAGCTATTGAAGGAATGTCCTGGGGCCTGATCCTTATTCTTCACTGCCATATTACTGAGTTCATGATTGATTTAATATCAATAATTCTGCAGACCACCGTATATCTGTCATCTCATTTGCTTATTATACCAGACCTTTATGATGCATAAACATTCCATTTCAAAACGAAGTGCATGAAATTTAACATTAGTAACCTAAAGCCACACAGCTAGTGGGAGAACCAGGACCAAAAATCTGATTCTGAAACCCCATGTTCATTGAACAACATCCTACTTATATGTAGGGATTAGTACAGCATTTTCCCTTCCAAAACATGGCCTGAGAGAATCAATATTAGTGATTGAGTATAATCAAACTATCTATCTAATCAGATACATCAATATACAAAATATAATCCAAATATAGCAATATATTTTATTTTGGAGCATAATTTGAAAATAAGTCCAGTTCATATATGAATTTAATAATAATAAACTTTTACCTTGGATTTATATGTGTCAGGAACTCTTCTAAATTCTCTCCAAAAATCTAAATGCTTTCCAAATATCAGCTATTCACCTTTATAACATCCTGTGCAGTATATATACATAAAGAAACTAACAAACAGAATAGTTAAATAACTTGACCAAGGTCAGACAAAGTAAATGATAGAGCCAGGATTCAAACCCAGTAGGTATGGCTCCAAACTCAAAAATCTTACCACTAGGTTGTATTGCCCTTTAACTAATAAAGGCTAGTTCTCAATATTAATGAAAATTATTATAATCAGTTTATTCAACAAATATTTTTTGAGCTCCTGCCTTACGTCACGCCCTCATCTAGGTGCTTGAGATGAAGCTAGGATCAAAATATATCAACGTCCCTGCCTAGGGAAGTTGTATTCTAGTGGGGAAGTCAGAAAGCAGGCCTTATCAATAAGTAAAATAGACAGCATGTTAGTTCCTTTGGAGAGAAATAAAGTAAATCAGGGAAGTAAGAATGTCTAGGTTTATAGGGAGTGAATATTTACTATTTTACATCTCCTTACTGCAGAGCTGACATTTAATAAGAGCACTGCAGAGATGACATTTAATAAGAGAGCATGTGAAACATGCAGATATCTAGAAGACCATTCTACCAAAGGAAACAGCAAGTGCAAGAGTCCTGAAACAAAAGAATGCTTAACCTCTATAAGTTGCATCAAGAAGACCAGAGTAGCTGCATAAACAAAATGATAGACTAACAGAAGTGAAATCAAAGTTAAATGGAAACGTAGGTCCCTAGAGCTTTAGAAAGGACTTGGCCTTTACTTTGAGAATACTGAGATGCCATTTTTGGATTTTGAGCTGAAGGATATTTTGGTTAAGAATGGACTAATAGGAAAGAAGTTAAGGCAGGGAGGCCTGGTAGAAGGCGATTATACAAATAAAAGTGAGATCATGTCGACTTGGACTTGGGTAGTGGTGGTGGAGATAGAGAGAAGTAAATATCAGATTCTAGATAAATCTTGAAGGCACAACAAATAGAATTTCCTAAGAAATAGGATATAGGGAGTAAAAAAAGAGACAGAGCTTAAACTTGACTCCAGTCTTTTCAGCCCATGCAAATCACAGGATAAAGTTGCTTTATCTTGAGATGGGAAAGACTTTTAGAGAAGCAGGTTTAGAGATCACCAATCTGGGGGCATGTTAAGTCAGCCATGGTGACTAAAAGGCAACTAGGAAGAGGTGTCAATTAGAGCAATTAAATACAAGAATCTATAGTTTGTAGAAAAGACCTATACGCATTAGCTTATAGATGGAATTCAACTTTCTTAGACAAGAAGAGATCACCTACAGAGGGAAATAGAATGACATTCTAAGGACTAAGCTAGAGAACTCAATCATTAGGACATTGGGCTGAGGAGAAAACAGCAAGAGACACTAGAAGGAGCAGGCAGAAGGTGGAAGGGAAACCAGGTGATCTGTAGAACAAACACTTCAATCAGGATGGAATGATCAATTGTACAACATGCTGTTGACAAATGTTACATTGTTAAGGACTGATGATGTCACCTTAGTTTTAGCGGCTAGAAGGCACTGATCTTAAAAAGAGTAGTGTCAGTGAAACTAAGGGCTGAAAGCCTGAGAGTAGTAGGTTCTAGCAAGACTGATAGGACAGGGAATATGAGAGGAAATATGGTCAACCCTTGAGAAATTTTACTATAAAAGAGAGTAGAGAGATAAGGTGGTGGCTGAAACAAATTATAGTATGTTTCTATGCTGATGAGAAATACTCCCGCGTAAAAGAGAAAGCAGTAAGAGAAGAGAGCAAGAGAGAAGGGAGAATTGCTAGAGAGGTGTCATTGAGGAGTGGAGATAAATGGATGTACTGAACGGGAGGAGAAATTGTTATCAGATAGGAGGAAAATTCCATTCATAGGAACAGGAGGGAAAGCAAAGGGTGGGGAAATGGGTAACCCATGCAGATAGGTGGGTAGAAGCACACACAGGTTTCTTTCAGATTGCTTCTATTTTCACAATGAAACAGAAAGTAATAAAAAAAAAATCACCACTACCATCACTAGTACTGATTGAGTATCAACTATGTAGTAGGCACAGCACTGAGTCCATTAATTATGTCCTTCAATACCTCATAATTTATATACTATCCCTACATTACTATGGAGAAAGCTGATATCCGCAATAAAGCAATTCATCTATTCAATTTCAAAGATACAGCACATGTTAACATTTAGGGAAAACCAGTATTAAGCAAACACCAATATATATGAATGGATAATAGTTTTTAGAATCAAGTCCATTTTCTGTCAGCAAATTTAATTTTTTTCCTTTAAGTTAACAAGAAAAAACAAAAAATGATATAACATGAGGATATGATACGAGTTGAAAGAGTGGGGATAATCGTTCATTATAAAAAGCTTTCAATATGAAATTTATTATAAAATGAAATATACATAGAAGTAACATAATGTTTTCCATCTTTGATATATTATACAAAATGTTTAGTCTACTTCACTAACCTGTGTCAGAAAAAGAAAGATTTCTCTAAAACTAATCTCTTATTAATGGCATGGCCAGTCAATCTTCTCAAATCTTGTCTAGATTTATGGTTTCAGCTGAAGAGTGGAAGGAAAACAAAATGCACTTGTTTATTCGAAAATGTTTCCTGAAAATATCTTTCATGTAATATAGCTACAATTCTTAAGGGTAAAAATCAGAAAAGTAAAAGGAATGTAATGACGGCAACCATAAAGAATATAAATTTTAAAGTAAGCTGAAGAGCAAACAGAGAAAAATAGGCCTAAATCATTGACTTTTACCTTTTCTAAAATATTCAGGAAAAGCTACAAGAGAATTACTTTTACCTGATGCATATTAAAACACAGAGCTTTCCAGACACTCTTATTTTCTGAACATAGCAAGCAGAATCCTGCATATACACCTAATTTACTTTTAAATCCTGTATGCACATCACAAAAGATAAAAAAATTAAAAAAAAAAGTATAGGGATGAGAAAGAAAACAATTGCAAAGTAGAAAAGAAAGTCACTTGAGCCGTCCTTAAGCCTATGTCCTCCGGGAGCTGACGCATTATTTTAATCAATAGTAAGAATGTTTGCTGAATAAATTAATAAATAAATGACAAGCAGATCTTTGGTACAGTATTTAGGTTATTTTCCACCCACCTCTCTGTAAAATGACCTCTCCATAGCTAACTGAATATATCCAAGAAAATTAAATAAACGTTTGGATTTTTGACTCAGAATTACTAGTGTTTTAAAAAACAGATACACAATAGATCACGTGTCCTTGGGCAAACTACTTAACTTCTCCGATCTTTAGTTTCCACATCCACCAAACAGGAAAAATTTGTTCTAAACTTAACGAGGTATTAAGGATAACTCAGGATAATACAAATAAAGTAGAAAGGGGTCTGGAACAACACATAAAGAGATACTTGCTGTCGGGATTATACTTTTGCCTATCTCGCCTTTCCTAACCACCATGTCAGGATGCATTTCTCCCTCCTGCTGCATAACTTTTAATATGTTTGGAAACATCCATGTCCATTTCTACCTCCCCAACTGCTTAGTTCCTTGTTACTTTATCTTACGGCAGTGAGTTTGAGAGCAACTTTTAACTAAAAATCAGAGGAAATGAAACAAGATGAGACCAGAGAGGGAGAAAAACCATGAGACTCTTAATCTCAGGAAACAAACTGAGGGTGGCTGGGGGTTGGGGAGGTGGGATAGGGTGGCTGGGTTATGGAAATTAGGGAGGGTATGGGCCATGGTGAGTGCTATGAATTGTGTAAGACTGATGATTCACAGACCTGTACCCCTGGAGCAAATAATACATTCTATGTTAATTTAAAAAAACATTAAAAATTAAATTAAATTAAAAATAGAGGAAGAAAAAAATAGAGTGACAAATATTTGGTTCTAATTATAGCTACATAAAATAACTATATATATTTGCATATTTGTGTTTATTCTATCTTTTCTATGTTCATTGAACTGGAAACTGTTTAGGGCAGGAAATCCTGCCATCTTATTCCTTTTAGCCCTCCAAAGCCTCTAGAACAATTTCTCTAATGTTGTTTAACCATTCACCTTAGAAGCAATTATTTTGAAAATAAGCTCAGAACTGGGACTACTATTTACCACGACTAAGCCTTTAACTCCCCTTATCCATTCCAAAACAGATGCTGAATTTCACAAACCTAGCAATTTCAACTTGCCCCCACAAGCCGTCATAGCTTCATGTAAATGGATTCTTTCCTTAAATCCATTCTAAACCAAATAGGAAGAGGTATATTCACAAATCCAATGTGGTAGTTTCAGGGCTGAGATAGTTTTGCTGAGCATGGAGATTCAAGCATTTTTTTCCTAAAGCAATTCAGCTGAAATTCAAACTATTAGATACAGCCATTAAACTTTCCAGTAAATATCACTCCAAAGTAATACTTCATATATGTGTTAGATAGAAAGAAAAGAAGGACTTTCACAATTTCTCTGCAATCAAGTTTAAGGTAACTTGGAAAGAGTTATCTCTTGGAAATAGGACAAAGTTTAGAGTCCAGACAAATTGGAGTTGAAATCTTAGGCACTTCCTAATGCAACTATGGGTAGGTTACTTATTTATCTAAACCTGTTTCTTCCCTTAAAATGGAGCAATTATATATCTGGAGAGACTGATGTGATGATTTAAAAGTAGATAGCACTTGACACATGGAAAACCTCATAAATGGTATCCTTTTTTTTTGAGATTTTATTATTTATTTGAGAGAGAGAGAGATAGTGAGAGTGATCAGGAGTGGGGAGGAGAGGGAGGAGCAGGCTCCCCCTAAGCAGGGAGCCGAACACGGGCCTTGGTCCCAGGACCCTAGGATCATAACCTGAGCTGAAGGCAGATGCTTAACCAACCGAGCCACCCAAACATCCCTATATGGTATTATCTTTTATGTATAATAATCAGTCTTATAGAAAGACCTGGGAGATTCTGGAGAGACAGCATGTCCTGAACTTAAATCTTAATGTTCCCACCCTCCTGCCTCGTGTTCTATGGTTCAAGACAGCAGTCACTGAAGACAACCTGCTCACTCTCCTGTGTCTTACAGGAGTCCAGAAACCAATGGCCTGAGGTGCTTATGGGACCCTGGGGCACCCAGAGATAACTTCTGAGAAGATCTGAGTTGTTTTAGGGATGTCATGCTTCTGTGGGTCTGAGAACCTATAAGGGAGCCATATTAAGGCCATGTTGTTAAGCATCTTTGAAGTTGAGTATTAAGGCTTGCATTGCCCCCCAGCAGGTCTGGAAACATCTAAGAAGCTCCTTCATGGTGCCTCATCAGATTTCCAGTCTGTGTCTATCCGCTGAAGACTCAAAGGAACAAAAATCTTTTGGGCTTCTATCCTTCCCTTGTTGGCCAGCACCTGTGGGCCCTCAAAACCTGACCTGATGGCCACCAACAGTCAATGGAACCCAGATACCTGTGGGAGGACATTCAAGCTGAAGATCCCAAATCGAAGGCTTTTATTTTTAATAGTTCACTAAGAAGAATCTGATGATAACTTAAAGCTAATAAAAGGCAATCAGACCATATAACAGAATCCTTTAGGTCTTAAAAAGTAATTTGGAATTAAAAAAAAACAGTATAGGAGATAAAAGAGAAGATGACAACATTTAAAATGTGGCAAAGATGAATGAACAGGAATATCTCAAAACAGAAAAAATACAAGAATATAACAAATCACAGGAGAAAAGTTAAGAGTCTGAAGGAAAAATACAGGAGATTTGATATGCAAATAATAAGAGTTTCAGATGAAGGAAAAGGAGCAGATGGAGGAGAGAGAATAATCAAGCCAACAATAGACAAAATGTTTTCTGAACTGAAGAAACATTTGAGCTGCAGACTGAAAAATTCACCACATCTCAGAAAGGACTAATGGAAAAAAAAAACTTATTTTCATATGTATTCCTGTAAATTGTTCTGATTTTCTAAATTGAGGTAAATTCTTTCAAGCCTCCATACAAAGTAATTACCTTTTGCAATAAAAAGAATCAGACTAGCCTTTGAACTTACTTGACATCCCAAAAGGGAGAAGAAGCTAATATTCACAGACCACTGAGAAAAAGACTGTGATCAAGAACTCATACTCAGACGTGACCTCTATCACCTGAGGGAAAAAAAAGTGTACCTCTGGATATGCCAAAGATTCTGAGAATAGGTCACCTGTGCATTTCCCATCTGAGGAAAATATGTGAGAAGTTACCAAAAATCAGTTAAGCAAGACAGGAGACTGTGGGATAGGGAAAGAAGAGAGGAAGGAATGGCGAACCATAAGTCTTGTAAAGCCCATTGATAAATCTACATGAATGATCTCCTCGAAGAGGCTGACAAATGATATGCTATGTTACAAATATGCATTCTTTTTCTGAAATCTTTTAGTATAATGTTTTTACTTCTAAAGTATATTACATATATAAAAGTTATAAAGCACAATAAGAAAATGAATATTCATGAACAACCATCTGACCATCCCCACCCACACCTTGACTCTAGGCTGCAATACCTTTGCTTCACTTACCAGCAATAACCACTATCATGTTCTTGCTTTTTCTGAATTAATATTTTTTCAAAACATATAGATCCTATATGATATACTCTTTTGCTTTTCTTATTTTTTAAAGATTTATAAAAACTAGTATTAGATACTATATAATTTTCTGGACCTTATTTTTTTGTGCAATATGCTCCTTAAATTCATGCATGTTTTTCTATAGATGATCTGCTTCCACTGCAGGAAAACGACCCATTGCGTGAACCCACTGAAAGTTTGTCCATTTTCCTGTTGGAGAATCCTGGTGGTGAGCAGTTCCAAACAGTATTGCTATGAAAAATTTTATTCATATTTCCTGGTGCAACAGTTTCTCTAGGGAATATACTTAGGCAAGTATATCAATTTATTGTATATTAATAAATATCCATTTTACAAGGTAATACCAATTTTCATTATCACCAGTAGGATATGAGTTTTCTTTGAAAGTTGCCAAAATTTGGTATTGTCACTAATAAGGAGGTTTTTTTTTAAGTTCTTATTTAAATTCCAGTTAGTTAACACAGAGTGTAATATTAGTTTCAGGAGTACAGTATTGTGACTCAACACTTTCATACAACACCCAGTGTCCAACACAGCAAGTGCACTCCTTACACCTCATCTCCTATTTTTAAAATCTAAAGTGATCCATTAAAGGAGAAAGTTTAATAAGTCTGGAATTAAGAATATTAAGCTATCTCTTCAATCGCTAGAGACTAGAAGAGAGAGAAAGGTGAAAAATATATGTACTCTAAGCAGTTATCTTCTTTTGTGGATGGAGGAACATAATATTTGTTCCTTTTTTTAAAATAATAATCACAAAATATGAATTTGAAAATGATGCAAATAGAAAAGTAAGCACAAACAGAATAGAAAGAACTAAAAACTCTAAATTTATCAGTTTAAAGGGAAGAAATTTCCTATCAATTTATAAGAGAAGAAATAGAATGAAAAGTAGCTAGAAAAACCCAGAAAGTAGAAATAAAAATCATGCAATAAAGCTATCATCAGTTACACAATGTGTACACAATGTGACTATGACTGACTTGTTTAATTTCCCCTAAATACAGAAGAGAGGCCACTAAAAAAAAAAACAAAAACAAACAAACAAACAAAAAAAACAGCAAACACAAAACAAAATCAAAAAACCCCACCAAACCCAAATCGCACTTTTTTTTCTTTAATAGTGCACATAAAGCAAAGAGTTCAAAAGAGAATGATGGTCAGCTACTAGACAAACACAAACAGAAGCAAAATCAGTAGAGTAGAATTTAAAATCCAAGCATTAAACAGGATAAGAGGCACAACATATAATCATAAAAGACATAATTTACAAAGATCTTCTAGAAGTTCTGCAGTTCAATACAAAAAGTTAAATTTTAAAAAAATCCCAGGTAACCTTGATAAATATACAACAATAGTGTGATATGCTAATTTACATCTTCTGAATGGGACAGAATACAAAGCAAAAAGACTTTTTAAGGGATGAAGGGTCTGAAAAATACAACTAAAAAGCTTAGTTATGATCATCTATATTTTCTATCCACCTTTATATCTATCTAATAATGGTTTAAACTATTAGTACTGAATTTCTATTCATGTCTTATGACCGAGTAATATTTATAAAAATGTATCGTGTTCTTGGCAATCAAAAATTTACAATATATTTTTACAATTTAAAATTAAGAAATCTTGCATGCTACTAATGAATAAATTTGGAAATGATGAAAAGATAACTAACAAGCTTACTAAAATGGTATTTTCTGTTTTCCTTAATCCTGACCAAAAAAAAAAGTAGTCAAAACTAAACTTACAAAATGNGCTTACTAAAATGGTATTTTCTGTTTTCCTTAATCCTGACCAAAAAAAAAGTAGTCCAAACTAAAACTACTAAATGTATTTTATTTTTTTTTTTTTTTAAAGATTTTATTTATTTATTTGACACAGAGAGAGAGATTACAAGTAGGCAGAGAGGCAGGCAGAGAGACAGGAAGAGGAGGAAGCAGGCTCCCTGCTGAGCAGAGAGCCCGATGCGGGCCTCTATCCCAGGACGCTGAGATCATGACCTGAGCCGAAAGCAGAGGCTTTAACCTACTGAGCCACCCAGGCGCCCACAAAATGTATTTTAAAAATAAAAAGATTTATTTTAGAAATGGCTAAAGATCTACTCCAGAGGATTCTTAGAGATCTGAGTATCATCATTATCAATAAATAAGAACTGAAAACAGTAACTTAAGTATTTATCTTAAGAAATAGGAAGACAAAAAAACAAATAAATGAATAGACTAGGAAGGATACAAGAAAGATTAAATACTACAATAAAAGAAATACAAGATAAAAAAGGAACTTCTACTTTCCAAAATATCTTTTGATCTTCTTTTCTAGCTGCATTTATCGTCAGTGTCCATTAGTTATATTTTATAATTATGATAACATATTAATAATAATAAAGGGTTTGGAGTTTTTAGAAAGAAAGATGGTCATAATTAATTCATCATTGCTACTTTAGCTTATTCAAACAGGTCACAAACTTAAATGCCTGAAGAGATAAGTAAGTGACATAATTCAGAGCAGCAGAACAGGCAGGGGTACAGTACAGAGGGCTGTGCACTCCCATGAACTGGAAACCCAGGCTGATCTTAAAGGGCCGCCACCAGCTTCAGGCAAACACTGCCACGCAGGAGTACCCGCCCAGTGCAGCCACATCTCCCAACTTTTCAAAAGTTGCCTATTAAGTCACTTTTGTTTTAATTTCATTTTGCTTTGATGTGAAATTACTTGGCAACTAAAGCTAGTAAGCCAAATAAAGCCAGTCTACAGCAAACCTTCGTTCATGGGCCACTTGTTCTCATGCTTTCCCTTAAAACTAACAATGAACGTTCCAAAGAGTAGTTTAACAACCATAAAGAGCAAACACAGTGATTTCATTTTTAAAGTTTCCTCAACAAGCTATCCCATACATATTGTGTGAAAAATTAGACAACTTTTACATAAAAGTTGTTAAAACTTGTTGTTTAAAAAAACAGACTTCCTACAGAATAGATTAAAAAAATTATGACAATATTGAATATACTCCATCCAATTCACACTGAATCTTTTATCTTTAGGTAATTTTTAGAAAGATTTTCTATTAAAACAGAACTTTGTTATGATTTTTTTTGGTTAAATTTAATTTATCACTTTATATAATGTGAAAAAAAAGCTACCACAAAAGATTACTAATAACCTAAGGAAGAATATCTAATTCTACTCTTTGCTTATGAAACATTTTTCATAATTCACAAATTATTCTCCAATGATCAAATATTAAGAAAGGAAAAATATTTCAATTGAAGAAAAGTTCTCTGAGTGAAGCATAAAGATAATTCCTCCTTGATAATGAAGGCTCCTGAATATTATATTTCATTTAATAGGACTACTAAGAACCAGAAGATTTTTTAAATATTGAAAAACTTTTGTACTTTTTTCTTTTCTTTTCTTTTCTTTTTCTTTTTCTTTTTTTTTTTTTTTTCTTTTTTTTGGGGGGTCAATTCTTTCTACAATTGCCCTGTCCCTGTGCTCTATTACTATCTCAAGTCTGGTCATCCCATGTTTATTCTACCTCATCTAAAAATTCTACTATGTTCCTCTTTTCCCCATTTTCTCCTTCTTGTTTATTTATCTTTGATCCAGTTTTGAGCATCAAGGGACCAACAGTCTAGTGGAAATCGTAAGTACGTTACTTTTGATAAATTGTAACCATGCAAAGGACAAATACTGATTAAAAAAATCACCATGCTGTCAGGGCGCCTGGGTGGTTCAGTGTTAAGTGGCTCAGGTCATGATCCCAGAGCCCTGGGATCAAGCCCTGCATCTGGCTCTCTGCTGGGGTTGGGCGGTGGGGGGGGGGGGCGCTGCTTCTCCCTCTCCCACTCCCCCTGCTTGTGTTCCCTCTCTTGCTGTGTCTCTCTCTGTCAAATAAATAAATAAAATCTTAAAAAAAAAATCACCATGCTGAAACTAACAACTTGAAAATGTGGGAGATACTGCTAGCAGATTTGGTTTACAGTACACAAATATCAAGTCTTTCCTTGACAATTAGCTTTGCCTTGATATCCTAATTGAAACTGAAATTCCATTAAAAAATTCCCAAATCTAAACACAGCAGAATCAATGCAGCTTAACCAGGAAACCTGAATTCAGCTTACAATTTACTTTGAAGGGTAAGCATACAGCAACCAAGTGTAGTTTAGAAGACACCAAAAGTGAGAAGCACTTTATGATAGAAAATTGCACTTATAATTACAGATCTCCCAACATTTGAACATCTGGGGTGTTTAAGGTGAATATATACACATGATGGTGTGCCATTAACAAACTTAAGTGCTTTAAAATTAATGTACTAACATTAATCCCAATTTTCATATCAAGAGATTTGGACCAGTAAGGTGAATGTACTATGTCTTCATAATAAAAGAGCATTATTTCTTGAATGTTGAATTCCTTACCTTGATCCAAATGTATTTGTCACTTGAATATGCAGCCTCTGACTATCCAAACATTGAAGCCATTATTTCCCCATTATTTTCCAAAGAAAAAAAAAAGATGGAGAATTTAGTTCAGTATAATCTCCCATACTCTCAAATATAGTGTTTGTATTTATAAGGGAATCACATCATCCTATGCCAGAAGTCCTGGCCTGTTAACTTTCCCACACTGCCCCCCAAACTATGCAAGGTCATAACCACCTTCTCTTCTAATGGAGTTTAGAGTAACTAAGAGTACATGGGCTTCTTCACTATTTATAAGAAACTGTCACCTAAACCTCAGAAACCCTTTTTTGTAAATTCACAATATATCTGTGTTTTGAACCTGAAGTTACTCTTGTCCATGTCCACGTCCAGCACATAGCATGTAGTCCTTCTCCTACCTTGGATCATAAGACATGGGGCATCTGGCCAGTCAACATCGCCTCTAGGAAAAAGAGCTTTTCTTTCTTTAATCAACAGAATTCAACTTATTTATGGCTTATTTATTTGTAAATCTATTTTTCTTTACCCAAAATAACCCCTACACACACACACACACACACACACACACACACACACACACACACACACACATCGTTCATGAAAGTTTAATTCCATAGACCAGGGCTTAAGATAAAAACAAAAGAAAAATCAGAAATTTAATTAATCTAATTTACATTTGAACTCACTAAGTATTTAATTTGAAGCAAAATGAAAGACTCAAAATCTAATGGAACAATACATAAAATACTCAACCAAAATGAGAGTTCTTTTGACATTTTGGCCTAGAGATTCAAAACCAGTTATGGATAGATATATTTTAATAAGAGATAGCACTAAACAAAAAAACTCAAAATCAAAAAGTAGAATTGTGGGCGCCTGGGTGGCTCAGTGGGTTAAAGCCGTTGCCTTCGGCTCAGGTCATGATCCCAGGGTCCTGGGATCGAGGCCCACATCGGGCTCTCTGCTCAGCAGGGAGCCTGCTTCCTCCTCTCTCCTCTCTCTCTGCCTGCCTCTCTGCCTACTTGTAATCTCTCTCTCTGTGTCAAATGAATAAATAAAATCTTTAAAAAAAAAAAAAAGTAGAATTGTGGGGCACCTGGGTGGCTCAGTGGGTTAAAGCCTCTGCCTTCAGCTCAGGTCATGATCTCAGGGTCTTGGGATCGAGACCTGCATCGGGCTCCCTGCTCGGCAGGGAGCCTGCTTCCTCCTCACTCTCTGCCTGCCTCTCTGCCTACTTGTAATCTCTCTCTCTCTGTAAAATAAATAAATAAATAATCTTAAAAAAAAAAAAAAAGGGTGGCTCAGTGGGTTAAAGCCACTGCTTTCGGCTCAGGTCATGATTTCAGGGTCCTGGGATCGAGGCCCGCATCGGGCTCTCTGCTCGGCGGGGAGCCTGCTTCCCCCTCCCTCTCTCTGCCTGCCTCTCTGCCTCCTTGTGATCTCTCTCCCTCTGTGAAATAAATAAATAAAATCTTTAAAGAAAAAAAGTAGAATGGTGGATGGTGCCAAATTGGCCCCTCCCTTTTTCTTGTCAGCAAATATCATAGATTCCTATTCCTAAATACTGTGTCTTACAGGGGTCATTCATTTATTCGATGAATAAATAGGGAATTTGTAATAAATGCCAGGCACTGCTCTGGCAGGAGGAATATAAGTATTGAGCAAAATAGACTAACACTTGTCCTCTTGAGCCTGTTACTGCTGCTATAAATGCTTGCAAGCAAAATAAATCAAGACGAGGAGATGTTAGAAAATAACNAAAGAACAGTTAAAAGTCATTATCTTCTATAGAGTGTGTCCATTATCAGGAATTTTATATCTTTACAGCATAATCGGTTGTTGACTTTCTCATGCCCTCCAAAAAGAAGAAAACTTTTTCTTGTGAATGTGCTGTTGCCTTAAACTCACGTT
>LNAC01000002.1:8986127-9082126 GCA_002007465.1 Ailurus styani | reverse complement strand
CGAATAAATAAAATCTTTAAAAAAAAAAAAAAAAGAAAATAACATTTCAGGTGGGGATTACAGCTGAAAGAGGTAACATTTGGTCCAAGCCTAACTGATGTGAGGAACTGAGCATTCTTTCAGTCTTGTGCAAAGGACCTGGAGTCTTCCCTATTTCAAGACTTACTCATAGCATACTATTTCCTTAATCTGTACTTTTACTTGTATCATTCTCTCCCTAAAGTGCCCTCTAATTCTGTCTTTTGGAATCCAATCAATTCTTTGCATGCTTCCATGACCCCTTCTCTAAAAACCCCAGTCAGCACTTCACTGGTGTCTTTCATGACCACTTACTGTGATCTCTGCCAAATATCATTGCACTTACAGTCTAAATGAGAGGACTGATACCTATAGAATTTCTAATATGAACCAGGATCTCCTCCAGTGCCTTTTATACATTATCTCATTTAATATTTATGAGAGTTCTATGAGGTTAGGTATTGCTATTCAATTTTATAGGTGAGAGAATTGAGCTTCCGAGACATTCTGGCCACACAGTTAGTAAGTGGCAAAGCCAAAATTCATACCCAGTTTCATATAACTTCATATATTTCATTTTTAATTAATTAATTAATTAATTAATGCTTCTATATCAAAAACACAATGTGTCTCATGTCTTGTTTCCAAGTTTAGGAGACAGATGATTTTCAGGGCTTTTGCCTGGAATTCTGTTCACCTTCTCCTCTGCATATCAGATTCTCCAGGGCCCAGCATGTTGTAATGCTTTTCTAAATTAGTGAAAGCCACACTGATGTCTCTTCTCTGAGCTCCTGGTACACCTAGAATCAGAATTACAAAGATTGGCATCTACTGATTTCTCAGAATTAGAATTACAAAGATTGGCACCTACTGATTTCTCTATTTCTGTGATTCTTAATTTTTTTCTAAACATAATTATTTATGTATCTAATGGGAGCTCTAGACAACCTCCCCCCAAAAATAATGAATATAATGACAATATTGTGCAGACCTGAAACTCTTCCCTGGACTTGATTCTTTGAATACATATATTTAAACTCCTCAAGAAAATTACATGTTCATTGAGAACAGAAACTATAATTTATTTTCTCTTGAGTTCCCTGCAGTGCCTAGCACAGTGCTGAACAAATATTAAATGACCAGCCTGTTAAAGAACCTATACTTTAGATTATTCAAAGTGATAGGTTTTAGCATAAACCCAACTAATTCCATTTTGCAGGATAAAAAATGTTGAATGCATTTTGCAGAACCCAAAGGTCAGGGATTATACCTTTAGAAAGGGAGCATAATGTGGTTCAAACCCACTGTTTTGGGGTTATTGTTATTGAACTGTGAATTGGGAAGCCGCTGGCTGAAGAATCTGGATTTACATGTTTAAGAGGAGTGTCTGAAGGGAAGTGGAGGGACAGCTGGGTTCAACTAGGAATTCATGCCCCTCGCCTCAAAGAGAACATCAAAAGAATATTTTCTCCTAGTGATATTGTTGGAATTGTTCATTATAAAATAATCATCATCATCATAATCATAAAGTAAAAGTAAATATTAGATTTTAAAAAGACTATAAAAGTAGCTATTAAAATCACTGTTATGAATTCTTCTAATTCACATATCTTTTTTATTCAGATTCAAATAAAATTAATATTCTAAAGGAACTGGCTGATAATTCACATTCTAATAGAGGAAAATCCTGTAAAAGCAAACTAACATTTTAAAATAGCCAAATAGAAACAGTGGGAATGAAAGGCAAAACATGGTATTTTATCTTGAAATTTAGATCCCTAAGTTAAAAAAGGATACTTAGGAATGGAGCGAAACAGTAATGGAGGAAAGGTTGGGTGGCAAGATGCCCGTTCCTAACATTTTCTGTTCTGGCAATCTCAGCCCCGACCTGGACCCTCTCTCAGTGGACCCCACATGCTGAGTCCCCACACACATACCTGCAACTCATGGTTGATACAACTTATTCCCTGCAGCCCACCCACCTCCAAAGAACAGAATTGTCTGAATTTTCTGACTTTAGAGGATGGCGTCTCACTTGTTCCAGCTATAATTTCCAGCCCAGCATATGAAAGCTTTCCTCTACAATCGTCTCCCTAAGATTCAATTCACATAGCAACACATTTTTTGTACTGTTTTGGACACAGTTAATCCCTGACTCTCATTGTCACTGGTAATTGGGCTTTTTTTTTTTTTTTTTTTTTTTTGCATTGCAGTTTAAAAGGAAAAAAAAGGAAAAGGAAAAAGAAAAGAAAGAGAGAGAAGACAAAAAGAAAAAAAATAACTTCCAAATTCAATTACACATTTGTCATCACACTTTAAGAACTTTCTGGGTTTAAAGGCTTAATGTTTTTTGTTCTTTCTGATGCACTGAGAAGGTTTTGTTTTGAATTCATTTTGCCTTCTCCTTTCGAAATATACAAAGGAGAAAAAATGAGGAAGATACAAGCTGCACTGTCAACAGGCTGGCCCTACATTGCTTATTATCTTGACTACAGCAGCAAATAAGACAGCAGATAATTTACATAAATTACTTACAACTGTCCCCAAAAAAGACTGTAATGCTTACTTTCTTTTGTGGGAATTGTTAGGACCATGGGTAGCCTTGGAAAGTCCAAATGACTTTTCCAGTCAAATGCTATTTTTCTGCATCTCCAACCACTTCACTACAATTTTCATCATCATTCCTTAATGATGCTAATGCTGAAGAACATTCAAAGAGAATATAAAAAAGGAAAGGAAGAAATCAGCAATATATGAGAATAAACTAAAAATGAGAACTCCTAGGTTTGGAAGGATGGGATAGAGAGGACAATGATTCAAGTTTAAATTCATAAAATAGCATATATATATCAAAATAGATATAATATATTCCACATTATAACAAACTAAATATGCGGAAATTATAGTGCCTTTATCGTTTTTTTTATGAAGGTCATCTGAATGAACTTTAGGGCCATGAAGTTTAAGCACTACGTACTACAAATTGAACAGCACCCCTGGACCAACCCACATTGGTGATCCCGCATTGTACTCCACAGGGGCCGAAGTTACTTCTCAATGTATTTGCCCACCTCACTACACTGTATTCTCCTCAACACAGGACCTCTTGTTCATCTTTGTACCTCAGTCCTAACACAAAGCCTTAGAAGGTCAATGTGAATATTTGTAGAGAGCTTCACAAAATCCCAGGAATTAGATGCAGCAGATGTTATCGTCCCTTTTAGACACATCAAACAAAACAAAACAAATCTCAGAGAGTGTGAATGTCTAAACCAAGAAGTCTCAGTTACATGACTATTGGTCATTTACTGAAAACCATTACTGAATAACTAGGATGTACCGGGCCCCCGGGGGTACAGCCAAGGACGATGCATAATCATTATTGTGGAGCGGCTAACAAACCAATGAGGAAAAATAGATAATGAGCATGTAAGCAAATAAATAAAATAACTACAGATGCTACTGATGAGCAAAATGAAGGCAACAAGGTGGGGTAGTAGGGTCTAGAGTGGCTTGTGTCGCAGGCTTATAACATACTTCATGAAGACCCCTCTGAAGAGGTGACCTTTGAATTTCAACCTCAATGCTGAGAAAGCTGCCCTGTAAGAATCAGGAGAAAGAGGATCCCAAGCAGAAGAAAATCAAAGATCAAGTCTCAAAACAAGCTGGTGAAGAGCAGAAGGAAGCACAGAGTGGCTAAAATGCAATGAATAAGCAGGAGATTTTAAGTCAGAAGGAAAGGCTGGGCATTAAAAGTGACAAGGATAGATTTTATTCTGACTACACTGGAAATAGGCTGTAAGCAGGGAAGCAGTGGGATTTGGTTTAAACTTAAGAAAAGTTACTTCAGCCAAAATGTAGAAAATAAGGTAAGAAAGGGTAAGAAGTTACATTCAGGGCCCAGCGCAATAACCCAAGAAAGAGACTATTATTATTATGTATTACATCCCTTTCAACCCCTGTCAGATACAGAAGATCTAAGGAAGAAGTGACTGTCATCTCCCTGAATTTTATGCTTTCCTGATTTCCAGGCACAGGAAAGAACAGAGGAAAAGGGAATTTGCTTATAAGCCAAATGTAGTACCTACCCCTTACTTTTTGATCCACTTTATTATAAGTTATCAGGCCTGGTCCACCTAAATCACAGCGAGACACTTAAATTACAAAGAATAAAACAACATTGAAATGTTACACAGAATATGTCTGCTTGGCATTCCCTCCCACTGCCTCCTTTTGGGCATTTCCTTCTCACCCAATGGCCCTGGTGAACAGATTGTGATTCAATGTACAACTTGATAACTGCAATTCTGGGATCTGAGGCTGCCCACAGTTGTTCCCAGGAATACAACAAAAACCCCATGGACAGACTGTCAAAGAGCCATTTCACATGAAACTTCAAAATTTAAGTTTTCTTTAAAAAGCGACTTTTACCAAACCTAACCACAGCAAGAAGGTGTATATTTCCTATCTCTAGTGGAGATATAATGACAAGACTCTGGTTAGAAATAACAGATTATATACTACCTTATTATTCGCAAAGCTCTTTCCCATACAATGCCTCATATGAGCCTCAAACTAATCCTATGATGTAGGATAGTAATAACTGTCTCCAACATAGAGATGAATACACAAGTTCAGGCAAGTTAGTGACTTAACCGAGAAAACCCAGCCAGTAACTGGCCAAATGGGCCAGAACTTGAAACCAGTTCTTCTTACCTTCACGGTTATGCTGGTTCCATCACTCTACGCTGCTTGCGTTGAATGACGGTTCTCTTGTCTGGGAAAGCCTTATCGTGATAGGGTTAAGAGCACAGACTTTAAGGTCGGATATAGCTCTTTCAATGGATCTGTGCACCAACTTTGCTACTTCATTGGCATCTCTCTGTATCTGAAAGTTTCCAGGTTCCTTACATGTAAGATAGGGATAATGAATTTCATTTTCAAGGATTAACACAATGTATGGAAAGAGCCGGTCACGATGTCTTAAGCAACAACACTAGCTCTGTAAATGACAGTTTGAGAAATGAATGGCAGTCACAACTAAATGAAGAATGTACTCTAATTGTCTTTAAGATTCCACTGTAAAACCAAATCAGGAATAAAGTGACTCAGTTATTACACTCTGCATAAAGCCTTCAAGGAGGATTCTCAGCCCGTCCTTTCTATCTCACTTATAATTAACAGAAGAATGGGGATTTAAATGTAATAAATACAGAACGAATAAAACAGAAAGTTAAGTCTCTTCTGAGCTTCAGTTTAATATGTCTAGTTATCTGCATGTGATGAGTGTTCAAAACAACCTAGTTCCCATTAACCCCAAATACTTTATCATTTCAATAGTTGCAGAGACTCCACAACATGGCAGCGGGGTCTCAGCGATATTCAGGATTGTTTAATGTTGGAGCACAGACCACAGATTCCTGTGCATCCTGGCCAAGAGGCTTGTCATACTCAGCATCCTGCCCTGGCCTTCCACTAGGAGCTGTGGCCTCCCCCTGCTAGCCTCCTTCAACCCCACATTCTACATCGAGCAGGACACACAGCTGGGATTGCATGTGGCAGCATTTCTTTATGATGCCGTTCCTTCAGGCCAGCCAGTTCTTTTCACAGCTGGAACAAATCTGTATGCTAGCTCCTAAGTCCTAGGGAATGGCACCCTTTTGAGATTCTAAAGCTGCTTGGATTGAGGCCACAAATGAGGCCAAAACCGTCAAAGGATTGTTCTTACCCCAACACAAAAGTGCTAAATTGGATGAAAGATTCTGGCAACAAGGAAAGTCTCTTACAAAACATTGCTTGGCACGTGGCTATTACTGATCCTGCCAGGAAAGGCAGTTGCTGGTCCTCAGAAAGCATGTCTTTGAGGGGAGATGTGGGAATGACTTGAGAGTGGAATGACTCCACTGTTTGTCAGAGGCTTTGAAATTATACTCCTATTTCTTAGTAGCATACGTCTTTTCACTTCTTTTTAATCATTGTTAATCAATGTTAATCATTGCAACATTTTCTAAGCACTAGTGCTAGGTATGAATCCAAAAAATCCAAAAAATTTGTTACTTTTTTAACAATAGGTGATGCTGGATCATAAAGAAATGCCATCAGCCTCTAGACAGAGTCTGTCTTCTACCTACTGTAGACCTCTGTGTACCCTTCTCTCTAGGCCACATGACCCACCATGCCACGATTGGACTTGATACCTTCTGTTTTTCCATTCCTAGCCCTTATAATGTCTCCAGTTCTTAATTCATCTGCCCCCAGTTCCTAACACTACAGACCTGTATGACCAGTATTATTGACTTCCCCATTTGGCATATACATATATATATCAGATTTCAATGGATTTCCTATTCATTGCACTTGCTTTGTTTCCAAAATTCTCCCTTTTGGGAGTCTTAGAGAAGCCAAGGAGTGTCTCTACCAAGTCAGCTGCATTAAGACAATTTGCTAACAAGACTCCTTTTTCACTCTGCAATTAGTTCCTGAACACAGGGCCAGGCATAGGGAGAGATGCTAAGGACATGGCAGTGAAAAAATAGACATGATCCATACCCTCAGGAAGGAGCAGATGCTAACCAAGTAATCACACATATGACTAGAAAATGAAAGCTGTGATATGTGCTAGGAAAAAAGTATAGGGGTGGGAGGGTGTCAAGGGAGACCCCTGAGGAAGTGACTGCCTTTGTCGCAGGACCATAATCACTCTTTGTTTAATTGTGCTTTTCAATTAGTTATTGAAAGCAGAATGTTGTATTAGTTTGGTTAATATTCAGCATGTGATTCGGATACTCTCTGCAGCTGTGACTAGAGAATGTGGTCCTGTTTCTTTTGGAATTTCCTGTGGAGTAGAAGCATTCATTTCCCATGGCCATATTTGATGGATTAAAATAAGTGCTACTCATTTGTCGGCTCAGTTGTACTGTCAGCAAAATTCTCCATTCCACTTCTGGTATTCCCTGTGATCTTTGGCTACATCCACTTTATAGTGGAGAGAGGTGAGGTGTTTGTGTTTAAGTGATCTCACCTAAAGCCTCTACAGGTTCATGATAGAGAAAAGGTCCAAACACAGAGCTTCAGGTTATTAGTTCTTAAACACTGACTCAGTATCTCCAGTGAGTGACCTGAATTCTCACATGCAGGCTGCTGCTGACACTGCTCAAGGCTAATACCTTGCAGTGACCCATCCAAAGTACTTAAGAAGATGATGCATGAAAGAGAAAGACCATTTGGGGAAATAAAAAGCCACGTTCCACCATCACCAAGGCAAGAACATTAGTCCTCTCACCAGAATTTCTGCCCTCCTAGACTCAGGGATAGCGTTCAATAAAGTTCATTTGTTAGTATGAAAGAGAAGAGAAACAAGAGCCATTTTATACAATTATGACCAAGGGCACCCTACAAAATTTCCCATCCAAATCTTACAACAATCCTATAGGGTGGGCACAGGATCGTGTCCTACAGATGCAGACACTGAGTCCCAGAACCATTTATATGGGAAAGAGACAGAGCCCATTTTAGAATCCATATAGGTGGGAATCCAAAACCCTTAAACTTTCCACTATACCTACCAATGTTGAAAAAAATAGAATATGAATTAAGAGTTAAGTTTATTCTAATATATGGAACATTTTCCATTAAATTTCCTTGAGGAATGTCCTTTTTTGTATAATGATTTATCAACAGAAATTTTATTTTTTAAAAATCTGAAGAGCAGAAAATCATAGCTGAAAGATGAGAACTCTGAAGCCCAACATCCTTGGGTTTTCATTATTATTATTATTATTATTTTTTTTTTTTTTTTTTTTTTTTTTTTTTTTTTTTTAGAGAGAGGTGAGATGCTGAAGAAGAGGGAATCTTAAGCAGGCTCTGTGCTGGGAAGCGGCTCCACCCATTGTGGAGCCCACCACAGGGCTTGACCTCACAACCTTGAGGTCATGACCTGCTCCTAAATGAAGAGTCAGATGCCTAACTGACATCCACCCAGGCATCCCTTGGGTTTTTATTCTGTTGCTGCTGTTCACTGGCTTTACTATCTGTAAAGTTTGGTTAATAACAGTACGCCCCCATTAGGAATTTTTCCAGTATTGTACTGAATAATGCAGGCTTATTGCTTAACTCTGACTCATGTTCAGTAAATGGTAGCTGTCTTTTTATAATCTATATTCATATGAATGGAATTGTTTCTTGAAGCTGTGTTAGGTGACTGAAAAAGCTACGCTGAATGAGTACACATGATGACACATTTTTAATCAAAGCTCAGATCCATAGTATATATCCTAAGGGTCTTTAAACTTTATATTCCATTGCTTAAGTATCAACCTTCTAGAAAACCTAGCTCACACATCCTTGAAGCAAAACATAAGAATGATTTGTAATAAAAATACCACAGAACTCAGGATCCAAAGAGCAAGGTTCAAGTCTTAACTCCCATCCGTGGTTAGACATCCACTGAAATCTAATGAACTGATGACTAATCCTATGTTTAACATAAAGAAAATAGCATTCACCTCCTCTATGTGGCTTAAGTATCAAAGTAGGTCATGTCAAAGCATATGAAAATCTAATAAGTATTTTTTAGTAAATAAAACAAAAATTCAAGAACTGTCTTAGTTGATCTGTTAGGGCAAATAAGGACTAATACAATTAAAAGACACCAAAGCGGGCGCCTGGGTGGCTCAGTGGGTTGGAGCCTCTGCTTTCGGCTCAGGTCATGATCTCAGCATCCTGGGATCGAGGCCCGCATCGGGCTCTCTGCTCAGCGGGGAGCCTGCTTCCTCCTCTCCCTGTCTCTCTGCCTGCCTCTCTGCCTACTTGTAATCTCTCTCTCTGTGTCAAATAAATAAATAAAATCTTTAAAAAAATAAATAAATAAATAAATAAAAGACACCAAAGCTAAGCAGCAAGTACAACATTTTCGTGTTTATCTGTAGACTATTCATTATCATCTAACATTTGCTTAGATGATATAATGAAACATCAGATACTAGTTAAAACCAGAAAGCTGGGAAAATACCAGGTAATGTTGGAGGTCATGGTTTTACTAAAAGAAATTTATTTTTTGGGAGTCGTATTTATCTTAATCAGAGGATATTTTAATTCGGGTCTTAGGCCAATCTACCTTGATAATTTATAAGGATATTTTATCAAGTATCATATTTTTAAAAATTCAGTGTTTAGCAAATTTTAGATAAAACAAAATCCCTATCTTAGAGGAACAAATACTTATATTGAATTAAATAGATTCCTTCAAAGAGTGAATACAAATTTTTTAGAGAAATGACTGAAGATTGGCATATAGACCTTGCTCATTTTTAAAGGATAAATGTTTCTCTAACATCATTTTATGAATTTAAGGTGCCACTTCAGGACAAAAGTAAAAGCATTTTCGTAAGATTTCAGCTTCAAATTTGGGTATAGAAGAACATGCATGACAAAACATTCAGTTTTTCAAGCCAATTTTTACTGCATAGATTAAGGCTAAACACTGAGATTTTTTTAATTAACTTAGAATCAATGCTATGTAAATCTTAGTAGGCTATCACTTAAAACCAATTCTATTCTTAGTAGTATGAAAATAGATACAATGAAATACTTACCTTCTAATTAAATGTTTTAAAAATACCCTTAAGGAGAAGAGCAAAACAAACAGCTTAGTATTTACCCACCATCTGAAGTAACTACTGTTCCCAAATGCCTCCTTTAGGCCTGAACAGGCAGTGAGTTTCTAATCCTTAGTTCTGCCTGAGGTTCTCCTCCTAAATTCTTTATCCTGCATATCAGGCTATAACAGCATCCATCCTTCCTTTCATATGGGAAAATCCCAATTGTATCTGAGGACAAGCTTTAAGGTCTTGAGCCCAGACTGATAGAGTCCATGGATGAGGATACCAGGCTCTCTGACCTGCACGTCAGTCCAACACAGTCTGACTATAGCTCTGCCTCCAGGGTGTGCACCACTCTGACTCCTGTCTCCCCTCACTTCTTTCCTACCAGGGAAGAACCCTGAGAGTCTTGATTCTCTTAGGGATCCTGGCATCAATGAACATCTCTCAGAATCACATAGAAATCAGGAGAAAGTTCCAAATCAGCCCCCACTAGATATATTGGTTATAAAGGAAGCTGACCTGAGGAGGTTCCAAAGGTTATTTGTCAAACATCAAAATCGAATACCACTTTCACAACACAATGAAGCCATTCTTCTATAAACACTACCTTTGCTAAATTCTTATATGTTCCCCCTTCTTCTAGTCTAGAAAATAAAATTTCACCTAAGATTGCTAAAGGAAGATAATACAAAATTCTGTAGAAGAGCCCAAACCTTTCTAATCTCGCTACATGAAATTTACTTTCTGTCTATTAGATTTGGTTCCTTCCATATGATCTTAAATCATGCTCATCCCAAATCAATTTTCACAGTTTTATAAGACCAAGAGAAAACACAGTCTCTCCTCTACTGATCAATTTTTATGCTTAAAAAAAAAAACCCCACAGACATGATTATTCTCACTTCACAAAAGTTATCAAGGGGATTTATAGGGATGCCTGGGTGGCTTAATTGATTAAGCAGCTGCCTTCAGCTCAGGTCATGATCTCAGGGTCCTGGGATCTAGCCCTGCATCCAGCTCTCTGCTCAGCAGAGAGTCTGCTTCTCCCTCTCTACCTGCCACTCTGCCTACTTGTGATCTCTCTCTCTCTCTCTCTCTGTCAAATAAATAAGTAAAATATTTTTTTAAAAAGGGGGAGGATTTATATACCCCAAAATGTCTTCACACCATTCTTTTAAGTTAAAAGGCTATAGGTTTACTTGATCATGATCTTCAGCTTTATGAAGATTTATTATATAGAACAAAACCAGCTGTTTTATACCTTCACTATTATAAAAAGAATTTAGGCTGCAATGAAAGGGATTTTATGAGATATAAATGCAAATTGTTGGTAGTTGGTTTTAAAAACCCTTTAACAGGTTATTAAAGATTTACTACCTGAGATGATTTAAATATTTAATCATACATAGAGACAAAAAATGAGCTTTGGGGATCACTTGCAGACCTATGATTCTGTAGAAATAGGCCATGACACAGGTGTCTTTGAAGATAAAGATGTTTTCTATGTATGGAAGAAGGATTAAAAATGTCAAATTTGCACTTATTGTGATAAAATCTTTACTTCCTAGCAGACTCATAAAACTTTAAAAATATAAAATATTTTGCTTTCTCATTAATGATTACAATCTTCTGCAAAAATGTTCATAATCTTCTCACTGAAATTTGCCATTCTTGATATCTTTATTACTATTTCTATTAAGTAGACCTTAATCAAAATGCATCAAAGGATGTAGGCAAAAATGATGACCAAGCTGGCAAAGAACATCAAATAGGTTCATGTGATTGGTGCATATTCCCCTATGGTGGGGAATAATTATGCCAATTGGCAGACTCATGAGGCTACATTCTCCTGCAGCAATTTATACATAGTGTGGGTGATAAATGGAATAAATGGATTAACAAAGCATACAAAAGTACACATCTAAATTGAGTATTTTGGAAAATAATCTCTATGTGTTTGACTTGAGCCAAAATCAGACCAACCTATCTTAGCAAATTGACCAAGAATTCAGGGCTACATGATTATACTGTTATTCATTTTAACAGAAACGTTTCAATATACTTACAATAAAATGTAAGCAACTATGTTTCTCAACACAAAAGCCAGACCAACTAAAGAAGCAAAGGAGCAGATGGGTTTCTTAACTGCACTATTTGCATATCCTTTGGGGATGGTAGGGTCTTTCATTTTTGGTTCTTTCTACTTCAGAAAGTAATCATTCTGAACATGAGTCATAGCTCTATGACTTATATTTTAGTGTCACCTTTTGTAAGGCATTTAGCCAAGACTATTAGAATGTTTAGGGTCAGTCATGGGAAGAACTGTGAAGTAAGTTTATGTCATTGCCATTTTATATGTCAGACACTCTTTCTGTACTCCTTTTACCCTTTTACAAAATGCACTGCTATCAAACACATATATTCATGCTACTGGCCTGGACCTTCAAACTAAATTCATTTCTTTTTCTCATTCCTTATTAGAATTCTGGGCTCTCCCTTTCCTTTCCTAGACTTATTCATTGGAAAATCGAGCTTTCAAATATAAATTTCCTCTTGAATATGATTATTTAGTCATGTAGAGCAGATAGATGTATACATGCATAGATAAATACATAGCTAGATACATAGATAGATCTCATTTGGCTCCCTGTAATAATCTCATGGATATTATTTTCCAAGTGATAAGGGAACTAAGGACAAGATGGCTATCTAGTGGGTTGTGGAGCCAAGAATAAAAGCCAATTCCCTCTTGTCTCAATCTCATGGCCTTACCATCTCACAATATAACAAAGAAACGCATCTTTATAGACTAGCCCAGTGCTACATGAACTTGTTGCTGCCCTGAAGGGGATAAAATTTATAATGAGTTAATGTGTTATCTCACTTACAATATGTGCATTTTAAAAAGGGAATAGCTTGGTAAGTTAGGTCTTTAAAAAAAAAGAATTTCCAGTTTTGAAATATCAAACATTAATGTACGCATTCACACATTCACTCAACACACCCTTACTGAACATCAGTAATGTGCAGTGCACTGTCTAAAGTGTTAAAACTGCAGCTTGTATAAAGCATTTTCACATCTCTAAGAATTTTGGTCAGGGGAGGTAGGCAATTTAACACCATTGATTACAGTGAAGGGACAAATAATAAAAGAAAGGTGTACACGGAATGCTAGGGACGCAAAAGGAGTTTGGAAAAAGCACTCTGTGAAGGCTTCATGTGTAATGTGACAAGTGAGCTGAGTTTTGTAGAAAGAAGAAGTTGGTGATAAGAAAGGGGGGATGTTGCTGACATTCAGACTACATGAAGAAAGTCTAAACGCATGAAGTGTGAAACAGCATGACATAGGCAAGAACCCCAAGTCATTCAGAATGGCTCTGGACAATGTGCAAGGCACAAAGAGGAGGCTGAAAATGAAGGGTTATAGCCTGAGCTTAAATTTCTGAACTCTACCTTGAATCCTAAGGGGAGCCATCAAAGGATTATAAGCAAAGAAGTTCAGGATAAGATTTTCATTACCAAACGGTCGCTCTAGCAATAAGGAGAATTAGAAGGATGCCTTTGTAGAAGCATTTGGGACAGGAAGGACTTCCCAGTGTTCTTAAATCACATGGTAGAGAGCCAACTCTTCCAAATGATGCTGATATATTAAAAGAAAAACTCAGGGGTGCCTGGGTGGCTCAGTGGGTTAAAGCCTCTGCCTTCGGCTCAGGTCATGATCTCAGGGTCCTGGGATTGAGCCCCGCATCAGGCTTTCTGCTCAGTGGGGAGCCTGCTTCCTCCTCTCTCTCTGCCTGCCTTTCTTCCTACTTGTAATCTCTCTCTGTCAAATAAATAAATAAAATCTTTAAAAAAAAAGAAAAGAAAAACTCATGTATAATAACTAACCTTTTCAAAAAGTTTTCCATCATGCCTACTTAAACAGTACTGTGTTAAATATTCCCTATTCTAGTTAATGCACTGTATACTGTTAAAGAATTCTGCTTTCTAGTTTGTCTCAGTTAATGTTTTGGGTTTGGCACTTATCTCAAAAGATTTTATGAATGAGAACTCACTGGGAAAATTACAGAAGACAGGTAGTAACAATTTCTGTCCTCTGGGGAAAGCCACATTTTAACAAAGGGAGAATTAGTAGCTACATGACAGCACTAGTTGAAAATGTAGCTCAAATTAAATTCAAGCAATATTGAAAATTATAGGATCCCTCACTTGCTTTCAGAGGAAAAGGTCAGTTCTCCAACTGTTGACAAGAGGAAAAAGGAGCTTGATATTTAAGGAAATTTGCCTATGGCTTTATGGAACTATGGAGAAAACTGGCAGTCTCAGTGGTCTGTTTTATTTAATTCTAATGATGGTTTGGAAGTAATAATTAAATATGTCAATAGAAAATAGAAAGAAAAAGGATGGGAAAGAGACTAATCTTTTACAAGGTAATCAAAACACATAAATTCTCATCCCCAAACTGGAAAGCATCAAAGAGGATAATGAGGCAAATAATATGCCTTAAAAATGAAAATAATAAAAACTAAAAATGATTTTTAAAAAGTTTTTTAAAAAAGGAAAAATGTGGCAAACAGTATTTACCTAAAAAGAGGAGGTAAATAAAAAAGTCAGAATTCAACATTCAAAATAAAAATGTATATGTGAGCATGTTTGAAAGACAAATGTAACTGGGACACCTGGGTGGCCAGTCAGTTAAGCGTCTGACTTTGGCTCAGGTCATGATCCCAGGGTCCTGGGATCGAGTCCGCCATCAGGCTCTTTGCTCAGCTCAGAGCCTGCTTCTTCCTCTGACCCTCCTCCTGCTCGTGCATGTTCTCTTTCTCTCTCTCTCTGACAAATAAATAAATAAAATCTTAAAAAAAAAAAGAAAAAAAGATAGACAAATGTAATAGGATGGTTGAACCCATTTAAAAAATCATAGGGAAATATTTCTCCCTCACAATTCAATGTTGCTTTTAAATAAGTGATCAACTATGGAATTGCTAATGAAATTCCCCTCTCATCTTTAAGTAAAATATTAAAGATTCTTTTCATGGTCTTTACCTATAGAGGAACATACTGTAATCATAAAAATATATGGATATGACTTCTCTCCAAACTAAGAAAGAAACATATCAAGCCAAAATCATTAATAAAAGTCATAGTGATGAATATCCTTTTATTTATTTATTTTATTTTTTTAAAGATTATTTATTTATTTGACACAGAGAGAGAGAGAGATCACAATTAGGCAGAGAGGCAGGCAGAGAGAGAGGGGGAAGCAGGCTCCCTGCTGATCAGGGAGCCCGATTCAGGCCTCAGTCCCAGGACCCTGAAATCATGACCTGAGCAGAAGGCAGAGGCTTTAACCCACTGAGCCACCCAGGCACCTGATGAATATCCTTTTAAGATTGAAGTAGTTTAGCAAGGAAAATATCCCGTGTAATAGGATGTGCTAGCTTCAAACACCACATTGTGGAAAATTCTTATTGCAGACTAACTCCTGCAATCTATTTTCTATTACTTTTTCTCCTGATTAACCTACTTTTCTTATTATAATATCTTTAACTTGAAAATATTTATAAACATAGATTTTTTTAATGACTGTTGGAATGCTAAAATAAAATCTTTGGTACAATAATCACAAAATCAGGCAATGAAGAAACGTTATGTTTCATAATTTTGAGCTCAACATTGGAAATCTTTTTATTATACTCATTCTGAAGTAGAAATATATTTAACATAAAAAGATATGCATATAACTATCTAATAGTATGATTTCTGCAGAACACTGCCAATGGCTGAAGCAATGTGAGGGTTAAAAGGTATAAAGAAATTCTTACAAGCCAGCTTCCTACTCAGTGTGCTTTAAAACATGCCAGGGTAAAGCAAGATTAGATTGGAATATGGGGGGACCTCTTAAAGTTCCTCATAATTCCATGAATCCAACACCTAACTTACGAATTCAGTTAAAATAGCAAATCAGTTAACTCCACTATTAAATAGGTGTTCTTTAAAACAACTGAGTACTTGAAGAATGAAAGTCCCTTGTAGTTTTAAGTGTAGGAACCTATTTTACCCATTTTGGATACTCACAGAACACATTCTTTGTTACGAAAAAGAGTAGCTCATATTTGCATGTCAGGAATTTTAGACTTTTACATTTATGCATACCCAATACCAATCTCCTTTGTTCATAAGAGGAGGAGAAAATCATAAGAGGAGGATCAAAATCATTTTGTCCTTCAAGTCCTACAAGAAGAAAAAAAAGATATTCAAGCCTCAAGAGGATTTTCAGTGTCTGGTTATGTTATTCAAAAAGATTAAGCTTTAAAATCATTAACTTCATATAGGAGGTATAAGGAATGCATAAAATCAGATGGTCATCAATGGTGAGTCCTACTAGCTATTGATTCATGCTTTATTTATTCCCATGTTTTCTCCAGAGAAGATGCAATTAGCCTCTCACTTATTAATCAAATGCATGGCTTCATGCCTCTTAGCATTTCAAGTGATACTGATTTACAAAATTCAGGTCAAATGGTCACCACATATGAAAATCTTCACTGACTTGTGTAAGCCAAGTTATTTTCAGGTAAGAAAAGCAGGCTGAATAACCTTAAAGCAGGGATCATACTAAGGTTGCCAAAGAGCCAACTTGAAATCTTCGTAAGCTGTTTATGCTTGCTCTCTCCTGCGGTTAGATGCTTCACCCCAAACTACTGTCTTAAAAAGGCAGGGCGTGGAGCTCAAAGGGAAACGGACACAGTGGCAGAGCAGCACAAACAAGCACGTTGACTCCACTAGAGGGACAACTCAATCACAGGCCCTACCAGGCAGTCAGGACACGAACATTCTATGAGAGCCCTGCTCCCCCGTGAGCCCTGCCATGGTTGTCAGTTAGCCTGATAATAAGGCAGGACACGTATCCAGTGATATTCTTGTGGATAAAGTGGCTTCTATTGAGCTTGCTTTTCCTTACAGCTCAGGTTAGCAAGTGTTAGGTATTAAATAGCAGAGATCGTGATGCTTTCATTGGTGTTTATAATTGTTCTTTGACTTACAATCTTTTTTCCTCAATGGTAAGACTATATGTCCTTACCCTTTTGGTTCCCTTTCCACTGCATATCACAGTGTGTGATGCACAAGAAGTGTCCACATCTATGCCTTGAAATAGAGGAAAGTCAGGAAAGAAAGCAGAAAATGGACCACGAGAAGAAATAAAATGATTTTCTTGAATCTGTACCATAACATGGAAATCATGCAGAAAAATGGAGATGGGAAGTATTTGCTAGAGACAGAACAATCTGAATGGTCATGATAATCAGCATACTAACAAAATGTTTGTAGAATTGTATGGTGCCTAAGAGCTTACTGGACTTGGTTACATTTTAGAAAGCTTAAAAATTTATGACAAAATAGATATAAATTTACTTCTCTTGACAGTAAATAACTAATGATATAAGTGGAAATAAGTCTTATACACAGTGCCCTAAAATCATTAAGTCTATATAAAACTATTTAAATTCTGTGTCATATCGATGATATGCCAGTAGCTTTAATTTTTAAAAGTAGAAACTCTCTTAATCAGTTCTAAGGTGCTAGAGTGGTTGTACACACCACTCTAAAATATTCTATCATGTATTTCCCAAAGCAGATAGAAATCTAATTGCTTATAACACATTTTCAGCCTTAGTTAATATAATTGTATGAACAGATATTTATATCTTTCAAGTTTTAGCCTCAGTTAGGTCCATCTCATCTATGGTCTTTGAATACTCTTGATTAGAGCACTAGTTACTGTGATAATAATTTCTTTACATGTTGCTCTTTTCCAATATTCCACATCGTTTTTGAGAATCTGTTTCTATTTCTCTCTCTCATGCCAGGACTTAACCATAACTAATATAACAGAGCCCATAATAGCCCAGTGCAAAATCAACAAATGAATAAATGATGGGACTAATTAAGTAGTCAAAAACATGAGTGCTTGTTTTGTGCTAGAATCACTATTATGAAATGTTGGGACTATAAAGATGAATCGCATGTATGTCATGACCTGAATGAGGTTACAGAAAATATTACAACATAGAAAATGATAAAACCACCAACAAGAAATTATCGTGACTGTGTGGTTAAGAGCTAATTCATCTGCATCTGTGTGGATGTTGAAAGCATATGCTATCCATGTTTGTGAGGGCAAGGATCTTTTATTTGACTTCGGTACTTCTACTTTTAAAATTGTATAGGGATTCTTCATATCTTGTGAAAAGTCTCATAGTAATAAAAAAAAAAAAAACAACACAGCATATGCTGGGCATGGTAAAGGGAGGCAGGAAAGTTAGTTAGGGAAGTTCAGATTTAGTCCACCCTGAAATCTGTATCAGCTCACTCTCAATTCTGAATGAATGACCAACCTCTACCAGTCACAGATAAAATCAATCCCATCTGTTATGCTTTCTGAATTACCACTGTTTATATGTACCAATGCAACAATGTGTAGAATCCTCTTCAGGATATAATGGCAATCTGTGTGTTGAGAAAAGACCTAAGGCTTGAGAGTAGTTGTGGTACTTTGTATATTCTCCACCAAAATAAACAAGGCTAGATAATTATAAATTTTCAGACATGTGATGAAACAGAGCCAGCTAGAATGTCTCAAACAAATATAAAATGATTCATAGAATAAAGAAGAGACTATTTCACAGGAATGATGACCACAATTTTTATAGATATCTTTATACATTTGGCTTTCAAAATCTACCCAGCAATCAAAAGGTAAATATAAACATTATAATAATTTCTTACAGATCTTATTCTCAAATATTAATTACATTCTTTATGCTTTACTCTTAGTAAAGTATGTTTTTTTTAATTGTTGGATGATCAGGAACACTTTTTAAAAATAGAGTACAACTGAAAGCAGTGCATATCATTGTGGTTGCAGTAGGCAGAATGACAACCCCCCCACACACCCCTGCAATGTCTTCAGACTTATGTGTATATGTTACATTACATGGCAACAGGGACTCTGCAAATGTAATTAAAGTTAGGGGCCTTAAAATAGGGAGAATATCCTGGATTATCTTAGGTCTAATCTAATCGCATGAGCCCTTAAAAGCAGAGTTTCCTCTGGCTCAAAGTGGAGAGATGAAACAGAAGGAAAAGTTAGATTCAAAGTATGAGAGAAACTCACCTCATTGTTGCTGGTGTGGGGATACATGGCAAGAAGAGAAGGAAACCAGGCAGCCTCTCAAAGCAAAGATGGTTCCCTGACTGACAGCCATTAAGCCAAGGAGGTTGTTCTACAACCACGGGGAACTGAATCTAGCCAATACCTGAATGAAGCAGATTCTTCCACAGAGCCTCCAGATAAATGCCCAGTCCAGATGATACTTTGATTCCAGTCTTGTGAGATCTTGAACAATGAACCTAGCTGAGCCATGCTCTGTATAGACTTCTGACCCATGAAGTTGTGAGATAATAAATGGATGTTGTTTCAAGCTGCCAAAATTGTGGTCATTTATTACAACAGCAATAGAAAACTAATACAGAAGCCCTGGCTCGGGAATCAGGCTTTTGAGGTTCAAATCCCAGCCCTACCACAAAGACATAATTTCAGAAAGTTTACTAATTGACCTGTACAAGTTTTCCAATCAATTTTGCAAGTGATCAACCACTACAGCTAAGCATAACCTTGGTAAAGTTATGTCTCCACTCCAAGGCTCTGTATTTTCACTTGGAAACTAGATTTAATAAAAACAATACCTTCCTCATAGCTTTGTTGGGGGTATCATTAAAATACTGCAAGTAATATATTTAGCTTAGTACCTGGTATATAGCATGGGCTCAACAAATATTAGCGATTGCCATTTAAAATAAAATACATTTGTTGATACATTTAGCTAGATGTGTATTTGTATTTTACCTTGAAATATATCAAAAATAAGTGGATTGAAATACTGTTGGATAAATGGATAGATAAATATATAACCGAGCATGTATACCATAGTGTTAATGGTAGAACAGAAGTGGTAGATATATGGATGCTTATAGAGAAATCCCTTCAGCTTTTTGTCTGCTTGATGATCTGTATTATAAAAATATTGGAACAAAGCAAAATTCATGCCAGCAGCTTTTCAGTAAGAAAACACCTTATGTTAGGATGAAACAGATAGCTATTATTAGCAAAATTACAAATTTTGAAAATAAACCTTGCTTTTAGCCTTCGCTGTTTCTCTCTGCCCTGTCCCTGAGGTTTTAAGGGAATCAAATATATAAGGAATGAAAATCCTCAATGCAAAATGAAACTTCTATATGGCATATTTTTATTATACAATTAATAATTCTTCGCAAGGTGGTACATTGGTATGTTTTAAATACTCATTAAATCAACTTAAATGATTCCATAACACCGCTGAAGAAATGTAACATAAATTTAATGATAGCTCCCCTGCTATCCGTACACCCTACCTGTCACTGCATTATCACCGCTGTTCAGTATTGCTTTCATTAATTCCTCACTGACTCCTCCTTATACTGACATCCACATCCTCTAGTTGATTAATTAGCATATGAGGTTGCTTTAAATTCTGAATCATTGTAAATGCTGAATTATTAAAGAAAGAATGATAAAGTTACTACAAAGGTTGACTATAGACTACCAAATGTAGTATACACTATACAATTATCAATATCAAAAAGTTAAATAATCGTTCTTTTAATAATTATAGCCAAGAATTTTAATTTACATTTATTATAAATGGTTGACTTAAGGATTGTGAAATTGTAAATATCAAGTCTAGAATATATGTAAAATTTCTATGATTTAGCAGCTGCATTTGATATGAGTATCCTTACATAAATGTCAAAATTTACTTTGAGATTTTACTAAATCTGATGTAATTTTGAAATTTAGTACCTAAAAATATAGAATCTAGGCCTTATATGCAGGTGCAATATATACTAAAAATGGAAGTTAGGAAAATGTTTATAGACTTTAATAATCAGATGATAATTACAAAATGCAGTCTCTGTAATGTGTGTTCTTGATGCAATAAGAATTAATAAATAAATGAGTAGAACACCAAGATTACACAAGCAAGTCAAAATGAAAAGGTGTAAGCACTGGATTTGATGTGCACCTAGTTCCCATCAATAACCTTTAGAGTAATACTCAATAGACCTAGTGTAACCTAGCAAGAAAAAAAAAATGATGTACTCTTTTCAAGATACATAGGGAGAAACCTAATTTAAATTGACATTTTTCTAACTCATTTATAATAAATTACTTGCTCTCCCATGTGAGTGGGGAAAATGGTATTTCTAGTGTTTATATTACAGTGATTATGACTGATTATTCATCATATTTTCTTTAAAATATGCATTCCCATAATCAGGTAAAATGTAAAGAAAAATTTTAACCCCAAGAACAATATATTTCATCATAATTAAGGAAGTGCTGAGGAAACCCATTGATTCTACAAAGGTCAAGTTGATCATAACGAGCAGAAATAGCCTAGCTACTAAAACTGAATGTAGATGCTCTAAAATGTTTCAAATTGTTCCCAGTATCAAATACATTTCACTTGCACAGGGATCATTAAGAAAAAGTCAGTAATCATTCTGTATGTAGAAAGATGACGCATATAAGCCAAGCAAATCAGCTGTATTCCCTGGCTCAGCAGTACTAATTACGTGAGTAGGAAATAAGTAAGGAGGGCAAGGGGAGAAGTAGAGCTCCAAGAGGGTACTGACCCCAGAAACACCTTTAGTGAGTGAGTCAGGGAAAGGCTCATGGAATAAACATACCAGTGTTATCTTGGCCTCTTCAATCACATTTTCACATGAACAGTAGCAAAATTAACATCAGAGCCAAATGTATTTGAATTTCAATTCATTCTTCTCCATTTGAACTAGAGAATACCTTAATTTCTCTCTGTATCAGTGACATGGCCCAATCAAAATGGATAACAGAGGATCATTTAATGAAAGGAGTGAGAAATCTATTTACAAAGATATGGAAAAAGTTAAGGAAATGCATGAGGGATGGTGAGTCAACCCAGATTTGGCAATAGCAGAAAGTGATTACCATCCCTAATCATGAAGAGACAAAAGAAGGGACAGTATCAGGAAGAGCTGGCCCTTTACGGGTGAAGGAACATAGCCATTGCCAATTTAAGGTCCAGCAGGGAGGGAGATGGAGGTATAAATACAGATTTCTGGTCTTCTCTTTCTGGTCTCTTGCCAGTTCCCCCAACTGACTGAACTCTAAATGAATACAGAGGGCAATGAACATAGCCCATTGAACATACCTCTACAGCACAAAGAAGGTGGGGAGAGGATCTGGAGAGGCAAAGAATATCCTGTATGTTTCATACCACCCAACACAATTCATTATTTTAAACAGTAGAAAAGAGAGGAATGAGTAAAAATATTGAGAACGAATCAAAACACGGCACAACTCTCTACAGCTTTCAGCAGTGACTGAGTCAAGTGGCTCAATAATTCCATGAATGTGAACTGAGCCAAGTCAGACCTCTCCCAAAGTGATAAAATATTCAAATGGTAAAAGGGAACTGTTCCCCATCTGAGTAGAGAGCACTCAGATTTTTACCATTAAGTGTGATACTAGCTATAAGATTTTCTTATATGCACTTTAACTGATTGAGGATATTCCTTTTGTTTCTAACTTGTAAAAACTTTTTATCATGAATATTCATTGGTTTTTTTGCATCTATTGAGAAAAAATATATCATTTTCCTCTGTTAATTTGTTGATATGGTGAATTACACTGTTTTGTTTTCAAATAATAAACCTACCTTGCATTCCAAGGGAACACCTCAATTGGTCAAGATGTTATATATTGTTAAATTCAATTTGCCAACACACGATAATGATTTTTTAGTCTATACTCAAGAAAGATATTGATCTATAGTTTTCTTATCTTATAGTATATTTTGTTTTGAATCTGGATAAAACTGACTTCATAAAGTGAGGTGGGAAAACATTCCTTCTTCTATTTTTCAGAAAGTTTTTTGTAGAATTGATATTATTTCTTCCTAAAATGTTTTATAGAGTCTACTAGTGAATGTATTTGGATCTGGAATTCTTTTTGATAGGAAGATTATTTTAGACATAAATTCAATTTCTTTAATAAATTTCAGACTATTGATATTATCAATTTATTTTAATAAGAATTTTGTTTAATTCAAAGTACATACAATTCACAATTTTGAAGTGTATAATTCAATAGTTTTTAGTATACTACAGAATGTAAAACTGTAACAACTATCTAATTTTAGGAGTTTTATCCCACCAAAAAGAAATTCCATACCCATTATCTGTCACTTCCTATTTCTCCCTCCCCTCAGACTATGGCATCTACCAATCTACTTTTTGTCTCTATGGATTTACATATTCTGGATCTTTTTAATAAATAAAATCATATATGGTGTTTTGTGTTTGGCTTCTTTCACTTAGCATAATGTGTTCATGGTTCATCCATATTGTAGCATGTGCCTATCAATACTTCATTCATTTTTGTGAACAAATCAAATATTATTTTATTGATATACTACTTTTTATTTATCCATTCATCAGTTGATGACCATTTGGTTTGTTTCTACTTTTCACTTTTTATGAATAATGTTTCTATGTACATTCATGTACAAGTTTTTGTATGAACATATGTTTTTGAATTTTCTTGGGTATATAGTTAGGAGAAGAATTGCTAGGTTATATGGTAACTCTGTGTTTAACCAGTTGAGGAAGTACTGAGCTCTTTTACAAAGTGGCAACATATTTTGTTTTCACCAACAGTGAACGACTATTCTGATTTCTCCACATCCTTATCAATACATTCTGTCCATCTTCTTTATTATAGTCCATACAATACTGTCCATCTTCTTTATTATAGCCATCCTCCTAGATGTTCCGTGGTTATCTCACTGTGGTTTTAGTTCGCATTTCTCTAAGACTAACAACGTTGAGTATCTTTTGATGTGTTTATTGGCCATTTGTGTATCTTCTTTGGGGGAATGTTTACTTCTTTGCATGACTTTTGATGATTTCACTGAGTTCCCTGAGTCTTAGGCATTTCTACAGTTCCCTATTGGACCATGGGCTATCCCCAGTCCTATGTGACCTCTGAAATTGTTTCACATTCCACTTTACATAATTCTTTCCCTGCATATGCACATGAGTACTCAACCAAAAATTGAAAGGAACTCATTTGCATATATCTATAACAATATGGACAGTCCCATCCTCTTTCATATTTTACTCTGCAAATTACAGCAGCTCTGACCTCCCCACACATTAGACTCTTGTCTCCTCTACTGAAAGAGATAACTGGGTTCTTTAAGATTCTCTCTCCCAGCCCAGTAGCCTGGAAGCTATCTTCACGGAGTCATCTGGGACATTGACAGATTCACCTTTCTTGTTTTCCTTCTTCGCAAGCACCATTACCTTGTGGCCTGGATATAGTTAAAATAAGAAAATCAAGAGTTTGGAAAATAAACTTAGAAAGTCAGAAATCATAAATTCCATTCTAAGAAATTTATCCCTGTTATTTTTAAATTGTCCTTTTCCTGTTTTTTCCAAAAAGGTAAATTAGTTAGGTAATTAGAAAAATCATTACAAACAGTGTGAAAGAAGGATTACAGGGCAAAATTATGATGAGGGCCTAAAACAGGGTGAAAGATGGCATTTAAAAATCACTCTAGAAATAAATTTCTCTACTAGGTATACCATTAAATCTAGAGAACGACACAAAGAAAAGTGTCCATAATGACATTAGGTTTTATAGCTTAAGAAAATCAGTGATAATGATGTTAGGGAAAAGACAAAAAGAACACAAAAGAAGGTTTTTTGTTTTTTGTTTTGTTTTGTTTTGTTTTGTTTTATGGGGGAGGAAGCTAAGTAGTTAAAATTTAGAATATATACTGTTGAGCATTCCATGTGATATAGAGCTAAATGCATTAAGACCTCAAAATATTCCTTGTCGATATTTGTAGACATTATATTTTATTTGGTAACTCTATATTAATACAGTGGAAATAAGTTGGAATTTGGTAAGCCAATGATTTTTTTCATCCCTTACAAACTTTATCTAAATCCTCATTCATTAGTAATTCCCTTGTCATAATAATTATCCAATTTTTCATCATCCTATTTAAATTGTAGCATGATTCAATTTTGGATACACCAAATGTCTACTTTGAAACCAGTGCAGATCAACTTTCCCTTGAGTTCATCCATGAGGTTTTGGCAGAAGAGTCAAGATGCCTAAAGAGAGTTGTAATCTTTGAACAAACTAAATTAAAAGATAACTCTCACTTAAGCATGTATTTAGAGCAAAGTTGAGACAAAATTTTAAAATAAGATCTTCTTTTCTGTACTGCCAATAGAAAAAGACTTTCCAAAGTTGTTTTGGACAAAACAAAATAAGGAAAGAAAGAGTACATGCCAGGGGGTGGTTAATTCCCCAAACTGCAATATTTTGGGTTCCAAATGCAATCAGCACCATAAGTTAGTTCCTGTTTCAGATGAAGACTGTAATTCATCAAACTTTCCCCAATATAAGTTTTTAACCTTTATCAAAGGAAAATGAGTTAAACTTACATTTAGACTGGAGTGCCAAAACTTTTTCCTTATTAATCAACTGCTCATTTCTCGCTGCAAGACTCCTTTGGAGATTTTCAACATGTCTAAGGCCTCTAGAGACATCATCTATATATCAAGATCTTTTGAACAAATGATGAGAATTTCAGCAACACTGAATTACAGACTTCCAACAGTGAATTTTCCATTTGACTGGATTTTATTCTCCCAAGAACTCCTACTAGCTGGAGAAATATGAACATTTGTTCAAAGTTAAAAATGACTTCCTGACTTCATCCATTACTGCAGAAACATCTATTCAGATTTGCCTTCAGTAATAAAAACTATTAAATTAATATTTTCAGTTTTAAAAGATATACAAGACCCAATAACTTAAAAATCAAATAACCTATGCAAATTTACAGAAGAGGAAAAGATTTTTGTCTAGTAATTATCTTCCATGTTAAAAAAAATACTTCAAGCAGCACCTGTGTGGCACAGTTGGTTAAGCGTCCTATTCTTGGTTTCAACTCAGGTCATGGTCTCAGGATCACGAGACTGATCCCCACACTGGGCTCCATGCTCAGTAGAGTCTGCGTGAGATTCTCTCTCCCTCTCCCTCTCCCTCTGCCCCCCACCTCCCACCACTTGTGCTGTCTCTCTAAAATAAATAAATAAATCTTTAAAAAAAAATCCACAAAACCTCAAGATCTGGCTATTAGGTATCATAGAAATTAAGAAATGTGTAACAGAATGATTTATAAACCAGTATTTGATATTGATTGATCATTGTTTGTTAAGAAGGATTTATAGCTAAATTCAGAGGCTCACTGGCATTACTTATCCATCATTTAAAACAGATGAACATCTACTGCATTTGTAATGATTTTCACAAAATGAAAGTTTCTAAGAAGCTACTCAAACCAATTCTAAAATTTATGATAAAACCCTCCCAGGAAAATCGTATGTATTCCTTCATATTTCTAATGCTACAATGGAAACGTTTCCCTTAATTTTCACTCAGTTGACATGACTAATAAGATTATTTTTTCTGTGAGAGTTCTTCAACAATTGTCAGTCACTAAGTGCTGCATGTAGATTTGCTTACCATTTTGGGCACTCTGATAGAAGGTTGAACAGTACAGAAATGGTCCAGTGGGGGAGGGAAGAAATGACATCCACAAATAAAGAAAGAGATTTTGGTTCTGTTTCTAGACAGACATACGCAAACATTTTAACTTCTTTGTAATTCATTCTTTGATAAAATGGGAATCCATTCATCTAACAATATGCCCTATGCAAGAAATTGGGCTAGACAGCAGTGCCAGAGTAGTGAACCAATCAGACACAGTTCTTGCCTTAAACAGAAAATTTTCCTATTTGCAATCTCAAATGTTACATAGCCCAAGTTACTAAGCCAAGATTATACTGATTCTTATGACCTAGGGTTACAAATATCTGTTCTCCTTAGATTCCCTGTCCACAGTTACAAAGCAAATGGGAATAAATCCAGGACCAAACAGATGGAGAATAGCTAGGTTCGTTAGGCAACATTCCAAGTGTTTGTTTCTGGTAAAAATGTAAGGTAAAAAAAAATATGCCACTGAATTCCTAGCCATTATGCACTCACAGCTCTGTGTGAATGTGATAATGATGGTGGTTAAATTAATGTGTTCCTCTTTGCTATAGGGCAGATCTGTGTTATTTCAATCATGCATTCAAACATTTACTGTGTGTAGATTCTATGTTTAACTTTCCTAATATTAATGTCCTTGAGTTCTTTCTAGAGAAAATAAGAGGGATTTTAAAAATAGCTAGATAAAAAAAATAGTAAATACACATATATGCACAAGCTTCAGACACCGCTTTGAAATAAATATTTTTAGTCTAAGAGAGAATTGGCAAGCTAGGATATAATATTGATGTTACAGGACAGTCTTGTAATTGCAGCACTCAATTGGTTGGTTTTGACAAATGACTTCTCCTCCCCACACCTCATAGAATTATGGCTATCACAGTGGACATTATCTCTGCCCACTCATTTCCTCATGCCAATGACCTATCTTAGCTCTTTGGAATAATGCAGGTTCATTATAAGTCCACACTTTCTATTATTAATTATGTACTATGGATAATAGCACCCTACATGTACCTGAAGCATGATGATACACTAATTTAATATGGTTTATTCCTTTGACAAATTTGCAATCATTTGAGAAGGAACTAAGAATTTTTCATTATATACATTAAATTTCCCTTCCTCTCCTTTCCTCTAATCTCAGAAGACAGATGCCCTTCCAGTTAAGACTAATCTGTCATTTTAAATACTCAGGTTTCTCCATTAACAACTGGGTCTCAGTTCTATTATCCTTTGTCTCTTTTGTATATGTGACCTTTCTCTTCCCTGTCACCTTCAATGAAATACCTACAATGAACCCAAGTCCCTCTCATTCTTTAAAACAACGTTTATTTTACTTGGCATGCTCCCACCACAACCCTCCCAATACACTGTCATTTTCTCTCCTCTTCCTCTGTCAATCAAATTTAAAGTAATAGTCTACTCTAGATGTCTTCTTTTTTATTTTTTAATTCAACTCACTGCAATCAGTTTCTCCTGAAAATGCCTTTGCCAAGACCACCAGTGACTACCTAATTGCTAAATCTAACGGACACTTTTAGGACTTTTTTTTTCTCTTTTCTTTGACCCTCAAGATACTGTCTCACTTAGCTCTGTCCTACTCCACTGAACATTCCTTTAAAGTTTCCAGCAATAGGTGTTTTCCCTTTTTATCTTATAAATGCTAATTCCTCAAGGATCCTGTCCTTGACTTTTTTTTACATTTTGTGCACACCTCCTGGAAAGTCTCATATAATCTTCTACTTTTATCTACCATTTAAATAATGAATACTTTTTACAACTGCGTCTGTGTTTCTGGCTTCTTCGCAAAGTCCCAGGATCCTTTGTACAGCTGCATATGATCTATATAATATACTTTATTTATTTGTCATAATCAAATTCTTCATCAGAAAAAAAAGGACTGAACAGGTTTCTCAAAAAATACTATGGCTAAAAGAAATGATGTCACAATCACATCCATTAAAAATAGGATTATAATTAATGTTTTGTCCCAATGCACTGTTTGCACATGCATCTTTATGCTAAAACATTTTTTTATAGATCATGTCCATTCTGAATGAAGAAATCTCTAAAGTCATTATGATCTTTGGGGGAGAAACAAAGATGTAAAGAAGACAAAAAACCAATTTAAATTCTCTTGCTTAGTTCACATTCCCATTAAAAAATATTCATCACCATCAAATATTCTCTCTTCTTTTTCTTTTTTTCTTTTTAAGATTTTATTTATTTATTTATTTGACACAGAGAGAAAGGAGGAAGCAGGCTCCCCACCGAGCAGGGAGCCTGATGTGGGCCTCGATCCCAGGACCCTGGGACCATGACCTGAGCCGAAGGCAGAGGGTTTAACCCACTGAGCCACCCAGGTGCCCACCATCAAATATTCTCAACTCTTCAGCCTGAGAAGGAAAAGAACACCAATACTTCTGATTTAACCTTGATACACATTTATCACATTTATTTTAATAGCCACCGAAATGAAAATATAGAGTTAAGTTCGTTTCTTGAAGAGAAAAATCTAATTCATCAATACTGTGAGCATCGCTGGAAGCCCACTATGGAAATGTAGTGGCTGCTTAGAATGGGTTGTCATTAATCAATGATCACCCATGCTGTGACCTTACATGGAGAGACTAACTGGGATGGACATAAACAGAATTCTGTTAATTCCATCTTAAAAAGCAGTGTTTATTTTAGGAGGGTTGCATGTCTGGAGTATTTCCTGAGAGCACAGCAACCATTTGAATTCTTTGCTGTTGCATTTTGGTTTTGCCAAGGGAAATAATCCACTGTTTAGTCATTTATTTGTCTTGTACCCACTGCAAAAAGATCTACCACTCATTATTCTCATTCTCATTATCATAGGTCTTAAAATATCTTTTTTTTAAAAGATTTTATTCATTTATTTCCAGAGAGAGTGAGAGAGAGAAAATGAGAGCACAAGCCCGGGGAGCAGCAGGCAGAGAGAGAAGCAGACTCCCCACTGAGCAGGGAGCCCAATGCAGGACTCGATCCCAGGACACTGGGATCATGACTGAGCCAAAGGCAGATGATTAACCGACTGAGCCACGCAGGCGTCCCTTAAAAATATTTTTATACACATGTGTGAATTACCAATATCAACTAGAAGAAGAGAGTAACAGTATCGGTATACCTGAAGTTAGGAAACTATGTTGTTAGGCCACTTGTTTCAAAATTATTTGGGTGCCTGCTTAAAACCAGGACAAAACAAAATAAACAAAAAAACCCAGATTCCTGGACACACACCCCCCCCGGAAAATCCACTGAATCTGAACATTTTCAGTGGAGCAAGTCTATGTCTTAATAGACTTTCAAGGTGATCCTTATAAACATTAATTTGACAACAAGACACATTTTTATTGCTTTTACCGAGTTCACCAAGACTTTGAACTTTGAACAAGAAGTCAGAAAGAGGTATTGAAAGCAGAGAAGGTTGTCAAAGATACTTTACTGAAAAAAAGAGAGAGAGAGAGAGATCTTATTTAGAAAAGGTTCAAGGAGATGCATGCCAGCGCTACTCACCTGAGAAAATGCCAAAGCAAGGAAGGCATTCTAGCATGATGTTTTAGAGACCTCGGGGACCTAATAAATCACATTATTTACTGTCTACATCTTTAAGATCAGCTTGAATGCCTTTGCTCTCTTTAGAGTTAAAATAACCAATTCACTTCACTTCATTCTGCCGTACAAAAAGCAGTCGCTTCAAGCATCCAAGTTGGCCCAGATATAATAATAAGGCCAAGTCTTGGAAAGGAAATGAAAAAGAATAAAACATGAACCAAAATTTTACCTCTTTCTCAAAGGAAGCTGTGAATTATGGTTGAAAATATGCTGATAAAACTAAGCGATGCTCTGCTTTAAAAACAGCAGCTAGCGAAATACAATTTGGCAACTAGGAGGAAGAACACAAAATTCTCTTAAAAAAGAGATCACGATTGAGGGTGAAATTGTCGTATGTGGACAAGAATTTTTGTGTGAATTTAGTTCAGCTCTAACTGCTATTCCACATCCATAAATACTACCCTTATTCAGGCTTTCTATCTTTTTCTCTAAATGCATTTTCTGGTAGTGGCTAATATAACTCTTCTCCGGCACCAAGGAGAAGATGTCTAAGCAGAAATATGGTAATGCTACCTTTTAAACTATAAAATAAAGTAATTTTGACTTCGGAGATATGACTACTTTGTCTTAGAATTTTTTTTTAATTTCTAAAGAACCCATGACAACATAGCTATTAGACTTTATTTTTCTTTTAAACCTGCTAAAGAAATTCGTAAAGTAGCATAGAAGAAAAACTAACAGTAACCCATCTTTGAGCCATAGATTCCTTATATGCAAGACTAAAACAATATCTTTCCCTAACTGCTTCACAGGGTTGATGTGTCCATGTGTTCCAAATGGCAAAATGTGTATCAGCTACCTACTGTTGTATAACAAGTCACCCTACAATTTAAGAATTTAAGAAAAAACTATATACTAGTTTAGTATTCTACCTAGACTAGGTTTAGCTGAGGGGCATAATAATGGTGACCCCCATAGGCATTCGTGAGAGGGATATTTGGGGGTTGGATAGTTTGTAAGGGTCTCACTCACAGGTCTGCTGTTTTGCTAAGACTTTTGTTCTGGGCATTTCTGTTCTTCTCCACATGATTTCTGCAGCATGTTCCAAGAGAGTTAAGTCACAATATGCAAGCATCCATCAAGCCTCTGCTTGCATCACATTTACTAGTGCCCAAATGGCCCAAGCAAGTCACATGGTCAAGCCTAGAGTCACTGTGGGAGGAGACTGTACAAAGATGTAGATGCCAGAGATAGGATTCATCAGAGATCATTATTATCACAATCTACCGAAAGTGTATTATAATTATTTTGTAAGCTGTAAAGAATCATACAAATATAAGAAGTGTAATATTAAAAGTAGTGAAATAATAAAAGTAATAATAAAGTAGTAAAATTTATAAAAGTAAATTTAAAATAAGCCTATCAATGCCTTTGCCCCCTTGACCATTGACCTTATTTGCTACCATGTAGAAAATTTGACTGATTTCAAATTCATCACTTTTTAAAAATGTCCTTTCAAGTATATATCAATGGAGACACAACTGGGAAACATGTCTGCTCAAGAGTAAATGGGAAGACCAAGAGGCAGGAAGACAGAAAAGAATATCTGACAGTGCGCCAAAAAAAGAAAAAAAAAGTTAGGCAAATGAATGATCACGGGCTCAGCGAAATAAAGGTTGGAAATAGAGATATATAATTTATCATTTTTTAAATGCAATGAGGGTCATAGACTCAGAAAGGTGAAAAAAAATTGAGAGATTGTCTATCTCTTCCAGAACATTAATGCCATTCCAAAAAATTTTTAAAAATACACCTATTCTTTAAAAAGAAGTGAAGAGAAAAAAAAATCACTCATTTCTTCCATTAGTTCCACTCAGCAGTTATTAACTGCCACTGAGAGAAAGATCCTTCTTGTGTCTAACCTATGTTGTTCATGGTAAAACTTGGGCTTATTGTTTTGGGTCCTGTCCTTGGGCAACCTGCATGAAAACTAGTTACCTCCTTTACGCACACTCCTTTAGTTTACCTCCTATATGACATCTCTTACTTTTCTCTTCTTGGGTTAAACTTCAGTTTTCTAAACCGTTTCTCAAAATGTTTTATTTTTCAAGCTCTTGAACCACTTTCACTACACTCCTAAATCCTCTCAAAAAGTTCAACACTCATCTCCAGGGAATAAGGCTCCTTCATCCTAGATCTTGATTAACCAGAGACAACTATAATGCAGTTAACCTTTCCAACATTAGATTGTCTTGAGGATTTAAAAAATTGATAAATTTTCCTAGAGTAAGCTTAAAATAACTAGTATAAAATATGGTTAGCAAGTAGTAGTTATAGTAGCAGTAACAGTAGTTGACACTTAAGTTTTAAACATTCTCATGTACTTCCACCTTACTAAATGTACCATATTCTTGACTAACGCGTAGCTTCTCAGCCACTATACTAGAACTTCTTCACCTTCATTCAAGCAGAGTCAATGATTTCCATTTGTGCATTCCATTTCTTAAAATTTATTCAACTTTCAGAGTTATTCAGAATTTGAATCTACTCACTTTCAAAGCAAAGTTTCCATGTTTGGGTAATGTTGTTAACTAATATATGTTTATTATAGTAGATTGAGTGAGCCATAAAGTCATGGAGTTGGGAAAAGGGCAGTACCCCTTAGTGAGTATTACTATGTACCAGAGTAGGAAATCGCTTTGCACTTTGAAGGATTATTTGATTTAATTCCAGCAATAATAATAAATAATAAAGAATACTAACATTCAGGATTAAAAAAAAAGAATCATAAGACAGTTGTGGTCCTGGCAAGTACAAATCTGCAAAGGTGAATTTCTTGTTAAGCTATTTAGACAGACTTGTCATTCTCAAACCTAAAATCAAGGTTGGGAAAAGAAAAACAATAGAAATAGTGAAATCTGTATGATAGATTTTAAAGCTCTTTTTAATATATGATTTCAACTGATCACTACTATTCAAGTAAATAAGCACACTTTACCTTACACGAAAAGCTACACCCAAAACTTAGTGTCTTAAAACAAGTAATTTATTTTGCTCATGGCTCTGCAGTTTTGAGATGAACAGGCTACTCCTGCTCCAGATGACATCACCTGTTGGAGGTTCGAATAAAGAAGGAGATAGTCCACTTTCAAGACAGTCATGTAGATTGAAGATAGGTGCAGACTGTCAGCTGAGCAGTCATGGATATCGAGCCCCTCCATGGACTGCTTGGGCCTTTTCACGGCATGGTAGCTGAATTCCAAAAGTGAGAATACCAAGACAACTACATAGAAGCTGCATTATCTTTTATGCTCTATCTTGGGAGGTCACAGAGTGACACTTTGCTGTTGGCATAAGTCAGTCTGCCCATATTCAAAGGAAAGGAACACAGACACCTATCTCTTGATGGGAGAAGGGGCAAAACAATGAAGTAATTATACCCTTGCACTTCTTTTACTTTAAATGGTACAGTCCTTTGGCCCTCGTTCATTACCTCATTAGTCCCACTCCCAATTCGGAAACCAACTCTGTTTCTTACAGGGAGGATGTACAAGTCCCTGTTCAAGCAGGTCAGCAGCTTCATGATGAGTCAGTCTCGTAGGCCTAGAGAAATAATGATGTTGTTCAAAGAACTCTCCTTCTGGAAGTTAGGGGCTCTAAGATCTAATTCCAGGAGTTTCTACCAAGATATGTGTTTAAGATCCAAACAGACCTCCATTCTCTCACCTGTAAAATGAGGGGTTGGCTCTAGATGACCTCCAGGGCCTCTGAAATTTATAATCAAACTAACACTCTATCCACCTACACTCCCATAATTACATCTCATAACTCATGCCCTAGTGCACAATTTTTCTGTCTCTAAAAATCCACTTCTGTGACAAAGCTCCTAGTACCTTCTCCTACAACCTTTTCAGAGGACATCCTGCCTCCCAGGATTTCTGTTACAAGTACCTATGTTATTCAGCCATCCCACTTGACTAGGAAGGTAGATGTTTTTGGTAACTAATTCAGATGAAGTTCTAACTACTTGTCCTCCTGGAGACTGACTTGTTAGAGATTTATCTTCAGACTCAGGCTACGCATACTTTTCCTAGAATAACAGACCCTGTCCTTGATCCCCTACTCTCCTTGACCTTCACCTGATCAAAAAAGTTCTAGCAGAATCTCTGATTTTCTGGCTTAGAATCCCCACTGCCATCTGATCCTGGGTTCTTGTGTTTATTCTGCATGCCTTCCTCTTTTTATAAGTGCCTTTAACAAAGTACCCAGTGAGCTCTTACATTTTTCACCTTGATTTTTGCTTCTTTCTACAAAATAGTAGCAAAATCTTTCTACAAAATCTTCTGTAAGTCAACTTGAAAACTCCTATTATGTATGACATGTTTTGATGGGAGTGTTAATTAGACATATAAAACTAATTTAAGTGTCAGCAGTATTTTTTCTAATATGCATGTAGACATACTCTTCATCTGATAATAAAAATGACACGCAGAAGGTAAAGAATTATTGTGTAGGAGTAAAGATTGCCTAAGAAAACACTGCAATTCATGGTGAATGCTCATTTTTATATGACTGACATTGTGTTAATAATTATAATAGTTTTACTTGTCACCAGAAGGGGAAACAAGCAGAATACTAACTTCAGTGTAAAAAAATAGATTCATCAAATGTACTGCCTGATGAGTATACCATTACTTATTTTTTAAATTATCATCTGTTCTTTAAATTAGTATGTCACAATATCCACAGGGCACCAAATATTTTGAAATGCAAGTTACTGAAACACATGGGTATTATCCCCAAATATCCTTAAAATGCAAAATGGTAGGCTCTTCATGCATTCATATGTGATAGAGCAGATATAATAAATGAATTGGTTGAGTAACAACTCACAATTTAACATTTTATTAGAACTCTCCTATATTCTTTTTAGGATATGCACAATTCCCACTTTAAAGGGTCTGGGCAATGATTTATAACACACTATACATAGATTCTGTAAGTTTTATGTTGGCTACTGCTTATTTACATAGTGGGTCTAAGCCAGTTTCACTGAGCGCTTAACCTATTTTCCTCTCTCTTGTAGGAAAACAAAATGACAAGTACCATTCTTTTAAGAATTGCATAAGATATTGATCACATCCTAAGTCTTTCCTAAATCAATCTTAGTTCATATGACTAAATTGATATACAGTTTTGATACTTCTTTGATTATCTTATTTTTTTATTTGTGAAATCTGAGACCAAAACTGAATATAATGATTTAAAGGATTTCATCAGTGTCAAAGATAGTAGAAAGATCATTTCCAGAGTCCTGCTTGCCGTATATTTTGGCAAATGGTGCTACATATGTGTTCTAAGTTCTTTTGTAACTGTAAAATCAGAGAAACCTGTAATGGCTTTCTTCATGGGAAAGAAGACAATACTTAATCTATCATATAATCTGTAATCTATAATTAATCCACTAATCTATCATTTCAATGCTGCTCAGATGCCTATCTAAATGGGGTATTCATAAAATTTTACTGTCTTACCATCATATTCATATGGAAGATTAAGGCCTTACAGTAAATCAACCCATGATTCTAATTTATTTAAAGTCATTTGCACATGAAAATAAGTAACAATTAAAAAGTGGTCTGTTTTAAAAAAATAGTACCAAAAATGAATGTAACAGTTATTCTAGGAAAGAATTTGCATCTAAAGTGGTCAGAAAAGGGCACCTGGGTGGCTCAGTGGGTTAAAGCCTCTGTCTTCAGCTCAGGTCATGGACTCAGGATCCTGGGATCGAGTCCCATATCTGGCTCTCTGCTCAGCAGGGAGCCTGCTTCCTCCTCTCTCTCTGCCTGCCTCTCTGCCTACTTGTGATCTCTCTCTCTCTCTCTCTGTCAAATAAATAAATAAAATCTGAAAAATAAATAAATAAAGTGGTCAGAAAAGATGTCTACAAGGATTAAACTTGGGCCTGGAATTTGGATAAAATTTGAAGAGATGACAAAAGGGAAGAGTCCTTCCTGAAAGGTGAAGTGACCTGAGCACAGCACAGACATGCTATTTGTCTTGGCCAAACTGGGGACTTTAAGGAAAAGGCAGGGATAGGAGCCCTGAGCTTATTTCAGCACTTTACATACTCCAATTTCCAGGCTCCATCCTTGACAAGAACAAAGTAGCCTAGTTTTGAGATAACCAAGGTACACAACAATTTGTGGAATGGAATGTATTTCTGGGACAAACACCCAAGATTTAGAGTTTGAGAGAGAGAAGTTAAATATGAAAAATGTTTTGTCCAAGGGATGTCTGGGTGGCTCAGGTGTTTAAGTGTCTGCCTTTGGCTCAGGTCATGATCTCAGGGTCCTAGGATTGAGTCCCACATCAGTTTCCTTGTTCAGCAGGGAGCCTGCTTCTCCCTCTGCCCGCCGCTCCCCGTCCTTGTGCTCTCTCTGACAAATAAATAAAGTCTTTAAAAAATATATTTCACCCAAACTATAAGAGCTCTTAAATATCATGCTTAAGAATTTAGGCTTCCAGCAAATCTTAGAGAAATTGTATCTGCTGTATAAAAATTTAGTCAAGGACATAGCATCCTAATTGTAAATGAAAAAGCAAAATCCTCCAAAGGATACAAATCTATGATTCATTGTTACATGCACTTTTAATAAAATCCCAATTTTATCCTTTACTTGGCTATAAAATAGTAAATGAGATAATCTCTATCCAAACTAACAAACTTTTATAGGTCTTCCATGGCTGGCATCCAAACTATAACAACTATTCATTTAAAATGAGCTTTTAGGAGACATTTCCCCCTTGACTAACTTTTAAACTAGTCATGTTTAAACTATGCATGTTTAGCTCAGAAGCTCTACCTGGTCCTAATTATATAGGTAATACAGAGAAAGTGGGGTTTTTATCTTTTTTTCCTTCTATATATCTTCTTATTGTGAAGAACAACTAGTCATTTGAATTTTTAAAAACTAACTTGGTGACTACAACTGCAATATTTCATAGATTATTTTTTTTAAAGATTTTATTTATTTATTTGACACAGAGAGAGAGATCAGATCACAAGTAGGCAGAGAGGCAGGCAGAGAGAGAGGAGGAAACAGGCTCCCCGCTGAGCAGGGAGCCTGATGCGGGCCTCCATCCCAGGACCCTGAGATCATGACCTGAGCCGAAGGCAGAGGCTTTAACCTACTGAGCCACCCAGGCGCCCTATTTTACAGATTATAGGAAAAACATTTCTTCTGTGTATCTTATAGGTTATATGTAAAATAAAATAGTATTATTTAGTTGTTTTTACCAAAAACATAATGCAAGGTCATTGGCAAGGATTGCTGTGGATTTATAGATTCTCATTAAACTTTGGACCAACTTCTCCAAAGAAAAACAAAAAGTTTTTTTACTCAATTCTTCCTCAATATCTATCCAGGGAAGAAAGAATGAGTCAGCACTCCCAATTCAGTTTTTTTGCTTCAATTCCAACTCAACAGTTTGAGGATTTCTTCGGTCTGCCAACACAAACATTTTTAAAAAGATGATTTTATTTCTTATAACACTCTCTACATTATATTGCATTTCATGATGTAAATGATTGTGAAAATCTTTTGATGACCAATGAACTAAAAAAAAATCTTTGTGGAGATTGAAAATTGATAACATCTTAATCATTGTCTACCAAAATATTAGAATGTGAGATATAAGGGATGAATGGCCAATTCCCAGTAATTTAATGAATCAAGGATGCAAAATTTAAAGAAAGCTTTATAATCATTTAAAAATGAAATGGTGTGGGAAAGTTGGAGGAACCGTGTATGTGTGTGTGTGTGTGAAGCAAGCATTTTATTTTATGATTTTCCACTTGCTCTACTCCTTGTATTAGTAATATTAATGTGAAAAAATAAGTGAATCCTGGACCCACAAACTTCCATTCACTAATCAAGACTATATATTATGTATTTCTCATTATCTTTAAGTCTTCTGAAGACCACATATTTGCCTCTCACTCAAAAAAAATGTTCGGTAACAGAGAAACCAAGAAAATGCATATCATTGTAAATGAGAATAAAGTTTCCAGTTCAGCAGTAACCTTCATCTGTGGAAGATCGTTTTCTTTGCCAGTCTTTTAAGACGCTATGCTAATGAAAAAAACAATCACTAGGGGCTCCTGGGTGGCTCAGTCCGCTATGCCTTCAGCTCAGGTCATGATCTCAGGGGTCCTGGGATCAAAACCCACATCAAATACCCTGCTCACCAGAGAGCTTGCTTCTCCCTCTCCCTCTGCCTCTTAACCTATTTGTGCTCTTTCTCTTTCTGTCAAATAAATAAATAAAATCTTTTTAAAAAATCACTAGATGTGACAGATATATTTCCACACACATTCTAGTTCAAATTTCATATTAGGCATCTTTAATCTTTATTAGTGCTTCATATTTATAAATTAAATAGTTATTTTTTTTTCATTTAGGTTTTGACCTGTGTCCCAGAATTTCAATTATTCACTGGAAGGCATTTTAATTATCTGCCTAGAAACAAGAAGTCTAGTATAATTATCTAATAATGTAAAAAGGAAAATAATACATCAGAATACATAAATATGGTTATTAAATTTGGACAGAAAAAAACTCAACACCTTCTTATTCAAATTTTGGGCATCTTAATTAAGAGCTGCTACCAAAGATTATTGCAACAAATTCAATAAGAATTCCTGTTTTATTCAACTGGCAGTCTCAGTGCTTTTAAAACACTAACTTTGGACACTTTCAGGTTGGGCATAAACATTAGAATTTGCCACAGTGCCTAGCACTGCTTGGTATCTTGCTCTAAACCATTATCTGTTACCTGCCCAACCCCTGAGGTATTTGATTGAACAACCTCAAATCTAAAGGAGTATTCTGCACATCTATCCAGAGTCTACTAGCGATAGCTTCTGCTAAATATAGTTAGGCTTTACGTTATTATCTATATTACTTTTAAATTTTCAGAAAACCGCTCAACCTCATTCATTTGGATGATTCAGAAAAGTAAAATAACTTCAATTTCCTCTGCTTAACAGTTTACTTCATTTTTTACTACACCCTCATCATCCAATACATGTTATAGTCTCTAGTAATAGTGAGCTTATAGTTCCATGAAATATATTACATTGCCATGCCTTTACCATGTCTAGTCTCTAGGCTAGAACCATCACCACCCCCATCTTCAATGTATTCATTTGATAGATGCCTATTAATACACAAATGTCAAGGTCGCTTTTAGGAATGTTTTAACTCTCGTAGGAAGACTGAGTTGATCTTTCCTCTAAGCACCATTAATATATACATACTTTTTTGTGGTTATATTAAAGCTCTTTGATTGCATGGCCATCCATTTATTAAAATGTTGAGTTCCATCAAAGCAGGAACATCCCAAGTGCCTTGGGAAATACTTGAGATATAGTAAGTATTCAATAAATATTTTCAAAGGAAAAAAATTGTTGCATAAGTAACATCATCAATTTCCCAAGTCACTTTGAGAATTAGCGTAATAACACATTTAAGAAAATTGGATTCTGAAACCCACCTGCCTGCGTGCTAATTCAGACTTGGCTACAACTAGTTGTGTAAACATGGGTGAATTACTTAGACTCTGACTTCAGTTCTCTTATCTGTAAAACAGGTATAAAAAAGCAACTTCTGAAGGACATTGGGGAGGGTTTGTGCTATGGTGAGTGCTGTTAAAGGTGTAAGCCTGATGATTCACAGTCCTGTACCCCTGGGGCAAATAATAATAATTTTAAAAAATTAAAAAGATGATTGTTTAAATTTAAAAAAGGAACTTCTTTAAAGGATTATGATGAGAACTAACTTAGTAAATACATTTTAAAAATTTAGAATAACCCTAGCACATAGAAGTGCTAACAAATGTTAGCTATTTTTATTACTGAACCTAACCGTAGAAATAACATCTTTTTATGGGCACCATAAACATATGTTCCTAAAGGAAAACAAAAGAAACTGTAATCGTCACAATCCTTTGAATTTTAAGATTTATTCTAAATCTTGGAAAGGCTTACTGGCCACATGTAACTTTGCATATACATATGAAATACAGTTTCTAGGAAGAAAATATTATATCAGCATATTATTCTAATCAAGATTTTATGGTTATGTTTAATATAAATAATACATCGACATTTTACGCATTCACTTTTAATAAATAATGCCCTCAGGAATATCAGCAATGCTTCATTCACTAAATTTGTCTTCGTATGGCTACAAGAATAAAATGTGTGTTATAATGAAAACTCAGCTAAGTAAAGCATGACCTTCGAACCCCTACAGTAAAATGTAGAGGTAGATTCAATCTTCTATGCACTTGCAGTTCTTAAATTAATACTCAGGATATCTCTTTCCTTCAGTACAGTGGATTATATACCCTGCATGTGCCTTTTTGTTGAAGAATTAAAATTACAACATACATATATATATTATTTTGAACACATCACTGAGCTCATATGAAAAAGGAAGCAAGAACTCTGGGAAGTGAGTAAATACCAAAGATAATTTTACCTTGACAGTGTTCCCTGAAGCCAAAAGACTTTGAGTGTCCATTTTGATAACTGGATAGAAAGACAAGATTGGTAAAGCCCAAGGTTCTCACAACACATGGACACTATTAGGAAAACCTTGCACAGAAAACTAAATACAGGAGGAATAAACATTTCTATTTGAAAACATTAGGCAAACATGACTGCCTAGACCCTGAATGTGAGTGAAGAGAAAAAATACAATTTCCCTTGAGAATCTGTAACCACAGATCAGCTTTCACACAGCTTTTCAGTTAAAATTCATACCACCTGTTCAGTCCCAAAGTCCTCAGGTGGAGAATTTAAAGGTGTTCTGGGTTGGTGAAATGCCAGACAACTTGCAGAAACAAACGTAAACCCTCTCTGAAAGAGCTCGCCTTCAAACCACACCTTAAAGAACTCCCACAGATAAAATTCCAAGAGAAACGAACAGCTCACAATCAAAATTCACAACCTACAAAAAAACTAAACCACAATCAGTAAGAACCATTAAAATGTAACATATATAGGTAAGCAAGTAAGGGGGGGGAGGAAGGAAGAGAGGGAGAAGAAAAGAGTGACTAGAGATAGATAAATAGATGGTAGATGATAGATAGATAGATAGATAGATAGATAGATAGATAGATAGATAGATAATAAAACAAAAGTTAAAACAGACAACTGATTCTGGAATTATCATATACTTATATAACACATTTAAAGCAATTCAATCCCTAAGAAAGCAAGGTTTGATACTATGACCAGAAATCAAGCAGATTTGGGAAACAAGAACAAATAGGACATACAGAAAGGAAAAATATAATAATGAAATAAAATTTATTTGACAGATTAACTGAAAGCATTAGTTTAAGAGGAAATTAGTGAGCTGGAATAAATGTCTGAAATGTTATTCAAAGCATGGTGCAAATGGTCAAAGAGAAGGAAAATGAAAAAGAGGATAGGAGACATGGAGGTGGTGGAAGAAAGTCTAATCCATATACAATGTAGGTAAAAAAAAAAGAGCCAATAAAGAGAAAATGGAGCAAGTGTTCATTGGAGACATAAACCTGAAGACAATTTTAAGACAATGGTTAAAAGTCTCAATCCTCAGATCCAGGAATCTATATGAATCCTAAGCACAAAAACAAAAACAAATATACTCTTGGACACATCACAGTAAAATAAAAATTACCAAAATGAATGGGACGATCTTAATATTTGCCAGGGAGAAAAACACAGATACTCTTCAAAAGAATGTTATTAAAATAATTGCTGGTTTCCGGACAACAATAGAAGCCAGAAAAGAATAGTTCCCCTGGGTTACGGAGAGCAAATAGTTGTCAACAGTTCTATTTCCAGTATTGTAGATTTCAAGTCATTTTCAAACAAGCAATAATTGAGAAAGCATATTGCCAAAAGATGCTCACTAAAGCAAACTTTCATTTATATACTTCAGGCCAAAGGAAAATTATTCCAGATGTAATATTTGAGATGTAAAAAAGAATGGCAAGATGACATACTGGTAAATATGTGAGCAAATCTAAGCAAATATTGGTTACATAAATTAGCAATAAAAACCTTGATTGTGTATTTGTGTGGTATGAGGGAGTGAATAAACTAGAGTTAAAATACTGCATAATAATACAAAATACTTAAGTATTATTATATAATACATAATTAAATGTCTGACTCTTGATTCCCACTCAAGTCATGATCTCAGGGTTGTGGGATCGAGCATACATGGGGGCTCTGCACTCAGCAGGGAGTCTACTTGAGATTTCCTCTCCCCCACGCCCTCTACTTCTCCTCCCATGCTCTCTCTCTCTCTCTCTCTCAAATAAATAAATGTATCTTTAAAAAAAAACACGAATGAATTTCAAAATACTATGTTGTAGTAAAGTAAAAAAACATGTAGGAATTCATATGTTTCAAGTTCACAAAAGGTCAACACTCAACCATAAGGATGCATATAAAAGAAAAATTATTTGGAATAATAGTTATTGGGAGGGAGAGATGGTGACATGTGATGAGAGAGGGAGACATGGAGGGCTCCCAACAGTTAAGTAATGACCATTTCTTGGTCTCAGTGATGTAGCAATGATGCTTATTTTATCATCTTTCTTAAAGTATGCGTGCAATATTATATACGCTTATACATATACTATGGGGTTTTTAAATTATTAACATATAATGTATTATTTGCCCACGGGTACAGGTCTGTGAATCATCAGGCTTACACACTTCACAGCACTCACCATAGCACAAACCCTCCCCAATGTATGGTTTATCTCACAATAAAATTTTAATTTTACCATCAGGATTCTTTATAAAGGAAACTTACTTTAATTCCATTGAGAAGTTTTCATGATAGAACTGACTGGAGCATGTTGAAGTAGATGAGTTCCTGGGGTCCCTCTTCTCCCTGATATTTAATTAGTTAGCAAACATACTACTACATTTGTTGTATTAGGAGAAACACTGGTAGATTTAGATGGGAGCAGCTGAAAGACTGGCATCTCAAACAAGCCATTACTTTAGACAAAACTGGCTGTTCCAGCAGGAGCAGCTGAGATTTGGGGATCTCCCTTCCAGGGAATTATCACACCCGTCCTTGCCACTGTCTATTTCCAGACTCCCAGCCATGCTCTCATGGAGGGTCAGTGGCTCTCATTTTATGCAGCCTTTACACCTTGGCAAATGTGAGGCATGTAGGACTCTTCATCTCTGGCATTTATAGTGTGTGGAAGATAAGCTACAATAAATCAGACTGACTAAATTTCCCAAGCCCATCTGGTGCTGCTGCTGCATAGAAAGATGCCATCATGTTTTTAAAAAGAAATCTGACTGGCAATGGTGTGTCTTGAGTCATGAAATGTGTGAGCTGGTCACCCAAATAAGCAGGAGAGGAAAAATCACTTAAAGCCTCTATAATTCTGAGCTATTTTCACTTGATGTCATTTCATAAATCATATGGTACTGGAGCTACAAAACTAAATACACAGTATATAAATAGAGAATAGAAAAGCCTGTGGCTTTCTACAATAGTTACAACATGGCAACTGTTCTGTGAGATTTCTTTCACATTTTAAGCATTTGGAAAACTAAAATTTGTTTCTGTCAGTTTTCCTGTCTTTATTGACTCTATCAAGTACCTTTCAAGTTTCAACACACTTTTTTACTGATACACTGTGCAGTGTGCTAAGTATAAAGAGAGTTCCATAACCACCACCAGACAGTTTAAAGCCCACACAAGTTCAGGAAAATTGAAAGATGCTAGGTTCAATCCTGTCTTCTAACCCACTGTCCCAAGAAAACTGCCCCTCTTCATCATGTCCGCAAAAGTCTCTGGCTCATTTATTGCAGTAACGACTATCAATACACAAGTTGAATTAGAGCCTGATTATATAAACTGAGGAAATTATGTTCTACGATGCCTATAATGAACTCAGTTTCTCTCATGTACTCTATTTTAAACAGCTGATTTGGAGGCAGTAGAACAAAGGAAAAACAGAAAACTAAGAATAGCAATATTTTCCCCCCAAAAGCTGGACTCAAATGCAGTTTTAATCAACTGTCAGGGAAAAGTAAAACAAAGAAGAGTAGACTCACGATCACTCAAGAGAATGAAGGCAGTACCATCATGACTGCACAAAGATGCAGTACCAATCAGTTCATGTAGATTTCCTTCAAAGTCAGAGTTTGTGGCTGGGACAGGGAAAAATGAAGATAAATTGTCTTTGTGTTGGCAAGTCTTTATACGCCCTGATGTGCGTTCATGTGTTGTATTTAGCCAAGGATGAGAGAAAATGAGAAGGCTTGTTAAGTCTTCCAGTGACCTAACTTGAGATGGTGCTTAGCTAAGGAGAGGACAAGAGAAGAACTGATGGTAGACACTGCCTGAGCAGTTGAAGAGAAGTGGAGCATGGTTCCATAATGATGGGGTGAGGGAGGCTCACGTCACAGGGCCAAGTGTTTTTGATACAACTTATCATTTTCTCTCACAATAAAGCTTTGAGGCAGGTATCATTAAGATTATGGGAAATCCCAAAGAAATAGGACCACTTACATCTAAAAGAGGAGAAGATGTTGTCTGCAGAGAATATAAACAGGTACCTATGATGCAGCACTATTTATTTAAAGAAGATGGGGCTGGGTTTCAGTGTTTAGAAAGCATGTTCTAATAGTCTGATCTCAAGTCACCAAAGGAGATGGTTATATAGCTCTTCCTTGTAGTTTGTGAGGGTGGAAAAGTCACAGACATGCTAGGAAATGCCAGTGGATGTATCTATTGTAGTTAGATAATGCACTGAAGTCAAATGGACAAGATTTAGAGTGATAGTCAGTAAACTATGATCCATAGGCCAAATTTTTTTGTACAATCCATGCAGTAAGAATGATTTATACATTTTTAAATGGTTGGAAAATATAAAAAGATAATATTTCATATATATATAATTATAGGAAATTCAAGTTTCAATGCCCATAAATAAGTTTTATTAGAATGCAGCCACACTTACTCTTTTACATACTGTCCATAGCTAAATGACATGCTAACTGACTGAGTTGAGTATGGCCTCCACAAACTAAAATATTATCTCACCCTTTACAAAAATTTTTACCAGTCCTGCTCCAAAATCAGTGGATCTTGATTCAAATCCTGATTTTTGTCTAGCTGTGTGATCTTAAGAAAGTCACTTAATTTCTTTAAACCTCAGTGTCCTCATCTTTAAACAATACTTAACCTCGAAAGTTTATTGTGAAACAAAATGATAAACTATCTAAAGCACTTAACCTAGTGTCTGGCACATAATGAAAACTCAGAAGAAATTTTAGCTACAGATACTCTGCCCAGACACCTCTAACACCCTATTGAACTTTATAGCTTATGATTTTATATATCATGGGTTCCATAAGCCCATTTAGAATTTTTCAACATTATTGTCAGACCCAAATAAGTCCATTATCTTTTCAATTCCCAGCTAAGTGGCTAGTGTGTTTATGAGCCAGTGGGTAGCTTAGCCAAAACTAAAGCTCTGTACGGTATCAACCATGCCATATAAACCAATTTTGTTCAAGAAATATTTATTGAGAGCCCACCATGGTCTAGGGATAATAACAGGTGCTGCCCTGGTTCCTCCAGGTGCAGGACCTGATGGCTGTGTCCTCCTTCTTCCTCACTGACAGAACCTCAGTTTTGTGAGGAGTAGCAATGTACCCAGCTAAAATAAAACGCTACATTTTCTTACTTACCTTAACGGTAGGGATGATAGCGGTAATGAGAAGTAAGTGGGAGTCACCATTTTGACAGGATTGCCCCTTTTACTTTTTGTGCTTTGTCCATGCCCTTCCTTCTCCCTGAACTGTGTACATAATGACTAGAGCTCTGGCCATCATTTTGTGGCTATGAGGGAAAAACTTGAAAAATTGCAGAAACAGGGGCACCTGGGTAGCTCGGACGGTTAAGGGTCTGCCTTCTGCTCAGGTCATGACCCCAGGGTCTGGGATCGAGCCCCACATCGGGCCCCCTGCTCAGTGGGGAACCTGCTTCTCCCTGTCCCGCTGCCTGCCACTCCCCCTGCTTGTGCTCTCTCTCTGTGAAATAAATAAATAAAACGTTTTTAAAAAACTGCAGAAACCTAGACTTCGACATCCATGGACAGCTAACTTGCCAACTATCTACTTCAAGACTTTTTGATAAATCGAAAATTAAGCCTTTAATTTGTTTTTTGGTTTCTCTGTTTCTTGTCGCCAAATCCAATCTTACTATATCCACCCTGGAGGAGCTCTATGATCCATAGAGTATTTCTTTGGGCTCAGGCACCCAAACAGCAAGACTACAGTTCAGCAATCTTATTCAGCTCCTTAACATTTGTGCCTGAGTAACATTATGTGATCAACTAGCACCAATCACCAAAAAATGATAGAAAAAGATAAATAATGTATGTCATTCCTTGGAGAAAAGGAATTTGAGCTGCTGAGCTTTGAATAAGACATCCTGCCCGCTGACTACTGACAATGGTGATCTTAATTGACGGCATCTCTGATTTCAGAGCTTGAACTCTGTGCTGCAAATCAGCAATGCAATTACATGATCACTTAAAGACATTAAATAGAAACTTCAAACTTCATAAACCTGTGCTTTACCCACTCCCTCTGGAAACTTTTTCTCTTACAAAGAGTAGATTAAATGACAGGGAGTCTTTATTAATGTCAAGACCATTTAAGTCATAACTTGCTCAGACAGGTCACTTATTTAAGCTGCATTTGTATTTGGCCGATCTCTGTCATTAATCGAATACTATGGACCTTATTTACACAATTTACATTTGAAGTCAGTCAAAGTCAGTAGGAGACTTATTTACATTTTCTCAGTGTTCAGTAATGGATACATAAATTTTACCAATCTTTCAGTTTATTAATCAGTTCTCCGAATAAGTCTGTCATCCACCAAAACTCAAGCTGTGAAATAAAACGGCAATGAAAATCAATAATGTTGCTTTGTAAACCAAAAAAAGTCATTCTAATTTTCTGAATTAATGGAATCTAACTTCATCTTAATTGAAAGTGGGAAGAAGTTATCTGCACAATTTTACTGACCACCTTAAAAAGAATAAAACCATACATATATTCAGAAATCATTCATTAAATCACTGAAGATGATATTTTTAGATATGCCTCAAAGGGAAGGAAAAAGGGACCACACACTTTTAGTTAATAGCAAAAACAAAGTAACAATCTATATCCCTTAACTTTACATTGGGTAACCTTGGTTTTTCCCTACCAAGAGGGCCTGGTGCTTTGAAATCTAAAACAAGGTTTCTTCATGGTTATGACATTTCCCATGGCATTTACTCAAAAAATCAATCTGGCTTTTCAAGCACTGGAAACAGAGTCTTGTGAAATGAGGAAACCATAACAAGGCATCAGCCAAAAAAGTAACTTTGATTTTTTTTTTTTTTTTTTTTTTTGCCCAAAAACCTTCTGAGAAGCTTTATCTGAAAGTGGATCTGGTAACACTTCAAAGGCAAAGTCCATCTAAGAGGCTTTTTATTAACAGCAAGGTGATCTCCTTCTACAGATTTAATTTTAGTCCCCTGAGACTTTGAATATAATCAAGGCATAGAGTCAATACTGAGCAAAATTTAATTTGGTCTTGTCCTCATCAGACCCAAGAGATGCAACAGGAATGACGAAACTTCCCATTTAAAAGGCATGGCAGTATGGGGTGGAAATGTCATTTGTATAACTGAACTCTAAGTTGCAGAACAGTGTAGATCTTTGGTCTTTGTTTTTCTCCTAATAAAAAATGCCTTAAATTCCATTAAAGCTTAAGAAATATTCCACTGATGACGTTGGGAATACTAGCATGACTATCAGTTGTATACAGAACCCTAGTGGACTTAAGTCAAGAGATTTAAGATTATCGCATTAAATAATTAAAGATTTATTTGGGTTGGAAAAAATTCAGTGAGAAGGACCAGTCCAACCCCCTACTCAAAACAGATGTGTAATCTTAGGCAAAGCACTTGAGACTCTCCTAAGCTCAATTTCTAACCTCTCTGGACTATTATTAGAACTAAAAGGCAAAATGATCACAAAAGGGTTCAATCAACTACAAAGCAATATATATATATATATATATATATATATATATATATGTTTATATACATATACATATATTTTTTTTTACCATTTTCCATTTGATCTGGGTAACCAAACCCCTACATCTCCAGAGAGTTTTTCTAGACCTACATATTCAAAGCCCACTTCCAGAGATGCACATATACTCAGGAACCTGTATACTTAAAGTCCTTTGGGTTATTCTATTATGCAAATTTGCAACTCACTAAAACTATACATGAGTTAACTGAGAACAGGTAAAGTGTTTGACCACCTTTATTCCCCTGCACCTACCCACAGGTGTCTGCCCCAGAATAAATTCTTAATGAACAGATGATAAAAACGTAAAAACATTCTTTTTTTTTTTAAGATTTTATTTATCTATTTGACACAGAGAGAGAGATCACAAGTAGGCAGAGAGGCAGGCAGAGAGAGAGGGGGAAGCAGGCTCCCTGCTGAGCAGAGAGCCCGATATGGGCCTCGATCCCAGGACCCTGAGATCATGACCTGAGCTGAAGGCAGAGGCTTTAACCCACTGAGCCACCCAGGCGCCCACGTAAAAACATTCTTAGTTACTGTTATGGGATGAATGGTTTCCCCTATACACATAAATTCATATGTTGAGATCCTAACCCCTCAGTGCTTCAGAAAGTGACTATATTTGGAGATAGAATCTTTTAAAAAGGTAATATACCATTTAAATTTAAATAGAATTGGTTAGAGTGAGCTCTAGTCCAATATTAGTGATGTCTTTATAAGAACTGAAAATCTGGACACACAGAGAGATACTGGGGATGTACCCGCACACAAGAAAGAAGTGTGAGGACTCAACAAGAAAGTCGCTCTCTGCAAGGCAAGGAAAGAGGCCTCAGAAGAAACCAGAACTGCTGATATTTTGATCAAATATTCCTAGCTTCTGGAACTATAAAAAAATAAATTTCTGTTGGTTAAACCACCCAGTCTGTGATTTTTTTGTTATGGAAACCCCAGTAAACTAATGCATTTATTACACACACACACACAAAATTAAAGCAGTATTAGAATTTGTGATAAACAAAGGATTATTTTACATTTATTTTGATCAAATATTCCTAGCTTCTGGAACTATAAAAAAATAAATTTCTGTTGGTTAAACCACCCAGTCTGTGATTTTTTTGTTATGGAAACCCCAGTAAACTAATGCATTTATTACACACACACACACAAAATTAAAGCAGTATTAGAATTTGTGATAAACAAAGGATTATTTTACATTTATTAACTACATTGATCATTTCAACATAAGCTGAAGAATTTAATACCTTCCTCAAGATCACATGGCTGGGGATCCAAGTAAGTTCCAAGGCCAGGGTTTGAATACAGGTATAGCAGGTTATGTAATTATAACTCAAACGATTTACCCACTCTACTACAGCATTTGACAGTGCTCATTTTAGTAATGAATCTAGAATTATAACTTCTAAAACAGGATCCAATCTGTAAAAAATGAGAGTTGTCTTTTTAGAAACAGCATGGTTTTCTGATAAGTCAAATGCACACTGATATTATCTGTATTCAGAATCTCACTTGCCAATCATAAATATACTAAAGATTTCATTAAGATCTTAAATACATGCATTTAAAGTCTTGCTTAAATGCACTATCACAGTTTCACAAGTGATATTATGGTGGGCCATAATAACCACAAGAAATAGTTTTATTTTATTTTGTTTTAATATTTTATTCACTTATTTGAGAGAGAGAGAGATAGTGAGAGAGAGCACAAGCAGGGAGGAGAGGGAGAAGCAGGCTCCCCGCAAAATAGGGAGCCCGATGCGGGACTCCAGCCCAGGACCCCAGTATCATGACCTGAACCAAAGGCAGATGCTTAACCCGGTGCCCCAAGAAATAGTTTTAAAACACGTAACATAATTTTCAAGTGTAGTATTGATTTGGAAATTTTGCATCTCCCATGAAAAGCAAATGAGAAAAAAAGAAATTTACCAGAATATGTGTTTTGTGTCTATTCTTAAACAGGAACTACAATAAAAATTAAAGGACGCTAAAGTAGATTAAGCTTCATTCCCATTTATTACTAGGTTATATAAAATAAGAGCACTATATATCTGGGTATTAATGAGCCCATATCATTCAAGTTGTAGGCATGTCCATAGATTAGGTCTCATGTTGCAGAGATTAATGGACACTTAGATATCCTAAAGTATAAAGTTGGGTTTGCTTTTGCGTTCAAAAAGAGCCATGATGGCAACAATAATAAATATTATGTAAAACTTTATATTTTCCTAATTAAACTAGAGTATTAAATCTAAAATATTTTTGTAAACATCTATGGATTTATTCCTACAAACACACTTTCAAATGCAAATAACATCCACTCTAGTACAAACAAATTTTACCCAAAACCACATGGGAAACTACTTTCAAGTAGTAATGCAGAAATGAAGAGTTAAGAAAGACATGAAAACAGTCTGTCAAATGGAGAACTCTGATAGCTTCTAAATGAAAAATTCACTTTATCCAGAATCAGGGCCTTTTAAAGAATAATGTTCTGCAAAGTTTAACAGCACGTTGAAGCGTCTCAATTTCTGCTTAGTAGAGACCTTTATTGCCATCTTCTATTCCAGCATTATAAAAAAAGAAAAAAATTAACTCTGATCACTTGGTAAAATTTATGGCCTGGCAAGTTTTACAATCTAGAGCTGCCACATATAGTCACACAGATTGGTCACTGGCCAATTCTAGAATGTCATTCACATGGACTTGAATGTGAATAGAACCCCACTGGAGTCATGCAATGTTGTTTCTGACTAGGTAATACGTTTTTACTCTAAATTGTCTTATTAGAAGAAAACAGCCTTATTCCCCTCACCATGGTGTATTTCCATGAAGTGGGGAGAGGCAGTGGCAATTGAGAAGAAATATGCAGATGGAAGTATGAAAACATGCTAAAGAGGGAGATGATACCATCAATAGTACTAAAATCTTATAGTAACTTAAATTCCTTCAAAGTTATGAATTCTGTACTTATAATATCCCCACCATGTATACCATTCATTCAATCAACAGTGACTGAACCCATGGACAGACTGCTATGTAAGGTACTATTTGGTCTTATAAAAAACACACGAAGACATCACAGTCATGTTCTCATTCTTAACTGCAGACTGAATATCTGTTCCCGCAAAATTCATACAGTGAAACCTAATCCCCAGTGTGATGGTATCTAGAGGTAAGGCCCTTGGGAAGTGCTTAGGTCATGAAGGTGGAGCCCTCATGACTGTGATTAGTGCCCTCATAAAAGAAACCCCAGAGGGCTCCCTCAATCCTTCTGCCATGTAACGACACAGTGAGAAGATGACCCCACCTCTGAGCTGGGAAACAGTCTCACCAGACACCTTTATCCACCGACACATTAATCTTGGACTTCCCAGCCTCCACAGCTGTGAGAAATAAGTTGCTGTCATCTATAAGCCACCAACTGTATAATATTTTTGTTATAGCAGCCTGAACATACTAAAACATTCTTTCTCTCCATGCTGGTCAGTCTTTCTGTATGGCTAAGTTTTCCATTGAGCCAGTTTACCTTGTCTCAAAAATAAGCTTTTCATTAAAAAAAATTCATGTCATATAAATACCTTTCTAAAATATATTAAATGACCTTCTCATCTTCTTTGACAGAATACTTGATCTCAGTTTCATCATTTATAAAAGATTTGACTATACAGATTCCAAGATCTGGTTACTGAGTTTTGCCAAATAATCGAAGTCGTCACTTTCAACTTAAATGATGACTTTTTTCATGACATACTGAGACCATCAGCAAAGGGTCTGCTCGGGTTTATGGAATTCCTTTAAGCACACAAAATGGTACCTAATGCCTATGCCTTTGGCATTATTGATTATTTATGTACTTTCATTCTCTCTTCTCTGCTCTCACACTGTCAGAGGCTATGTCTTGCTATGCTTAACATCATCACTTCCCTTTGTTCTGACTGTTTTCCCACCTTGGGTTACATGCAGACTTAAAATCAGACAACCAAGCCTGCTAAAACCCCATAAAAAGAGGCTTGCCCGTGAAATGTTAGATTTTGAGAGAACAGACTTAATGACATCTGTGTTGCCTACTCATCATCAGAAAACCTCTCTTTCTCCTTTTGTTTTGGCTTCATTTTTTGGAAGAGGTAATTCACCCCCTCTCCCTATTTGCAGATTAGTGGAAGGGAATATTTTCAACTCCTCTGAGCAGTCTGCATCTGGGACATTCACATGGGAGACATATTTTGCTAGAGATTGAAAAGGTTAAGGGCATGACTTACTTCCTCTTTATTTCCTGTACTGAAGAGTAGGAGGATTTTTCCTCCTTTAATTTGTCCTCACAAAGCAGACTTATTTGACTGGTCGTAAAAGTGGATCTGCAGATCCAGATTTGTCTTTCTTTCTTCATGCAAACAAGCCTGAGCATGTGAGTTAATGCTCAGTTAGAGGAGGATGGCATGCCCCATTTGCCCCAAAGCCTAGGGCTGGTACTTCACCTTCCTGGAGAAGTTCATCAAGGGGAGAGAGGGATGATAAGGAGGGGAAGAGATGAAAGAAGAAAAGTAGGTGTTATTATTTTCATGTGCTTTCCCATTAATTAATAAAGCTGATGTCGTATTTCCTCTTTGTCTGTTGTTCCTTATTTCCTTTTTGTCTGTTTTACCAGCTCCCTTGATCAAAAATCCCAAAAGGAAAAGGACTGATAGGTCATTCAGGTAAGAGAGATATTATTGTAAAATTATTATGGGGAACAAACGAAGAGTTCTTGGAAGAAACCTATTTTTCAAATGGGATTCCTAAGCTTAAAGTCAACCAGATGGTGAAAAAGAACACTTCTCATTTGGAACAAATGCATTTAAGTTTCTGCAAATTAATAATTTGTTTTAATACCAGCCACTTACAGTTGAAGAATAATGAGCAGTAAATACAGCATCAAGTACACACAAATTTCTATGGATTGTTAAACTTCAAAAATATGAGATACATAATCCATGTAAAAAATATCTGTTTCTACTTACTCATTCCAACCATTTTTGTTCCATTTGTTTTTAAGGAAGCTGGTGACACAATCTTGAGTGCAATTTAGAAAATCTCACCACCAAACTTGGAGACTCTAACTTCAATGACTTAAAAAATATAGATTAAATTATGTAAAGCAAAAGATGAGTTCGTTTGCTGAAACCTAAAAATTTCAAATGTTAAGTGTTCATGTTAAAAACACTTATCATTTTGCTAGACCTTCTGTTAAGTAAGCTTTTCCTATGACCCCATTTCAAAACTGCCATGAGACTTGCTGCAAAGATTGGGGGTTTTCTGTTTTCTGCTTTTTAAAATTTTGTTTATTTGAAAGAGAGAGAGAGAGAGCACAAGCAGGGAAAGGGCCAGAGGGAGAAGCAGGCTCCCCCCTGAGCAGGTTGCCTTACTTGGGGCTCCATCCCAGGACCCTGAGATCATGACCTGAGCCTAAGGCAGACACTTAACCAACTGAGCCATCAGACATTCCTGCTGCAAAAATTATTTCTGCTACTGTGAGACAGACCCCAGGTGCTGTTCCCAAACTACTTTGGGAAAAAGGTACTTCCTCTTCATTGGAATTTTAAAGAATAATATGAAACAAGAATAAGAGAATTCAGGAATTCTCAAAACTCTTTAAAGAGAGGCACCTGGGTGGCTCAGTGGTTAAGCATCTGCCTTCAGCTCAGGTCAGATCCCAGGATCCTGGAATCGAGCCCTGCATGGAGACCCGCATCGGGCTCCCTGCTCAGCGGGGAACCTGCTTCTCCCTCTCCCACTCCCCCTGCTTGTGTTCCCTCTGTCACTGTGTCTCTCTCTGTCAAATAAATAAATAAAATCTTAAAAAAAAAAACTCTTTAAAGAGTTACCTTTAATACATGACTTAAGCTCCCTGTTATATGACTAGCTTCTTTTTGGTCATTTGAGAATATAGACCCAGCATCTGAACATTATTAGCCTGATATTTTGTTGTATTTTTTCCTATATCTTTTCAGTGGGGATATTGATCTGGACCGAATATGATTCTCAACACATGTATGTGTTGGTCCTGCCTATGTGCATTCAGCCCAGTCCAACACACTACCATCTAAAACTGAATTTGACTCACTTTGTTTTGTTCACAATAAATCAGCATCCATTTTGAGGATGATATTTAGAGGTTGTATTATTATATAAATATCTGGGGTGTCACAGGTCAAATTTTGCTTTCAGACCCACACATATTTGAATACATTTCACCGTGTGCACTAACTAGAAAATACCAGTTCCTAGAAACCATTCAGATTTCTGATTCTTTGCCAGTAGCCACTCTCCCTGCAGGCTCTCACTAAATGCATTTGGGCATAACTATTGATCCTTAACTGGAATGCATTCCTCTGGATTAAACTGCTGCCAGGTAGGATTTTGGTAACAGGCTCACTAGGTATTCACAAGAAAGACATGGATGTTCTCTGGGTAAGAAGATAACGGTCCTTCAAACACTAACCTATAACAACAGCAGTTTTATTTCCCCTCCAAAATCTATTCTTGATCTATGAAAATTGCCAATAGAACAGTGCCTGGAGTTTTCTATGTATTATTCATAGATCAAAAATGGTTGAAATAAAAGTTTCTTCATTTGTATGAACTATTCAAAATAGAGTTAATATTTGTTGGATATTTATAAATACCTCAAAAGCTCATTTAACAAAATCTGTCAGTTTTTCAAGTTTGTCCTTCCCAAAATTTACCACGAAAGGATCTACCAACCTACTGCAGTTATAACCCTTGTGCTTATACCAAGTCATCCTGCTACGCATGTTTCAATTTCTATTTCATTTCTCAGTGATTCCAACTTGTTGAGATCAAGACAGTGATCTTAGTTCCCTAGTAACATTTCACAAAACCATGAAATTCATTCATGAAAAATTCTAAGGAAAACTGATAGAAGGAGATCTGTATTGTTATCTCTGAGTCTGACTTTAAGTATTTAGGATATCTGCCCTTTAATGATTCTATTCCTGCATGTTATCAATGGCCTAAATATAAAATCTCAATAGACCTATAACAAGTGAAGAGATTGAACCAGTAATTTTTAAAACTATCTCCCCACAAAAAACCCAATCTACATAGTTTCACTAGTGAATTCCACCAAACATATAAAGAATACCAATTCTTCACAAACCATTCCAAAAAAAAGAAGAGGAGGGAACACTTTCCAATTCATTCTGTGAGACCCATTATTACACCAATAACAAAACCAGAAAAAGACAGCATTAAAAAAAATCTACAAAATATTCTTTATGAATACAGAAAAAAAATTCATCAACAAAATACTAGTAAACTAAATTGAACAAGATATAAAAAGGATTATATATTATAACCAACTGGATTTAGCTCAGCAACAGAAGGCTAAATTAAATCTGAAAATTAATCACTGTAATACATTCTATTAATAGAATATAGGACAAAAACCACATTATCATTTTAACTAATGCAGAAAAGGCATTTGACAAAACTGAACACTTCCTCATAATAAAAACACTGAAATAATCTAAGAACAGAAGGAAACTTCCTCGGGCTCCTTGCTTAGCAGGGAGTCTGCTTCTCTCTCCCTTTACCCATCCCTCCTCCTTGTGCGCACTCTCTCTCTCTTCTTTCTCAAATAAAGTCTTAAAAAAAAAAAAAGAAGGAAACTTCCTCATTTTGTTATAGGGAAATGTATAAAAAACCCACAGCTAACATCAAACTTAATGGCAGAAGCCTAAGATCAGTAACAAAATCTAATACCAGGAACAAGATAAGGATGTCCAGTCTTGTCACTTTCATTCAACATTGCACTAGAAATTCTCACTAGGAAAATTATGCAAGAAAAAGAAATAAAAAGTCTCCAAATTAGAAAGGAAGAAGTATTTCTATTTGCAGACGATATGATCATGATGACAAGGAATCCACTTCAAAAAGTTATAACTCATAAACAAGTTTAGCAAGTTTGCAGGATGTGAGATAAATATGCAACAGTCAACTGTATTTCTATACACTAGCAACACACAATTCAAAAGATGAAATAGAAAAACAATTCCATTTAAAATGGTATCTAAAATATTTAAGAATAAATTTAATAAAAGTACAAGATTTGTATATTAATAATTATAAATATTTTTAAGCTAAAGCATCTCTAACTGAATTTAATAAATAAATCCATGTTCATGAATTAGAAGACTTAATACTGTTAAGATGATAATACTTCCCAGTCAATTTACAGACTCAAGAAAATAGCTATCAAAATGTCAGCTGCCTTTTTTGCAGACATTGACAAGCTGATACTCAAATTTATTTGGAAATTCAAGGAACCTAGGATACCCAAAATAATTTTGAGAAAAAACAAAGTTGGATGATTCACACTTCTCAATGATAACACTACAATAATCAAGACAGTGTAGTCGTAGCGTAAGAATAGATATGTAGATTAATGGAATAGGATTGTAATTCCAGAAACAAACCCTTAAATTTATGGTCAGTTGATTCTAACAAGGGTGCTAAGACAATGCAATGGGGGGAAATAATTGTCTTTTCAACATGTGGTGCTGGGATATCCACATTCGAAAGAAAGAAGTTGGTCCTTTAACTTGGACTATGCATCAAAATTAACTCCAAATGGATAATAGTCCTAAGTGGAAGAGCTGAACTATAAAATTCTTAAAACAGGAGTAAATCTTTGTGATCTTGGGTTAAGTAATGGCTTCTTAGGTGATATACAAGTACACAGAACAGAGTCTGGCATATAGTTAGGTCTTGTTCCTTTATTTTTAAAATCTAATTAAATAATATGTTAACTGCTATATATTATATGAATAATGTGTCTATTGATATATTTTCTTTTAGGTCTACCATCTTGCTATCTTCTTTCTCTTTTTCTTATTCCCTCTTTGTCCCTTAATTCTTTCCTGCCCACTTTTTGTATTAATCAAGTATTTTTAAAACTGTTCTATATGTAGTTATTAATGTTTTAGTTAGGCATTTTTGTATGTATTAATGGTAACCTTTGGAATTGCAATATGCCTCAGTTACTTTTTAAAGTAATCTTAAATTTATTTTAAGATTTTTTTTACCTCTTTCCAAATAATTCAAGAGCCTTAAATTGAATAGTACCATTTCCCTCCTCCTGCCCTTTGTGTTTTTATTGTCTTATATTTTACTTTTACATAGGTTAGAGCCCTATAATATATACTTACCATGGTGGCTCCTGTCAATATTCTTTTATATTTACCCACTTCAAAGTTCTCATTCCTCCTTGCAGTTCAATGTTTACCTTCTAGAATATTTTCCTTCAGCATAAAGAACTTCCCTTAGTATACCAGTAGTGAATATGTTCAGCTTTTATCTAGAAATGTATTAATTTCCTTGAATTTTTGAAGAATAGTTTCACTGAAAATAGAATTCTAAGTCAGTGGGTTTTTGTCTTCCATCATTCTCTGAAAATGTCATTTTATTGTCCTCTATCTTCTGTAATCTCTTAAAATGTGAGCAATTCCTGTTACTCCATCAAGTCAATGTCTCCTTTCTCTGGATGCTTTTAAGAGTTTCCCTGTATCTGTAATTTTCCCGAATTTGAATTTATGTGCCTACATGTGTTTCATTTTTCCATCTAGGGTTCTCTAAACTTTTTGAACCTGAATTTTATTAGCTTAAGAAAATCCTCAGCCACTATCACTTTACTATATCACTATATACCACTATCACTATATTGTTTCCTTCATTCATTGTCTTCTTTCTGGTACTATAGTTTCCCAATGATTATACCATTTGATTATGCCCTAAATATCTCAAGTTTTTTCCTGTTCTTCTTATTCTTTTTTCCCATGTGTTTTAGTTTGTGTTTTCTATTTATCTCTCATTTAAGTTCATTAAACCTGTGTTCTGATGCTCTAGTCTATTGCCAGTCCAACCTAACGAGTTCTTAACTTTAGTATTAATAGAATATCCATTTAAATCTCTCTTATACTTTGAAAGGCTATAAGAAATTCTCCATGTTTTTTATTTATTGAATTCATCTTTTCTTTATTATGTTTAATAAATCAGTTGTAGTTAAAGTTCTTGTCTGCTAACACTACCATCTGGATTATCTGAGTGCCTGTTTCCATTGTCTATTTTCCCTTGATTTTCTAGCATCTTCCCTTCCGTTTTAAGTTTTCATTTATATATCAAACATTGTGTATTTTAAACAACAACATAATAGCTGAAGTTGAAAATCTTCCCCAGAGCAGATTCATCCTTTCCACTGTTAGGTAGATAGTTTGAGGGGCTAACTACCTAATCCAATAAGGACATGAGATAGATCTGGGATACTTTGCATTCTTTGTGTGATTCAACACATCTCTAGATTTCAGCTTCTAAGGGTAAGACCTGCAGAATGTTTGTTCTGGGCTTCTCCCACTAGCAGGATTTTGCTAAAACAGCAGTGAGAGAGCATATGACTTTTCACTCTGCTTTTACATCCCAAGATTAATCTTAACTTCACAAATGTTACAATTTTCACCATTAGTTCATTAAATTGTCACAATAACCCTGAGATCACTACTCTTATAATTTCTGTTTTACCTGTGAGGAAACTGAGCAATAGTGTGATTAAGAAACTTTCCCAAGATCATTTATTAGTTAGTCACAGAGCTGACATTTGAACCAAGGAAGTCTAGAGCTAAGAACATGCTCTTAACCACTATACATTCATTACTGCATTTCATAGATATTATAAATGTTCAGAATGGGAACTGGTTGATGCAGCTTTCTGTATAATATTTGTAACAATTAAAATTACTATAGATCTATATATATATTTAGGCACATGAAATGATAACATATGTATATTGTTAAGTAAAAAAGAGAACAAAGCTATATTATTTAATTTTTGTAAAATATAACAGAGCAGTAGGTATTTCTGTATACATATGGTAAAGATGTGTGAACATGTGAAAAATATAGAACAATATACATCCATATAGTAATGGTGATTATCAGCAGGCATAGGGTTCTGGGTGAATTTTTACTCTATTACCTGTATTTTTATTTTCTGCTTTTGTTTCCATTTAACAAGCATGGAATACTATTTAGTGTTTTTTTATTTGTAAGANCTGTATTTTTATTTTCTGCTTTTGTTTCCATTTAACAAGCATGGAATACTATTTAGTGTTTTCATTTGTAAGCTAAAATTCATTTAGTTAATCCTACAAAGAGTAACTTGAAGGATTAAAAATAATCTAGAGGCACCTGGCTACCTCAGTCAGTAGAGCACATGACTCTTAATCTCAGGATTATGAATTAAAATCCCATGTTCGGTGTAGAGATTACTTAAAAATAAAATCTTCTTTAAGAAACCAAGAATTTTTCCCAAAAATATAAAGTTAAAGCTCTTTATGGGTCACATTTTTCTCTTCAGAAGTAGTGGTAATTACAAGCTAAAAATCATTCATAAATATAATGCATGAGAAGAAAATCAGAGGTCANATGGGTCACATTTTTCTCTTCAGAAGTAGTGGTAATTACAAGCTAAAAATCATTCATAAATACAATACATGAGAAGAAAATCAGAGGTCAAAAAAAAGGGGGGAATCATAGGTCAGTAGTGGAATGACATAACAAGGAAATGACACAAAGAAAATAACCTTGAAGTTAATGTATGTAGAGATGCATGAAATTAAAAATAAGTAAATAAATAAAAGTTGATAACTAGAGCTGTCTTAGCAGAGAGCTCTTTCACCAATCTGAGTTGTAATTGATGAATTCTGTTTATAGTGCTATGCATTTTGCTCTTCTGTTTTCTCAAAAGAGAAAGATTGAGTTATTAAATCATACATTCTATTGGATAAATTACTTTATTATTTTCATTTTTAAATCCTTTCTCTTTTCACATAACTCCTATTTTATAATAGAAGTTAATCATAGTTGTATATATGACAGTATCCTAAGATTTTCTGACACCCTGATGGCCTTAAATCTATAATGCATAAATAAGTTATCTTAAATCCTCAATCATCATTTCCAATTTTGCTTTAATCTCTGCTTTTTATCTTCCATATTTGAATGACAAATCTTTGTTAAAAATGTATAATATGAGATTGCCAAAGACCAAAATGAGCTCCATAGCCAAGTAATTTGGAATTCCTCTCTCCGAAAATCTAATTTCTCCTTACTATTCATCACTCACCCTCCCATACCTGCCAAAATGAGCACTGCNCCATAGCCAAGTAATTTGGAATTCCTCTCTCCGAAAATCTAATTTCTCCTTACTATTCATCATTCACCCTCCCATACCTGCCAAAATGAGCACTGCTTTTTTTTTTAATGAATGATTTAAGAAAAAATAAAAAGCATGGCTATGTTGGGAAAATCAATCAAGCACTGAAAATGAAATTTTATAATGACTTTTAAATCTCTTTTCCAAGTATTTAATGTGTCGGACTAGTAGGTGAACATAGTAAATATATACTATAGATTATAACAATAGTGGGTTATTTATTAAGCATTTATCTATTGTCAGGTAATGTGTTTAGTCCTTTACTGAAAAGCATATTAAGAGCAAACAAGTATCATCAGCCCTGTTTTGCAAAATAGAGAACTGAGTCGGAAAGCTGATTGCACAATGTCATAAAGGAACTGAAAATATAGGTGCCAAGCTGCAGACCCAGAGAGTTGGTCTAATTACTGTGCTACAATAATTATCAATTGCATGGTTTCCATGTACCAGTAAGTTTCATATAAATTTACTGGGAAAATCTAGTAAACTAAAAATCAAACAAAACACAATTGTTTTGAGACTCACAAATGAAAAACATAATCTTTTGATTTTCTTTTATTTTGACAACTGCATTTTCTGTTTCTGACTGAAACCACATTGGCAGAAGAAGGGGAATTGCTTATACACACACACACACACACACACACACACACACACACACACTCCCTCATCCTACTAATCCCTAAATAATTTTGTAATCAGTAGGAATTGTAAATAATGTATCAGTCTATAACTGGCTAGAATCTGTTCAAAGGTACTTAATCAGACAAAATAAATATTAAAAATCTGTTTAAATATTTTTGGAAGCAATGTTTATACAATCTTTATTTAGAAGGTCTCTTACTTGATTTAGGCCACAGCTATAGTTATAACTATTTGTAAAGATTTGCTTCCATATATGATCTAAGTAATGACTAACAGAAAGACTTCCCTTTGCAGAAGTCAGATTGATGTTGTTTTTAATCATCAATATTCCATTGAGAAAGGTGTCAAAAAAAAAGAGCAAACATTTTTTGTCAAAGTCATCTCTCTACCTTGAGTCAAAGATGACTCAAAGTCATCTCTCAGGCTATTAATTTAACATGTAGCCTCCCTTTCTGAAACCCAGAATGCAATGCAATGCAATCATAAATAAATCAGTAATTAATTTCTTTCAAGCATAAAGCTAGTTGGGATTGCCTTTGTCAAAAGCCCAGAGTGTTTGCCACGTAAATTTCTATTCCAGCACCTAGCACAGTGCCTGGCACATAGTGAGGACTGATCAAAAATATTTTTTGAATAAATAGATGAATCACCAACTAGCATAAAATAGATATAAAAGTAAATAACTCTGAAAAATTAGTTGAATTAATAATAATCAATGAACTGGTAAAAATTATTCAAGATGTATAACAAGACATTCAATGATGTTCCATTTCTAGTGACAAAGATAATGTCATTCAGAGTGCAAAATAAAAATACTCTTTTGAAATTTATAAAATCAAAAGACATAGAAATAAATATATAATTTTCTTAACCACCAAACCTCATTTATACTTTCTCTTCACTGAGCATCAGCATTAAACAAAAAACAAAAAACAGTTTGGAAGTAATTTTAACCAATATGATGCATTTCAGGGTACTTTCATTTCTTTTCTGAATTCCATTTGTTTAATCTTTAGCATATACTTAATCCTTCCCAACAACAACAAAGTCATTTTAAAGACAATAATTTCTTTAATATAGATTCTGATTGAGTTCAGGCTAAATAATCTTCTTCCTCACAGTTCTAACATTTTTCCAACCTGGTTCTTTAATTTAATCAAGTTATTGAAACAATAGCAAATTTGACTATTTTAGATCATTAATTAAACTTGATCAGAATTCTTAAATATTATTAAATGCATGGCTAAAGTGTCATAAAATGTGTGCTGATATAAAAACTAATTTTTCAAATGTTACAGAATATAATAATTGGATGACCATCTTAATCACTCTTGATGCTCTCAGTGATGCATGGATTCCCCTACTGAACATAAAATAGCAGCAAAAGCTATCCTATCTTGCCTCATTCTTACCACAAGAGAAATAGAAACTTTGCAGCACTGTTGTATAGTCTGAAAGTGACACAGATAGATTTTCCTTGACATAGTACAGATCAGTAGCTATAATCCATTCCTTTTCGGATATAAAAGTGGTCATTTAAATTCAGCCTCAAATTTGAATCCCTCAGATTCCTTCCATTGCCCACTTCTTGGCAGTTATTGGAATGTGTCTTCTTGGTTGTTGGAAAATGAAATCTATTCCTGGCAGAAACCCACCAAAATGTGGTTATTTATTCCAAACAATTTCAAAAAGAAGTCTCTCATTTGAGTAGTCAATATATTTCCCTACATATTAACTATCTATAGTTTTGTACATTTATCTATATGAACATTTATTTATCTGGTCTGGTTAAAAAGATAGCAGAGAACAAAGGGTTAAGAAAAAGAAATTAATACCATATTAATTCTTCCCAGCTAGCTGTAATAAAGAGGCGTAAAGAGCAGAGAGGTTAAGAGTGTCCAGGGGCAAAGGAACCTGTTTTCTGCCTACCTCAAGGTAGAACCTCATAGGAAAAACAGAACCTCAAGGAAAAAACAGCAAGAGGAGACATTCAGGCAAATAAGAAGAGAAGAGCCTGTGTACCTAAAGGACCAATGACAGATACAACAATGGGCATCTCAGCTTAAGACAAAATTATACCTTCGCGGAGAGCTGGGACAAAAGTAAGGTGAGTGAGGCACTGACCTTGAGCACAGAATGTCAGATCAACTTAACATACATGTATTGAAGTTCTACTCTCTGTCAATATCATTCTGGGGTCTCTCTTTCAAACAATTTCTTAGCCCAAAAGAATTAAATAAGCTAAAGATGGTTAAGCTATAAGTTAAAAATAAGATAAATATCATTAGAGAATTACAAATAAATTCCCACTGGGCTCAAGAAAAGGGAGATTACACCTATGGTGATTTGTATCTAGGAATGACATCATGGGTGCTATTCTCTACATGGCTCCATTCCCAACCCCCCTCCTTTCCCAGGACATGGTAGGACTGAACATCTGGCTCCTCTTTGGTTGATAGGCCTAAGGGAGTATTTCTGGCCAATGAGTGGCGAGTGGCAGTAGTGTTTGTTACTTCCAGCCCACAGCATTTAATTGCTAATGTGAGACTGTACAGAACTCTCTTTTTTCCCCTTTGGCATAGTAACACTTTGCAATGGTAGTCTCTGAAGAGCTACAATTAATAAGACTTCTCTGCTGACCCATAAAGTACATGTAGTATGGGCAGGAAATAAAACTTTATTGTCTAAAGCCTCTAAGACTTTGGGGTTCTGTTTTACTGTGGAATAACATAACCTATCCCGACCAAAATGACATCTAATTTCAGTGTTTGACAACAGTTTACGAGTAGGTTTGCCAGATAAAATTCAGGATGCCCAGTTGAATTTAAATTTCAATAAGCAATGAAAAAAAATTAGTATAACTATGTACCATGCAGTATTTGGGATATACTTATACTAAAAAATTATTCATTGTTTTTTTGAAATTCAAATTTAATTGGGCCTTCTATATTTTTACTCGCTCAATCTAGTGACCCTATTTATGAAGGCAGTAGTATCTGAGATGGATTCTAAATAATTAACAGACTTTGACATGTAAAAAAGATAAGCAAATGGTTAGGCAAAGGACCAAAGGCCAAAAATACAGAATGTTCAAAAATCAGGAAGCAAGTCTAACTTAGCTGACACACCGTGTACCTGGAATGGCAGGCACCCTTACATTTTGTTAGTTCCTAGGCTTTCATCCTTAATTCTACGCTCATTTTTCTATATTTTCCCTAAGCAGTATCATCCATTCCAGCCCCTCCTCTCATCTGAGCTAGAATGGTAGAAAGGTAGACCAGTACACTCACTTCTGTAACCTTCTCCCCGGTGGGAGCCACCATCTGTTGCGAATATTCTTACTGTAGCTACCTAACGCTGATGCAGCCCTTGCTCCTACCTCCAGGACATGTTTCAACATAGTGACCACAGTAATCACTTTAAAACAGAAGCCAGGTCATGTCACCCTCCTGTTCAGAATGTTTCAATGGCTTCTATCTGACCCGGAGTAAAAGTTGAAGTCCTTACAATTGGTCTACAGGCCCTATAAGATCTTGTGCTCTGCAAACTCTCTGACTTCAATTACTACACTCTCTTCTTACCCTGCACCAACCAAATGGCCTCCTCGATGTTCCCCAAAAGCACCAGGCACACTCCCACCATGTATCCATTGTACTTGCTCTTGACTCTTCCTGAAAACACTTTCCCCATTCTTCAGCATGGCTTGCTACCTTGCTTCCTTCAGGCTTCTGCTTGAATATTACCTTTCCAATGAAGTCTTTCCTGGAGGCTATGACATTGCAGCTCTCATCTCTAATCAAATATTTTCTCCATTCTTGTATCACAACATAATATATAATATATTTAACTATTTGTTTACTCCACCAATAAAATGTAAACTCCACAAGGTTAAACGTTTTTGTTTTGTTCATTGTTGCATCACTAGTGCCTAAAACAGCAACTTGCACTCAGAAGGTGCTCAATAAATATTTTAAAATGAGTAAATGCATAAATATTGTAGAAGACAAGAACAGCTTTTGACAGTTTGAAGTCAGTAAGCATATCATCTCAGTTCCGCTTTAGCAAAATTACTTTAACAACAGTGTGAGAGGAATATCCCTAATTAAAAAAAAACACACAAAACTAAACCATAACATAAGTGTAGGTAAGTCCAAAAAAGTTATGATTTTTTTTCCTAAAATTCCTCTTTCAATGTATTTTTAGACATCTAATACCAAACTTTTTAAGAAAAAAATGTGCTCCTACATTCCCAATGCCATAATCTTCTTGTGAGTAATCCCATAAGTAAAGTTGGGAGATAAGTTCACCGTGGAAGTTATTTCTATAACAATAAAAGGACAGCAGTTGTGAGAATGGGAAGAATATGTATGTGAGAGGGGGCCTGGTGGTTCAGTCAGTTAAGTGGCAGATTTCAGCTCAGGTCATGATCTCAGGGTCCTGAGAAGAAGCCCCAGATGGGCTCCATGCTGAGTGTGGAGCTTGCTTAAGATTCTCTCCTCCCACTCCCTCCACCCTTCCCGCATTCATGCTCTCTCTCTTTCTCAAAAAAACAAACACAAAACACACACACACAGAATATGTCCATGAGAGGTAATATAAGATAAAAATTTTAGAATTAAGCAATGGATTGGATAAGGAGAAAAATGTAGAAAAATTTTCAAGATAACTAGGGTTTGAGACCCATGTGATTATGAAGCAAAATCAACAAAACATTTTATGGAGTTGGAATTTTTAATCCTAATGGGTTATTCCTACATTATTTTAATCACCTTTTAAACTCCTTTATCTACTATATGTTAGCAGACCATGTTTCCAACAGTTTTTCTCATCCCTATCACACATCAATGTTTAGCAAACACTGCATTATCTCAAGAATATAAGAACAGTTTTATTATATCTTAATTTTTAATAACTAAAAAATTCTTTCATAAAATATGTTACTTTCATTTTTTATAGTTTACTTTTTCACCAGCTAGTTATTTAGATTCATTTTAAGCACTACATTTTCTTGTCCATACTATTAAAAAGTAATCCATGTGATCATTTACATCAAAACAGGTAAAAATACTATAAAAAGTCTGAGAAGAAAATATAGGAGAAAGGTTTCATGATGTTGGATATGGCAATCATCTCTTAGATATGCACTAAAAGCATAGGAAACAAAAGATAAAAAGATAGGAAACAAAAAAAGGTAAGTTGGACTTCATGAAAATTGAAAACTTCTGTGCATCAAAGTACATCATCTACAGATTTAAAATGGCAATATACAGAATGAACGAAATATCTTCAAATCTTATATCTGATATGAACATGAGTTCCAGAGCATGTAATGAACTTCTACAAGCCAACAACAAAAAACACAAATAACCTGATCAAAAAATTAGCAAAGGACTTGAACAAACATTTCTCCACAGAAAATATACAATGGTCAAGAAGCACATAAAAAGATGTTCAACATCACTAGTCATTAAAAAATCCAAATCAGAGCCACAATGAGATACCACTTCACACTCATTTTAAATGATTATTTTTTTAAAAAAGGAACCCAAATTAACAAGTTTTGGCAAGAATGTGGAGAAACTGGAAACCTTGTGTATTGATGGTGGGAATGTAAAATGATGCAGTCACTGCAGAAAATAGTAAGGTGATTCCTCAAAAAATTAAACAGAATTCTCATATGATCCAGAAATTCTGCTTCCAGATAGAGATTTAAAAAAATAGAAAGCAAGGATTTGAACAGATATTTGTATAGTCATGTTCACATCAGGATTAATCACAATAGCCAAATACGGAAGCAATCCAAGTGCCCGTCAACAGATGAATGGAAAAACAAAATGTGCTGCATACAAGCAATGGAATATTATTCTGCCTTTTTTTAAAAGGTAAGAAAACTTTGACAAATAACATAAATGAGATTTCAGAGTATTATGCTAAATGAAATAAGCCAGTCATAAAAAGACAGATATTGAGAGTTCTAGAGTAGCCAAAAATAGAGAGAAGAGCGCCTGGGTGGCTCAGTGGGTTAAAGCCTTTGCCTTCGGCTCAGGTCATGATCCCAGGGTCCTGGGATCGAGGCCCGCATCGGGCTCTCTGCTCAGCAGGGAGCCTGCTTCCTCCTCTCTCCTCTCTTTCTGCCTGCCTCTCTGCCTACTTGTGATCTCTCTCTCTCTGTCAAATAAAAAAAAAAAATAGAGAGAAGTAGAATGATGGTTTCAAGGGGCTGAAGGAAGAGGGGAGTGGGGGTTAGTGTTTAATGGGTACGAATTCCCAATTGGGAAAGATGAAAATGTTCTGGAGATGAATGGTGGTGATGGCTGTACAACAATATGAATGTATTTAATGCTATAAACTCTATATCTAAAAATTATTAAAGTGGTAAATTTTTATACTATGCATATCTTACCACAATAAAAAAAATAAACTGATTCACATTCTTTGCAGATTCCAATTAAAATCCCCTCATAAAAAAATTGGTAGCAACTCTATACATTGAAGAAAAAGAATACAATGTATCATATTCTACGGCAGTACCCATTAGTTCTCATTCTGCTGAGAAAGATGAGAATCAAGAGATCTGCCCCACTCTCCCTCCCCACTCCTGTTCACACACATCTGTTCATTGAGAAAACTCAACAAGCCCAGACAATATTACAATAATTATGTAGCGATCTTTCTTTCTGATAAGCTCTCTTTTTCTCAGTAATTTTATAGGTAACATATATATGTATATGTATATATATGTTACAAGCTTTTAATATCCTCTCAACTGTCCTATGCAACTTCTCACCTCCTATTTCATCATGAAAACCAAGGCCTCAAACATTAACCAACTCCTCTCCTAGCCCATTTAGAATTTTATCAACATTTAAACTTAATGCTATCTAATAATCTTTATTCTCATAGGATATGTGATTCTTGTGCCATTCCTTAATCCTTTCATCTGTATCCATTTATTCATTCATTTAGAAAATATTAAATGAGTATCTACTATGAATCATTTCATTTTCTCCCTTTCCTATGACTCATTTCAAAAACTATTTTCCTTTTTTTTAATGTCTTACTCTCTCCTGGCTAAGTGCATTCAAATCATATCCAAACTCAGACAATATCCTCCCTTGAATCCAAATGCACAATTCTCTGAATCTGCAAGTATTTCTTACTGAAACACTAACTTTCACTTTCCCTTCTTAGTCGATTTTCTTGTATTTTTATACAAAGAGTATTTTATGCTATACTTTTCTATTTTTCTCTCACCCTACTGACACTTCAGCTCACTGAAATATGGAATCTTCCCACATAGAAACTGTTCATCCTAAAAGTTATTGATCATCATGTTGATAAACTGGATAGGCACCTTTCAGGCCTTATATTATTGGACTTACAGACTATACGTGGCATGTTAGCCTTTGTTTGGATCCTTTATAAATATTTTATCCTCCTAGTTTGATGGTTGGGCATATCTTGTATGGCCATATATTACCTCCATAGCCATTATTTCTCAAGCTATTTTGTGACTCCTCTTCTGCCCACTCTTTACATTTTGCTATGTCAGAAACTTCTATACCTGAATACTATTCTCATTACTCTACATTTTTGTGTTAGGTCCTCTAATCTACTCAAGCCCTTCCTCTCATCTGAGCTTCAGGCATATAGTCATACACCTGATAAATGCATGCATCTGCATGTCCCACAAACACCCCAAATTCAATATGCCTAAATTGCATTTATCATCTTTCTCTTACAACCCTAATCTCAGTTAATGACAATCCTCACTCAGACCAAAACCTAGGAGCCATTTGACCCCCTCATTTTTGACATATAATCACTTCAACATTGTGTTAAGATTATATCCCAAACACATTTCAAATACAAGTCCCTTTTCCATATTTACTAGCATTGTCTTAATTGAAATCATCATAGCTCCGTAAATCACTGGGGAAGCTTCCTAACTCCCTACCACCATCCTTGCCTGAATTTATAATAACCCATCCTCCTTACTAGAGTAAGAGCGATCTATTAACCCAGTTGAACTGTGTCTTTCCCTTGCTTTAGTTAACAATGAATACTACTGCCTCAACTTTGAAACAGAGTGATTCTTTTCAAGTGATATTGTAGATTTATATAATTTCCTTGAAGATAAATTTAGCAAATCTTACCATTGTAACATTTGTGGCCTCTGAAACAGCAATCCAAGTCCTGAGAATGTGTCCAACAAAAAAATTTAAAAAAAAAAGAAAATGTGTATTTTCAAATATGTTATTATCACTAAGGCCTCAATAATAATTTATAATAGTAAAAAAAGAACTATATTAATTGAATATTGTATTTAATTAAAAAGTGTGAAGAACTGTAGCAACACAAATGTGTTAAGAAAGTTAAGACAATGCTCCAAATTATTATGCAACATGCTTCAACTTTGTACTTTTGAAAATAGAAAGAAATGAAAATAATTGCTTTAGAATGTATTAGTTTGCTAGGGCTGCCATAACAAAATGCCAAGACTGGGTGATTTAAACAGAAATTTATTGTCTCACAATTCTGAAGGATAAAACCCCAAGATCAAGTTGTCAGCAGGTTTAGTTTCTCCTAAACCCTATCACTTTGGTTTGTAGGTGGCTATCTACTCCCTGTCTTCACATGGTCATCCTTCATTCTGTGTTGTCTGCGTCCTAATCTCTTCTTCTTATAAGGACACCAGTCATATTGGTGGGTGACGACCCACCCTAATGTCCCCATTTTAACTTAATTAACTCTTTACTGGTTCTATCTCCAATACAGTCATATTCTGAGATATTGGGCTTAGGACTTCAATATATTAATTTGGGGATGAAACAATTCAGCCTATAACATAGGGTAACAGAATTATAAGTGAAATTTTTTATCATTTTATCATCAACTCCTGTTAAAATTATAATTAAGTTTTAACATGAAAACATTAAAAAATAAGAGCCAGTTTCCAAGAAAAGTTGCTATGAAATAAAGTAAGAATTAAAGGGAAGATTTAATAAACTTACACGAGGGAATTGAATAAAACCTGATCTATTCCCCCACCGCCTAGCAAAAAGAATAGTGAAGAAATATCAGGAAGAGGTAATGTTATTCCATGAATAGACACAAGGTTCAGGAAATGTGCCTATAACCTTATAAACTTACTGTGTTATTACATCGATTTCAGAAAATGGAGGTAAAAGGAGGAGAAGGACCATACCCAAAGACATAGAGGTAGTTAACTGATAGAGTTGGAATTCCAACCCGGGCAGTCTGACTTTCAAATTCCTGCCCTCTCCACTGTGCAACAGTCGCCTCTCATGCATGCTGTAACAAGGTGATGTGTGTAAATGCACAATGCCTGCCTGACTCGTGGGAAGTACTGAATATGTAGTATTTTCTAAGATCTTCAGTCTCTTACTCAAAACCCTGAGGGCTAGATCTATTTCAGAATTCCAAATTTTTCAGATTTTAGAAAGGCTATATGGTAGCTTGAACACATGTTATGTGAAACCTCCAGCGGGGTCTGGGGCAGCACCCCATAATCAAGCGCATTAATATTTCTACAGCAATCAGAACATTCACACTAAGTGGGATAAATAAAGAAGACTATAAATAGCCTCACCTCACTTCAGGACAAGCTTTACTGCAAATCAGTTACTGAAAAATGTTCTGTTTCCAGAGATTTAGGGAATTGAGAATTGGGGAATTGAGGAGCAGAGACTGTCAGCTATTTGATGCTAGGCACTCTCCTGGGTGCTAGGGACTCGAGATATCTCCTGCAGAGCAGTAGAGACAGAGTAAATACATTATCATCCCAACCTTCTATCCCAAAACAGATTGTTTTCTGCTCCTTACTTCTTCCAGATCCTCAATGATGGCACTGTTAGCAATTTGCTTGTTAATTCACGGTAGTGTTTGTGGCTGAGAAAAGCTCAATAGGTTACCCCTCTCAGAAAACATATTTTCATGTTAACAGAGTCACTGAAAAAAATCACACTGCATTAATTGAAAGGAGTGACCCTACCACTGGAAGTTTTTAACGCTGTAGCAAAGTAGCAAGGTACAGAGAGTCGGTGTCTCTCGACTCAAATATTCTCCACTAATGGACTATCTACACAGGGACCTCAAGCCCCAATTTGATAAATCCTTTATGCTAAACAAGTAGGGCCTTCCATAACTATGATCATTTCTAAAACAAATTCTAGTCTATCATAGGAGATACTCACCATAATAAAAATATTAAGCTTTCTTTTCAGTGTCCAAACCAAAAAATTAAAAATATAAAAACCACCACTGTGCCTAATGCATCAAAATGATCAGTCGTATTCAGGAATGAAATAATCAATTACTGGAAAGACCTGGAAATGACAAGACCCCAGAGATAAAAGCAAACTACATTTGAAATTTCTGTAAGGCTTTGATGTGTCTTTGAATTATTATCTACATATGTTAGGAATTTTAACGTTAATCACTAAGTTACTTTTCAAGTCCACTTGAGAATCTCTGTCTTTTCACCACAATGGGGATGTAAGAATATGGAATGTCAGTTCCCCTCAGGCTGGCCTCACAACTTTAATAACAGAAATTTGTTTTACCCTGGAATTAGAAAGTAAATTGAACAATATTTTTGTCTTAAAATATTTTACTGATCAAAGAAAAGTAAAGCTGCTTATTTTTCCCAGTTAAAAGAAAAAGCCTAGATTCTCCAGTAAAACATAAATAGTTGTTTTGTTTTCAAGGAAGCTGCAATTGTTCAAGTTTGTGTACACTTCTACACAGGCAAAAACTGTGTAACAATCAAGTGTATGACAGGTAGAAAAATCTTGCCTCGATTAGTGTAATGCCTTTTTGGTTGTTCTCCTTCCATTCTTGCTCTTCTCCTATCCATCAATTCTCCAAATGGTATCAATGATATTACTAAAATTTAAAATGGATTTTGTAACTCAACTTCCTGAAAATCCTTCACTAAATTCTCATCACTCTTAGGATAAACTCCAAATTCCCTGGGGTGGCTTACCAGGCTCTCCACAATCCCCATCTGCCTTTGCAAACTCACCACCCTCTCTGCCCATCTCTCCCTCAAACTGAGTTCCAGCTTTACTCAGTTTCATTTCCTTCCTCATCGCTGGTGCACCTGATACACTTCATGTCAGAGCTCAGACACATCCTTCTTCATACCCACTTCTAACCCACACTTTCCTTCAAGATTCTATATAAACGTCCATTCTTATAGGTTTTCTCTGATTACCTTGTCTTGATTAGATCCACTTTCTATGTGTTCCCTGTATACCCCCTATTAAAACACCTATATTTGATCCTAATGACTGGTTTAGGATTTCTAGATATAAATTCTACAAAGACTTGTGTACTATCTTGCATAGCCTCACTAACTAACACAGAATGTTCCATTTTTGTAAAAACACAAAGAATGAATAATTCTAAAAATTATATATGTCTTGTAAGATCTGGACATTTTTTGTACTATTCAAGAACAGATACCTATTTACTAACTTAATCATCTAGTTCAGAGCCTCCATATAAATGCTAATTGGCTAAGCTAAGGAAACCTGGATTAACAGCACTGGATTTAATCATTAATAGTAATATCAACCATTGAAATGAATACCTTCTATGTGAAGGCAATTTATATATTTTTCTCACTTAACTCTTACTACATCTCCATATTCAGCAAAGAAAGGGAGGTAATTTCCTGGAAGTCAATAACAATTGGCAGAGCTGGTATGTGAACCCCAAATTCCATCAGGCACTTCTTTTTGCTACCTTACATTACCTGACAGTATGTGCTGCCACGCAGTACTTCTTTCTTGAATTAAGGAAAGGTAAGTGTCACCAGGCACAGTGATCTCTTCTAATTATTTCATAGCACATGGGAAAGATTATATTCAAAATATTCATCCAGTCCTGTATGATGCACTGATTAAAGAGCCATTCATGTACCTAAGTGCCTACTTGTGAAATGATCTGCGAATCCATAGGGACAGAAGAGAGTTTAAATGCTGTGGTGAAAATATGCCCAGTTCTCCTTATTCAGGACCAGGGCTAAGCAATGGCTGAGACATGTGATATTCTCAGGGGAAATTTTTACTATGTAGGTATACATTAATGGACACGTGAATGCAGGCTCTATCTGAAGGGAGCAAAGGTGTAAAGTTGGAAAGATGCAGAAAACAAATATGGAAAGGTAAGAGTAGATGCTACATCTGAAATGATTTAAGATCTGTTAAATTTTCTCATAGAAGAAACAGAATCAAGAGTTACAGGAAGGACTTAGTATCTAACTCTTTATAGGAATGGTAATAGATACCATACTTAATCAAATACTAGGGAATAGACTTATGAAAGACATCTTTGGACTGGCACAATGGTAACACATGCAACTACATTTATGCTATTTATTAGTTCTCACACTTATTCAATTTCATGTATTTCTAAAAACAGAATACTGTAAAAGCTGCAGCCTAATAAATATACAGTGTCCTATAAACGTTACTTTGGTTATTGATTCCAATTTCATTGTAATGCCAGTAAAGAAAATAGAGGTATACCTTCAGTGTAATCTCACAGAACAAAAGTACAAATCCTTCATTTGTGGAAATTTTCTTTAGGCTTCTTGGAGTTCTAGAACAATCTAGTGCATTTTGAAGAAAAACATTGCGTGCTTTCTCACCACTCCTTCTGTGCCTCTGCACACTACTAAAGCCAAAATGATTAACTTGTGGAGCGCTCTCAAACTCCAAACAACCCCAGTGTTGCTCCCCTTCCCAGGAACATCTTTCTTCTTGTACTGAACCTGTCATTTAAGACTTACTTTGGGTGTTGCCTCCTCAAGGAAATCTATCCTGATTCCTAGGTCTGGGTTAGATGCTCATCCGAAGGCTTCTTAAGACATTCTGTGCATTAGAGCTCATATTAAAGGTGATATTATTTATAATTTCACAAATCCTTTAAAACAGAAAGACCAACTCGTTACAACTTGCGACATTTCCAGTGCTAGGAGCTTCATTTGCACACCCTGCTGAGCCTTAGAAAGATGTTTTTTAAAGCTGTTACATTCATATTTTTTATAAAATTATGTGTGTAATTTTATAAATGTATATTTATATGTATTTTATAAATGTATATAAAATTTTATGAAATTATTAATAAATGACCCTGGACAAAATTTAGAAATATGTAATATTTTAGGATGAAAAGACATATGATTTTAAGTCTATATAATTCATTTGTATAAATTATAACTTTTCACTAGTTCTCAGAATATTTATTTACTAAGTACTCCTTTAAATTGTTAACATACCAAATAAGTAAAATTTAAACCTGCAATGATAATATTTTAAGATACATATTTTTCAATACTTTCAGGGAAAAATTAGTTTCCTCATATCTAATACCTTTTTTAAAATTAATTACTAAAAGTAAGAGTATTAGATTGAGAAACAAATTTTGCCTATTTTTTTTAGTTCTTGATTCCTTCCTCTATTATGGAATCACATGATCAAAACCCTCAAATGTCTTGAACAGCAGCCAAACTCAGAGGTGCAAAGATTAGAGCTAAATCCTCATTTCACAAAATTGGTGTCTTCCTTTCCCAGGCCTGCAGTTTTACTTAAATACATGAGTCACAGGTGTCATCTTCCTTTCATTTGCCTTTTTAACACCTTTACTCCAATATTTGACTCTACAGCAATGGCTTTATAAACACAAATCAAAACTCAGATAAATAACGATATAATCACCTCCTTTTAAAGAGTACCTGAAGGACAGAGAGTATTTTACAAAACGTATTTCATAAAACAGGATATTTCTGGGGTGGGAGGAATTGGAAAATAGGCAACTTCCCTTTTTACTTTAAACAGGATTTCTCAGAGGTTTAATACACAATGTGCATGTTGAATCAACAAGTGAAGGTAGAGTGTGACTCATTTCTCAAACAGAATTTGTTTTTTATGATGCAGCATCTCAAAGGACTTGTGTACTGAAGAACACACTTCTGTTTGGAAAGATTATGCCCTTAGTATGACATTGACATTGTTTAAAACATTTTTAGAAGTCCTCTGTTGGAAGTGACTCAAGAGACAATTTACCAAACACTAGAGAATCAGTCTTACTGAATAATAGTTATAGGATATGCTCTTTTGTTCCAACCTCCTTCTTTGTCCTTATTTTCTCAGCTGCTTTCCTTCACCTGCTTGTTCTTCAGCTACTGAATCATGGGGAGCTCACAGTGGGGTATGCTGGCACTGCTTATGAAGACAGCTATTTGCAGAAGAGACACAGTGAAGGCCAAAGGGAATGACTGTGGAACCAAATTAAAGGCAGAGGCAAGAAGCAGTCTTGCTCAGAGTATATCACGGAGCGGACTGCTTAATTTAATTGCCCACTGACTATGGCCTGTCTGAAAATGCCACAAGCAATAATATAAATATAATAGCCAAAGGAACATAAATGAAAATTATGAGAAATCGAATTGTCACAAGTTAAGAATTCAAATACCGATACATTTGAAAACACACCTGTAATAACAAGATGGATCTCTATATAGCTCATTAACAGTTCCTGAATTTTCCTCAAAGAACATAGTCTTTGTGTGCAATCACTTAATAATAACAAGAGCCCTCTTTTTTGCAATAGTCATACCTCTTTTAAGTAAAATATCCTAGGAAGAGGCTATCAATAGGCAAACAGAAGTCATATAAAAGCCGATAATAAGATAAAAAAATACAGAGTCACTTAAAGTATTTTGGTTCAATAACATCTGAATGAAAATGATATTAAATTTTACCTTTCCTCCAGGTCTGGGACCACAGAAATCACCTCTGGCAAGGACTCAACTATCTTTGCTAGTGTTCTGGCAGTGGTGTCACTGGATGGCTTGAGAAGTTATTTATCTCTATTTGAAGACTAACTGCTTCAAAAATTAGAAAGAAAGCTATAGTAGACACTGTACGGCACCATGAATATGTTGAGTCAGAAAATGTGGGTAGAGATGATGCTAAAACAGTGAGAAAGACTACAAAAGGAGAGAACCAAAGATTTCTTTCTGAATTTCTTTAAAACACAGTGCAGGGTTGCTAAATTGAGCAAATCAAAACGGGATACCTACCTAACTTTAAATTTCAGGTAAAGAAACACATTTCTTTGTATAAGAATGACCCATATTGGGGGGTGGGGGGGTAGGGATAGGGTGGCTGGGTTATGGACATTGGGGAGGGTATGTGCTATGGTGAGTGCTGTGAAATATGTAAACCTGATGATTCACAGACCTGTACCCCTGGGGCAAATAATAATAATAATAATAGAAGAAGGAGGAGCCATATTTTGGTATACATATTTATACTAAAAACACCTCTGTTTATGTGTAATTCAAAGTTAGCTAGGTGTTGTATTTTATCTGACAACACTATAGCCATAAAAACATATAATAATGACACCACATTACTATAGCCCAGAAGATTGAGAACAAAAATGAACAACATGCCAGAAGTCAGGAAGAGTTTATACTAATTAAAATACCTATTGATGAGAATAGTTGAGAACTGATGTTCATAGCAACATCTGGCCAAACTTTTGAAATAGTTGCTGAGAGGGGATGATTGTTGACCAGGATTATGGAAATCTGAAAACTTGCTTGAGCTTAAAAGTTATAGCTGGTGCAGTTCTTACCTCTGACTAGAAAAACCACATTATACATGAATCATTCCACCAATAATCTCTCAAAGAATGGGATCTACTTAATAAGAGGGGAGAACTCTACTTCTGCAACAATATTTTTCCTTAGTTGTTACTGTTCTGATAGCTCAGGAAGTGGACAGAGTTGCCAGTGTGGTCATGTTCTCCAATACCAGCAGTGTAACGGGCCAGGGGTACTCCTGCTCCTGTTCCTTATCATCTAACAACCATTCCAGGGAGCGACAGAGCTGAAGGAAGAAAGAAGCTTACAGTTGTTTCTCTCAGACATACATGTAGGCTGTCCTGGAGGGCTACATGCTGGGACGTATAATATCTCGCCACTTATGAAGTCATCAGTCAGCCAGTCTGTCAGGAAACACTTCTTTGAGTACCTACCAGGTGCCCAGTCTGTCCTGGGCATTGGTAATTCATTAAACAAAAGTGTTCTCCGTCTCCCCTGCGCCTCATGATCATTCACTCCCTTCACTTCATTCAGAGAAACAGGCAATGGTATTAGGAATGCTATCTTATTCCATTTCGAGCACAGTGCAGACCTAGTGCAATTATGGTCAAGGCAATGATAGGAAGTTTTCAGCTGGGCTCTCCACAGTCTATTGACAAAAGTGCAAATAATCTTCAAAGCTCTCTACCACAGCCTCCTGGATTTTCTACCTATGATTCAATGGATAGAGGCTCTCCTGTCCCCTGATCTAGACAAACCACAAGCATTTGATAGATGCCACCAATCATTAGTCTAAAGATTTTGCACATTAGCCTCCCCTTAAGCTTCATATAATAGTAACTACCATTTATAGAAGGCTTACTTTTTTTTAGAAGGCTTACTTTATGTTACACATTTGGCTACAAAGATTAAGTGCATTATTTTACCTAGTTCTCATTTAATCCTCATACACCAAGTTTATGAGTAGGAATATTACTCAGTCATAAAAAAAAGATTGAAATCTTGCGATTGGCAATGACATAGATGGAACTAGAGGGTATTGTGCTAAGCGAAATAAGTCAGTCAGAGAAAGACAAATACCATATGATTTCACTCATAGTGGAATTTAGGAAACAAAACAAATGAACATGGGGGGACGTGGAGCAAGGCAAACCAAGAAATAGACTCTTACCTATAGAAAACAAACTGATGTTTACCAGAGGGGAGGTGTGTGTGCAGATGGGTTAAATAGGTGATGGGGATTAGGGAAGGCCCTTGTTGTGATGAGCACTGGGTGTTGTATGTAAGTGATGAGTCACTAAATTCTACACCTGAAACCAACTAACTGGAACTTAAATAAACTTGAAAGAAAAAAAAGGAAAAAATAATAATAAGTAACTACAATGACCCCCTCATCTTAAAAACAAAAACTTGTTCTAATATTCTTGTCTTTTGAATATTATTAATGTATTTTATAATTTTTACTTTATTATCTCATAATGGTTTTTCCTAAAAACAATACAGTGTGACCTGTTCTCTATAATATATAGAGTATATTTGTATAAATGAGGCTTTTCTGTCCCTTCTATTTGCATGATCATTAGAGTGTATATATGTTTCTTTAAATGTCTTTCTCAGTCCTTCTATTTGCCACAGCTCAGAGGAACTATCCGGACAAAATTAGGTTTAGATATAATGGTCTTCATTACTGCATTAGTTTGATAAAGTGCATTCTAGATACAATAGGGGAAATTTCACCTTTGGATATTTCTATTTTATTACGTGCAATGAGATAACGATACTGTGATGAATAGGAATCTTTTTTTTCCCCTCCTCTCCTTGGCTAATTTCCTTGCTGCCACAACATCCATTCTTCAGTATCTTTTCTTAGGACACAGCATCCTTCAGCAAAGGCCCCATTTCCATGTAATTAGTGGGACAATCAGTGCCATCTATTACCATCACTCAGATGCTTCTCTACATAATAGGGACCAGGCATTTGGTCCCACTGGCAAAGGCTCTGTGTAAAAAATTAAAGCACCCTAATATGTAAACATTATTTCAGCTAAATGCTGTTACTTTATTTGGGGACTTTAAGTACCACAAACGTTGGTTAAACCATCAAAGTTCATATTCTTATGGATGTATTCTCAACGAGCAGATGACAAATTAAAGTGTCACTGTTCTCCAAGCGATAATTTTCTAGGATTTTGTATTAATGTTAGTCTAATAAGTTTCTTACAGCATTGGTAAAAATCATACACTACATTTAAGCTTTGAATTTCTTTACTACGTTAAATATTCAGGCACCATAATAGAGAAAAAGTAGATAAAGAAGGTGGGCTTAAAGAAGATAAGAAGAAACACTGACTTTGTAGGGAAGAATCATACAGGTTACTGGGGGTGGGAGGTAGGGACAGGGTGGCTGGATTATGGACATTGGGGAGGGTATGTGCTATGGTGAGTGCTATGAAATGTGTAAGCCTGATGATTCACAGACCTGTACCCCTGGGGCAAATGATACATTGTATGTTAATAAAAAAAATTACAGGGTTTTGGGGCACCTGGGTGGCTCAGTCGGCTAAGCCACTGCCTTCGCCTCAGATCATGATCCCACGGTCCTGGGATCAAGCCCTACGTCGGGCTCCTTGCTCAACAGAGAGCCTGCTTCTTCCTCTCCCTCTGCTGCTCCCCCTGCTTGTGTGTGCTCTCTCTCTCTCCCTCTCTCTGTCAAATAAATAAATAAAATCTTAAAAAAAAAAAAAGAAGAAATGCATCCTTGCAGACAAGGAAACTTATGAATTATTTAGATGATGATAAAAACTCACTGAGATGCTGTTCATAACTGGACAACAACAAGAAGAAATGGCATAAGTTCATAACCAGTATGGACAAGAAGCCTATACACATATAATTCAATTCTAGTAGAAGACAGTACACCTCATCTCCTTAGCCAAGCCTCATTACAAATTGTGAAATATCACAGGGATGGAAAACAGGAAACCTTGCTATTCTTGAACTAGAAATACTACAATACAAAGAAAACAGCATTGGAATAACGAAAATGCAGGTTAAGGAGAGGAGGAGAATGGAATGCAATATAAATGCAAAGGAGAGCATTTCTTGGGGTTGGTCCAGTTCTTCATATGGAAATCCAGAATCCAGAAGAACTTCAAAGTCAGAGGCAACAGGCACTAGGACGAGGAGCTGGCTGTGGAGCAGTCTGGAGGTCTCCCATTTCCCTTAGTTGGCTGGCTACAAAATTTGCCCACAGGATATAGCCAGCAAGAGCCATTCTCTCAATTAAGTAGAGAATCAACAAAGAAAATGTTCCTAATGAGGTGTGTTGATGTGTTGACATGATAGAGAAAAGCAAACTTCTTAGTACCTCAGATCTCCTCAAAGTGCATAAAGAAAAAGAGATGGAAAGATCACTCCCCATTAACTGAAATACAGTAAAGTCCTATCTCCAAATACAACTTCCTTTCTCAGACTTTGAGAGGTTTCCTAGTTTGCCCACCTGCTCCTACTCACTCGCCCTGAAGGGAATGCTATGTTTCTACATGATCTTGCCTATATACCCACATAACACTATAGTACTCCCACCTTCTTTCAAAGAAAAATATATGTGAAGAAAATCAATAGCATAAAAAGAACAAAGGTGAAAGAATAGAAAAAAATATCCATCGAGGGACCAGAGTTAACACCAGAAATGTAATAGAACCTTAAAAATTGTCTAACTAGTATCTCCAGAAAGATTCATAAAGACATTATACATATTGTGTCCATGAAATGAGAGCACACTGATGTGGAAAAAGAGAAATCAGAAAATAAAAGACTTACTGTACATTACTGATGTGTTGCCAAAATAGAGCAGGCCATGTACCAGTTTGAATAGTATCTCCCCAAAATTCATGTCCGCCCCAAACCTGAAAACATGACTTTATTTTGAATTAATATCTTCGCAGAGATAATTAGCTAAGTTAAGATGTGGTCATGCTGGATTATTATGAACTATAACCCAATGATTGGCGTCTCTATATAAGAAGAGAAAAATGAGACACAGCAACACAAAGGGAAGATGGGCATGTGAAAACAGAAACAGGTTAGAGTGATGTGTCTACAAGCCAAGGGACCCCCAAAATTGTCTGCAACCACCAGAAGCTACAAGAGAGCCAAGGAACAGAATTTCCCCCAGAAACTCCAGAAGAAACCAATCCTGCTGACACCTGAACTTCAGATTTCTGGCCTCCAGAACTGTAAGAGAAAAAATTTCCCTTGTTTTAAGATATTCAGTTTATGGTAATTTGCTACAGTAACTCTGGGAAACTAATCTGGTCAGTTAGGTGTTATAATACTGTGTCTGCAAAGTGATATGCAAACTTGGAGGAAGAAACTAACTGTTTTTGAGAGAGTTTAGAAGGTGTAAAATAGGGCGCCTGGGTGGCTCAGTGGGTTAAAGCCTCTGCTTTCGGCTCAGGTCATGATCTCAGGGTCCTGGGATCGAGGCCCGCATCGGGCTCCCTGCTCAGTGGGGAGCCTGCTTCCTCCTCTCTCTCTGCCTGCCTCTCTTCCTACTTGTGATTTCTCTCTCTCTGTCAAATAAATAAATAAATATTTAAAAAAAAAATAAGGTGTAAAATAAGACTTGATAATCATACAGGATATTGAAAGATGATTGAATCAACCTGTTAAAACAGGAAGGAGAATATATTCCAGGCGGTGAAAATAGCATATGCAATTACACAGCAATGTGAACATATCTCTTATATTCAGGAATGACAAAACATGTGGTCTGACCTCAGTGGTATTTTACTGGTGGTTGTAAGAGATATTACTAGAAGCATAGGTGGTGGACAGATTCTGAAGAGCCAGGCAAAACAAAGAATATCATAATATGGTAGCCAAAGAAATAAAGGGATTTTAAGCAAGAAAGTGGCCTGAGATATTATGCTTTAGAAGGAACTATTCTGCCTTGTATCTGAAGTCACCATCTTCTTTCCTGCTTTCATTTCTGTTTTGCTTCCTCACTGCATTTGCTCTTTCCTGGACTTTTTTCTAAAGGAAATAGTTATGTGAAGCAATTTTCCAAGGAGACTTAGAGCCACAGAATCTCATTAGTATTTTTTTATTCCCCCGTTCAATTTAAGCTTCTAGCTTTGGAGTCTACATTGGATAGTCAGATTCATTTCATAGAAATTATGCAAAAATTAATATTTTCTTGGGCTTCAAACAAAATAATAACAATGCAAAGCTAATGTTTCTTATAGAAGGCTTTTTATTCCTCACCACCTTTTTATGGTGATGAATTACTGTAACCAAAAATATTAAGGGACATACTTGCATCTAATCCACAACCATAAAATCTATGAAATGGCTGTCTGTAATTGGGTAATTGGTACTGAAATATAAAAGAGAACTCACAAAACATAGTACAAAATATTATAGTGTTAAATCTCATGAAAGAATGACTACTGATAAACCAGATTCTGAAATAATATAACCACAGAAGTTTGAATTAGGAAAGTCATAAAGGTTTTCTTGTCTCATTATGCAAACAGAAACTAGGAAGACATTCTTCATTTCTCTCTCTGCCTTATTCATTGCACCTAATCAATCAACAATTCCACTTTAACTATGTTGCTTTTACTTCATCCACCTGTCCATTGTCTTAAACTCAGGTCATCATTATCTCTTACCTGGATTATTATAACAACATGCTAAACTATAGCCCTCTTGACAAACTTGCACTCACCTTTGCCAGCCCAACCCCCTTTTTAGGTACAAAGGTTTCAGAATTATATTCCCAGTTACAAATCTGCATGCCATTGCTTTGCTAAAAATCTTTCAAAAGCTCCCCCATTACCACCAGAAGAAGACCAGATCTTCTCAACAGAGCCTACCAAACCTTTCATCCAGTCTCAGCTTCTGTCTCCTGCCACACCTCCCCATCCCTTACACAATGCTGTAGGTGTACTGAGTTACTCATAGTATCTTGCACAGACCATGCCTTCTTTTCCTTTTAGAACTTCATGAAGGCTTTCTATCTCTCTGAAAAGTCTGGCTATCTTCTCTTCATCCTCTGGTACCAAGAGAGACATATTCCCCCCAGGAAGTTTTTTCCAACCTTAGCAAGACTATGTTAACCTCCAAATTACCCTATGCTTGCTTCTCCTGGAAATTTCATGACTTGCACTTTTGTTGTTCTCTTCCAGGAGACTAAAAACTTCTTAAAAGGCAGGAAATATACTTCACCTTGCCAGTCGCAAAATGCCTGGTATACAATAGATATGTGTTCGATATTGTTCTAATTAATCACTACTTAACTCATGAGGGATAAAACTATCTACAACTTCCCAGTTATCCAGTATCCACATGAAAAATCTCAGGAACTGGGTGCCTGGGTGGCTCAGTTGGTTAAGCATTTGCCTTCGGCTCAGGTCATGATCCCAGGATCCTGGGATCAAGCCCCATATCGGGCTGCCTGCTTCTCCCTTTCCCACTCCCCCTGCTTATGTTCCCTCTCTCACTGTGTCTCTCTGTCAAATCCATAAATAAAATATTTAAAAAAAAATTAAAAACAAACGGTTTTCCAAATTCATCTCTCCATGGAACTCTTTTGAGGAGCAGCCCCCGTTAACATTCTGAAGAACTACAGATCTATAAAATGCACTTTGGGAAATACCTGTCTAAGCATGATGATTCTCCTAATTCACTGTTAAATTGTATTTGCTTTTTCAGCAGTCACGTCAAAGTTCTCCAGGAGCCAACTACAGCCCCGTACATATTCACCTGACCTGGTTCTTATCCAAGTCCCACTGAATTCGAAGCTCTGGAGTGAGACCCAAGAAGCAAAATTTTAGTCAACAGCTTACATTATTTCTAGGCACACCAAAGTCTCAGAACCACTGTTTTGGAATAAACTGAAATAATAGTGTCCAGTCATGCCCTGGACTGAGCATCTCACATCTCATCAGGAAATCTCCTTCATAAGCCCAGAGGTCCTGGCGCTCCCTGTTTATATCTTCCCTATCTCTCACGCCTCTTCTCTTGCCCTGTGGTCTTTCTATTACCTCATATCACATGGTATGGTATTCCTCCATGTTTGAAAACTATTCTGTTGACCTTCCCCCTAATTGCTGGAAAATGCTTATCTTTTTGAAGTTAACTAAAATGTAATCTCCTCTGTGTACGAAAGTGAGTCCCTCCCCAGTCTGTGTGTTCACACTATACTAGTATCTCCACTACAGTGTTAATATATCACATTATAACTATGGATCTACGGTCTTTTTCTTCAACAGAATATAACTGTCTTAAAGATAAATGTTAAATTTTAACACATTTTGCACTTTCAGTACAAACTGGTCCTGGTCAATAGTCGAAGCTCAGTAATTGTCAGGTGAGAGATTCAAAAGGTGTAAAGCTTTTTACATTTTAAAGCTTTTGTCTTCGGTGCTTGGTTCTCTTCCAGTTTGTTTAGCTAAAAGAGAAATGTAATAATGCCTGGTGACAATATGCTCTTCAATCCACCAATCAATATAAGCCAAGGTAGAGGAAACACAAAAGGTTGTTGATAAAGAAATCCAGCACTGAAGCCCAAAGTCAACTGCTCAAAGGGTATGTGCTATGGTGAGTGCTGTGAATTGTGTAAGACTGATGATTCACACACCTGTGCCCCTGAATCAAATAATACATTATATGTTAATTCAAAAAATTTTAAATACTATTAGCAATAAATATAAGCAAACTAAAGAAACAAAAACAATGAAAGCAAAAAAATACTAATGCTACCAAGAAACCATCTAAGATAGAGAAATCAGAGATGAGTTAAATCAATGACTGATATATAAATAGAATAATGAACAGATTTTGAAAACAATAACTAAGATAAAAAAACTAAGGAATTGAGACTAGGCACATTACAACTAAAAAGCGAACAGCATGTTCACAGAAGAAATTGAGGCACTCAGTTAAAGAATCCTGTTTTTGCATTGAGACTAATCAATTTTGAATGTCATTAAACCTATTAGTGCATTAAAATATGCTTGATTTCATTAAATTTCTTTAATTTTATACCTCTAGCATTGTACTTTAAATATAAAAGCACAGTCAACACCATTATGAACCTGGAAATTAAGCATAAGCTCACAAATGTTTACCAATCATGATACAAATATAATAGTTCAACTTTCATGCACTCATTAATCATTTTATATGACTGTGATAGGTTCACTCCGGTCTGATAATAAAGTTCCAATGCTAAAAAAAAAAAAATACTTGCTACTTTACATTCTGTTTGCACAAAAAAAGGCCAACTAAGGTTCTATTCTGTCCACTTGGTACTCAATTTATATGAAACACAGGTTTCATTAAGGGTATTTTAATAACTTTCATAATGGCCCTCTCATTGCTTACCTCAAGAGAGAAGCATGATAATTTAAATGATAAATCAAACTATAATAATTGTATTGTTCTGTTTTCCTAAATATAAATTGTATTAATTGTATCCACATTAATACATCAAAATAATAAGGAAGTTTACACCTTGCTCCTATGACTACCTGCTATTGTTTCCAATACAATTTTATACAATATTCACTTTTAGCAAACACCTTTTAATTAATAAACATAAAAATACCAAATTAAGCAACCCTATATTTGAACCCTATATTTAATTTGCAAAGACAGACACTAATTTTACATAAATTCTGAATATTTTCTGTGTTTTCATTGAATCCAATCTGACAAACTACTCAAAAAAATTTTTTATAGTGGTCCAAATAGTTTTTGCTTAAACATGTTTTCTTAAATTTAGAGTTAATAATATTATTTGGATATATTGACAAAATTACTTAGAATTGATGTATTTTATTTTAAAATGTGTTTGTATTTTATCATTTAATGAACTTAAAAATTCTGGACAAAGAATTGGTGCAAAGTAAAAGAATGTTTGTGGCCAAAAGGTGACATATTTTCATCTCTGGAACTCTCTCCATAGAGACATCTAAAAGGAGAGAGCGCCTTCCATTGCTGAGACGAAATCACAGATCACCAGCCAAGAAAGGCTATATTGACCTTTGCTTCAATTTTCAAAGATGTCAGCAATGTTGTATGATACATAAAGAACGGCAACCTCTAAGATCTGATAGCAAATCACCAGGGTCTTCAAACACACAACAAAGACATTACTGAGGTGTCTGCATAGAATTTTCTTAATACATGGAATACTAAGGAAATGTCAGATTACAAAGATGTCCTTTTATTATGAACTTTCAAAAGAAAAGGTCAGTCAAGTGACTAAGAAATTATGGAGTGTCTTTTTCCCAATACTATCAGTGACATTTTGGCCCAAGTCCTTTGTTTTGATTCCTGTAAAATGCATTCTCCCAAACACCCCCAAAATTTTAATGTTGCTTTACATTTCATCACAGTCCAGTAAGAACCACCAATAACTAAATAGCCAATGAAGAAAGGCTACAGGAAAAGTTCTGTTCTGTATTTACTGACCTCGCAACAAACAATTTCATTTGCAGATCCTAACAACAGCTCCAAATATCTTTTATTCTACTGATTCACCAGTTACCCTGTGTGAAACCACTATAATCTGGTTAATTACATGTGAGAAGACAATGCTCTATAAAATACATAAACGGCTACCAATAGACTGAACTAGATTTTCACTGACAAATTCCAAGGATGATAAATCAAGTTAACAGCAGAAAACATTATAAAAGACACACACATACAGACGCAAAAGGGATAAAGGGAAATAATAGGAGGTAAATGCATAAGCAGGTTAGGTATGAGGCTTTAAATATAGTAGAACAGTGAGATACAGAACCTAGAGAAGGCAGCAATGGAAGTCTGCATCTGATGGGGGATCTGGAAATAAAGTGAATACATAAAACAGTAACAATTTCCCTGCTATTACTGAGCAATAGGACATAGAAGAGGGCAGACCCTCCCCATACTACTCTTAACATGCTTGCTGCTTCCTAAGAACTAAAATTTGTGCATCTGATGTCAAACACAGTCCAAACTTAGCAAATGAGATTGGGAAGAATAACAGAAGTCAGAAGGTCTAAATTCTAGCCCTGCCACTGTTACCAGCTAGCCAAAGCTATGAACAAGTCAGCTGCCTCATCAGTGAATTGAAGCAGTTGTGCCAGGTGGTCACCAGCTTCCTCCCAATTCCAAGCCTCATGAATACCAAAAGTCTGTCATATGTGCCAGTAATCGATCTCATTCAAAAAGCATGTACTTTGGATGGATATGCATAGTACACACACATGCACACACACACTAATATTCTCAAATCAAAATTTTAAGCCATATTCCTACAAATTTCTTCCAGTGCTTAACCATATAAAAATTTTACAAACATATTCGTTGAATATATATCTATGTTAATGACAGTGAATATATCCTCTTTTTATGAGAATATGTATATCTTGAAGTAGAAAAACTATCTTCTCAAAAGAGAAATATGGAATACTATACATGTATACATTTACCTGGAACTATTCTCCATTAATGAGTACATTAAAATATAAATTTATTTGAAGTGTGCTAGACAGCATACTATTCTCTATGCTCATTCTGATAGAATGAGTTATGAAAAAGATTAGAACTAAATAATTTGACATTATTTTGTAAATAGTTAGATGTGTTAGGCATATCTGTAAATCCTCAAGTGAATAAGACTTCCCCTTCTGTATAAGATACAGGAAAGGGAAAATGATGGTGTCTTTGACAGGCACTTTTCAAATGGAAATAAAACTGAGATTATCTAATCAGTTATCCTTGTGGTGGATGGATATACACCTGCACTGAAACTTAGATTTAGGAAATGACAGAGCCAATCATCTTTATGGGTTTCATGACAGAGCCACAGCAAAAAGATTTCCTGAGATCAATATGTGGTTGAGGGAAAGCTGCTTTCAATGGAAACAGGAAGCTAGGAGCTAACCTGTTTCTATGGTAACCAGAGCAGCAGCTACCCAACAGCTGTAGCAAAAAAAAGGGCAGAAAGTTATAAATGTAAAAAAACAAACATAAAAAAATCAATACTGCTTTACTTCATTAGTGCAATGGTCCTTAGAGTACAATCACAATGAGGGTAGACGTTTTGTTTCTCCCTCACCCTACCCCCAGGGGTTCTTAGCAATTAGTATCCTTATTTTTCCTCCAAACCTCAAAATCTAAGAGCTGGAAAGAAGTTTGGATACTAGCTAGTTCAATGTGTCATCCCCATTTTCTTTCCTTTTTTTTTTTTTCCAGAATAAATCAAAGAAAATCAAGACTCAAGGAAATGAAGTAAATTCTCCAAAGTCACACAGCTGGTTGTGAAATCTAGGTTGGTGCATGGGCTCGTATATCCCACCCCAGACAATTCTTCCAATGTTACTTCCATATATTTTCACCTCTTGCTCTCTCCTCCTCCTAAACACCCACATTTTAGTCACTTTCCATTAAACTATTGACTACACAATATTAAAATTAATAACCACCGTTCAACCTATAAGAAAAACAAAAAGCTATATATACCTAATACACACAACAGAATAGATAGAATTGCTTTTATATATATGGGGGGGGGAGGCTGCTCTTCTAAAAAAACCTCCATCATATTTCAGAAAGAATTGAATTAAGTTTATATAATATATTGATGGTTATTGTTTAGATTATGTTGCCACTATTTCCTTCTGGAGATCTGTGTCTATCTTTTATTAGTCCTTTAGTGCCTTTACCATTTCATTTAGACACACTTTTAAAGGTTGCTATAATAAAAGGATATGACTTAGAAGTTTAAAAGATATGAGACCTGAGAACTGCATTTACTTTTTTTGTAGTAGTAGTAAAAATAAATGATCATGATATACATTTTCAAGTGGGAAAAGTTGACCTGCATTTCCGTATATGCCTACACATTTCCTTGTTTTCAGTTGCTTTGAAAATAAGCTTCTTTTTTTTTTTAAAGATTTTATTTATTTCTTTGACACAGAGAGAGAGAGATCAGATCACAAGTAGGCAGAGAGGCAGGCAGAGAGAGAGGAGGAAGCAGGCTCACTGCTGAGCAGAGAGCCCGATGTTGGCCTCCATCCCAGGACCCTGAGATCATGACCTGAGCCGAAGGCAGAGGCTTTAACCCACTGAGCCACCCAGGCACCCTGAAAATAAGCTTCTTGACGAGAATTTCCTTGACTCTCATTAGTTTTGTCAATTCAAGTCTACAAATGAGCACTTAACAAAATATCACAGAAAAAAAGTCATCCCCGATCTGTCCAACTACCTTCGTCTTTGGCATACCTATTGCCCAGCAATGGATCAAATCACCTAGTTCGTGATCAAATACACAACTGAAAGTACAATTTTCTAATGAACTTCCTTGATTCTTTTAATGATGTATTAAATTAGGTACTCTCTGAAGTTATCCAATACTCAGAATATAAGCATAAAATTAAATTAACTTGTGATCTGTACAATTAGTGGCCTAGAAAAGATCAAAAGATACTTAGATGTTTATATGGGCACATGCAAAAACACCAGACTATTTATAGCAGACCTTTTCCAGGGGTCCAAAGTTTGGATTTGTACTGCCATATAATTGGCCATGACTTTTTTTTAATAAGATTTTATTTATTTATTTGACAGAGAGAGACATAGTGAGAGAAAGAACACAAGCAGGGGGAGTGGGAGAGGGAGAAGCAGGCTTCCTGCCGAGCAAGGAACCGGATGCGGGGCTCCATCTCAGGACACCGGGATCACGACCTGAGCTGAAGGCAGAGGCTCAACAACTGAGCCACCCAGGCGCCCCTGGCCATGACTTTTAATTAAAATGGAAGGTATGAAGACATTTGACCACACCTTAAATAATTTGCTTGTTTTGTATAAGTACAGCCTTCCTCACATTCTCCAATAATATTGCAAAGACAGAGCCTAAAAAATCACCTCACAAACAGAAAAACCAAGATTAAAACAGCCTAAAACTTTCATAATAAAATAAAGACTAACAATATCTTATCATCATTTCTAAATAGATGGTTTTCATGAATGTGTCAGGCAATATTTCTATTTGAGTTGTTTTTTTGTTTGTTTGCTTTTTTTTTTTTTAATTTTATTTTTATTATTTGCCCAAGGGGTACAGGTCTGTGAATCATCAGGCTTACATCTTTCACAGCACTCACCAAAGCACAAACCCTCCCCAATGTCCATAACCCACCCACCCTATCCCTACCCTCCCACCCCCCAGTAACCCTCAGTTTGTTTTATGAGATTAGAAGTCTCTTATGGTTTGTTTGTTTGCTTTTTTGAGGAAAATTTGTCTTTAACATCTCTGGAATTTTTTTTGCATTTCTTTAATAGATAATGTTTTTAGGAAATATTTTATTATAAATAGGGTGGTGAGCTTATTGAGGGCAAAGGACTATATCTTCTCCATGCATTCCCAATAACTTCCATAGTTGAGTGACTGTATAACCAATATTTGCTGACTAAATATTCTAAAAATTCTAATAATCAACAGTAATATTATTTGAGCAAGTTGTATCGGACCAATTATTCTTTGAATTGGAGCAATACTTACAAAAGAAAATAAATACTTTTTTCTTTAATCTTAAAATATGATTCAATTATCCTTACTTTATTATATTTTTTTAAATTAAATGTTACACCGAGAGCTAGCAAACAGTTATTTGTATCATTTCTTAACTATTTTGTTTTGTGACTTGAAGAAAAGGAAAAAATGGTCCACAAAAAGCAAATTAAGTATGTGTAATTCTGAATCTAATTCTATATGTTGAAATTTGAATTTTAATAGTTTGAGGAGTGTATTTTAATAATGCTGTGGAAATAAACCAATTTAAAATGTTAATAAAGTGAATCTTTTCAAGATCAAAAAATTGACGGATTCACTATCACAACCCATGTATGATTCAGGATGATCTGCACATAATGATATATTAGATGAAGATCCACAGAACCTACATAAAATGATCAGGACCCAAGGACCAAAAAGCCAACATCTTAAATGTGGTTCCATAGCAGTTATTCTTTTTATTGTTTTGGGGCACCTGAGTGGCTCAGTTGGTTGAGGATCTGACTCTTGGTTTCAGCTCAGATCATGATCTTGCAGTCGTGGAATTGAGCCCCAGCGTAGGGCTCTGTGCTCAACAAGGAGACTACCTCAGGTTCTCTCTTTCACCTTCCCACTCACTCTCTCCCTCTCTCTCAAATAAATAAATAAAATCTTTTTTAAAAAAATAATAAATAAATAAATAAATAAATAAAATAAAATGCTCTCTTAAATTAAAAAAAAAAAAAAAAGTCCTGTCAGCTAACCAAAGATATACAAGTCACCAGGAAGAGCTACCCTGTAAAGTAGAAACTAATTCAATCAATCACCACCACTCCTCCCAAAAAATAAGTGAAGAGAGATAAGGAGAAACTTATAACAGCTCTCCACTCTTTAATATTGGAACAAATTATTTAAAATATTTTGATTCTATATTTTATCCTAGTTTTTTAACTTCTAAATAATCTAGAAGTTCTGTAAAAAGAATTTCTGCCTGGCACCTGTCTACTTACCTATGATCTAATGTTTTCAGAAGAAACCACAAAAAAGCTTCATTTCCCTCTCAAAACTAAGATATTAAATTGGAAAGCTACAATGCATAAGACTGTCACAAATGCATCTACGCATCCTTGATTTTTGCTATTTGTAAATATCACTGAATGGCATCAACAGCATAATCTCTCCTTTTCTTTCCTGATCTCATTTTTTCCAGAACAGGTTTCCATGACAACTTATATTTGATTTTTTATAAATTTCTATTTTGGAATACTATTCTTAAGGATAAGAATTCATTTAAGCATAAATATAAACTTACTTACCAAGTTAACCTGAACTTTAAAAATGTATTTACATCATAAATTTAAAGCAACAGAAGAGGGAAATGCCAACCAAAACAGAAAGCAAAAATACAACGTTTAAAATATGTATTTACATCATAAATTTAAAGAAATAGAAGAGGGAAATGCCAACTAAAACAGAAAGCAAAAATACAATGTTTTAAAATTAAATTAATTATCCAGTTCCTATCACTGTTGTTTCAGTGTGGCACTTAAGATCACAAAAGTTAGAAATAAAATACTTCTATATAGGAATGCCTGGGTGGCTCAGTGGGTTAAAGCCTCTAACTTCGGCTCAGGTCATGATCTCAGGGTCCTGGGACTGAGCCCCGCATCGGGCTCCCTGCTTGGCAGGGAGCCTGCTTCCTCCTCTCTCTATGTCTGCCTCTCTGCCTACTTATGATCTCGCTCTCTGTGTGTCAAATAAGTAAATAAAATCTTTGAAAAAATATTTCTATATAATTGAGTCAATCTCCTCAATATTAGGTAAAGATAAAGATGATGATGACAGGTATAACAAGTTCAAAAAGGAATTCAGACAGTTTAAAATGTTCATCTCTGGGGCACCTGGGTGGCTCAGTTGGTTAAGGCTCTGCCTTCAGCTCAGGTCATGATCTCAGGGTCCTGGGATGGAGCCCCACATCGGGCTCTCTGCTCAGCAGGGAGCCTGCTTCCTCCTCTCTCTGCCTGCTTCTCTGCCTACTTGTGATCTCTCTCTCTCTCTCTGTCAAATAAATAAATAAAATCTTCAAAAAAATGTTCATCTCAAGCATATCAGTAAGAGATGAATTAATGTAAAAAGAAGTAAAGAGTGTTTATAAAAGTTAAATACTTAACTTCTATTAAGAATGAGACTTGTAAAAAAAAAATTGAGACTTGTGGCAGTAAGACCACAGCTGAAGCAAACCACTTGATAATTGATTTATGTCTTCTAGAATCATGTCCATGCAAAATATAATTTCATCCTATGACTTCCCACTGTAATTCTATTTATCAAACTAGTCAAATAACATTAAGTCAAGCCATCATCTGAACTAAAAGGGTTCATATAAAAATATTAAATCACATTTAAGTAGAATGGTAACTTCTGACTACTCTTTTTTAGGCAACCCCTAATAATTTGGAAAGGGATTTCCCTGAACACAAGCCCCACAAATGTTAGCCAATCCGAAAGAAAGAAAACACTACACATCGACTGGTCAATAAAAATGCAAAGTTCGAACAGGGTTCAAGAAGTCAATTTGAATTTCATATTTTCACTCTAATGTTGGGTGGTGTAAGGTAAAAATTCTACCAGTCAAAGTCCTGGAATACATACATTTTTTAAAAAGTCATTGATGACCTTTCAAAGTTAGAATTCTAGAAAGTGTCTTATGCTGCATTAAATCTCAAGAGCAACATGATCTGCAGAGATTTCATAAGCCAGTCAGTTATAATCAGTGGTTGTGGTAAAAGGGCCTGGGGAGGATGTCATGAGACCTCCAGCATAATTTTGGATCTGCTATTAACTTGGCGTATGACCTTGGCCATCACTTAGCATCTGCAGTCCTCATTTTCTTCATCTATAAAATAAAGGGTCTTCATGAAGTGACCTCAAGGAAATTTTCCAGGTCTGTGATTCTCAGCTGATTCTGCTTCTGATGGCTCTTTGACCTTGTGTTAATCTCTAATATATCTGTGTTCTTTCCTCACCTGAAATGGATGCATATCAAACCCTTAATATTGTTACAATAAAATCTTAGTAAGATTTTTTTAAAAGCTATTTTCAAGGTAACAGTCTACCCTTTGACCAATAATCAATAAAATCAATTTTCATAACAATAATAAAAATTGAATACCATCTTAAAGTTTTTGCTATGCAATCTAGCCTACAATAAAAGACATATTATCATGAGGAAAGATAGTAAAACATTCTGTCTCTTGTATAGCACGCGATCTGGAAAAAAAAAAAATCACATGATGAGTCTAAAAACAAATTCAGATTATCTTTTTAGCCACCAAGTGGAAAGAGCACTGTGGCACCCGGCTGGAATTGAAAAAAAAACATCGATGTAATGGTCATGAGTCTGTGATTTAACTTAAGTAAATATGCACTTGTTTTTGTTTTTGTTTTTGCTTTAAACTGGACTAAACTAGCATCACCAAAGTGACCAATTCACATTGGTTTGTTTTGTTTTTTTCTGTGTATTTGATGTCTTAATTTAGAACACAGACTTAAAACAACAGCAACAATCCATACAGACAGCTCAACAATCCCTACAAGCCACTTCTCAAAGTGACTCCCAGACTAGCAGCAGCAGCGGCAGCAGCATCTGGCCCATCAGAAATGCCAGTTCTCAGGCTCCACTTGAGACCTGCGGAATCAGAAACCCTGGGTGGAGGCCCAGGATCCAGTGGTTTAATAAGCCCTCTGTGGGGAAGAGGGACAGGCGGAGGCTGATGTTCTGAGGATGTTCAATTTTGAGAGCCACTGCCCTCCAGGTAGCAGGAAATATGGGTTTTGTCACTAATGACCTTAATTCCTCTTGGGCAAGGCATTTCCACCTCACCAGGTGTTGAATTTATAGAATGGTCTTAAAGGGAAGATAGCAGAGTTGAAGTTACTGATTCTATATTCAAATACAACAATGTGAACATACTAAAATTTATGTATGCATTTAAATACCAGATCCATTGGGGAGCAATGCTTGAAATTGTCTCTTTCACATTCTCTTTCAAACTGAAAACAAAACATATCCTCAGACTTCTGAAGTGGTATCAGAAACACATCTTCTGTCAAGTTATTAGATTGACAGCTGCACAATATCTCAGATGCAGAGACTTCTGACATATAGAAGACACTAATGAGGATGGAGCCAAGGTGTGGCTGCCTAGCGGGTATTTTTTCTGGGTGTCAGAAGCAAACCAGACACATGCAGTTGCAAAGATTTAACTAAGTACACTACTCCATTCTCGTGTATAATTAAAAATCATTCACATACTGTATAATTTTTGGTTATTTACATTTCTTTTATTTCCTTTACACTGGAGAAACTATTACTGGTAACTTTTACAGTCCCTTCATGGGATTCTGAAGAATTGATTGGGAGTGTCAAGGACTAAATTTAAACTGTCATTCAATCTAGAAACTGAAGAGAAAAACTGAGGGTGGAGTCACAGTCCAAAGAGTAAAATAAAGTTTGCAACAATCTTAATTACCCAGATTTAGACAATCGGACTAAACTAGCATCACCATAGTGACCAATTCACACTCAACCTGTAAGAAATGTAGATACAGCCCAATGGGGAAAAGGACCAGACTCCACAATTCAATGTGCAGGCGGGCTCTCTGGTCAACTCACTGGGACAAGCAATTCCGCCTTCTTCTCCTTTGGAAGGAGACAGGCCCAAACAGCACTCAGGAGATTCTCTTCACAAAAAGCCCCCCCCCCACCCCCACACACCCTTGCCACCTACTCTATTCCATTTCCCCATCTCTGTCTTCAGATTAGATCCCTAATTAGAGCCACTGCTTTGAGTCAGACGTGAAGGAGTGTCAGGCCTGAAAATGTCAAATCGTGATGACCAGAAGGCCTGAAGAAACATCCAAACTAAAGGAAAAGTTGGAACAAAAGAGTCAGGAAAACAAGAATCAAGACGAAGCACGATACCAGTTTCAGGACAAGGCTCCAGACAGACTTGCACAGAGAGGTCGGCAGTCGCCCTTTAGCTCCCATTCATCTGCTAAAGTAAATCTTTGAGCTGAGGAGGAGACGTGGAGGATGAAGGGGACGGAAGGGGAGGATGACGGCCAGGGTCCCTGAGTCTACCTGACACCAGCTGGGCTTCTAATCGCATCCTTAGGGAGCCCTGTTTTCTCCCCTCTCCCATCCCCTCCCGCGTCCCGTTGGTGGAAAAGAACAGAAAGTCGGGGAAGGAGTCGGAGGAGCTGGCGCAGCAGGGAAGGGGGCGGTTCTGGCCTTACCCTGGCGGCTCTGGACGAGTAGGGGTCCTCGAAGAGGGCCCACATGCGGGGCTGCAGCCTCCTCCAGCGGCCGGACTTGCCGTCGGGGCCCCCCAGGCCCGCCGCGTCCTCGATGCCCAACCTCTTGGCCGCCAGGTCCTCGTCGTCGCCCGGGTCGCCGCCGATGAGGTCGGGGGTCTCGAAGATGTCGAGCGCCTCCTCGGCGTCCCGGTGTTGCCGGTAGGTCATCCAGCAGCAGGGCTCCACGTCCGTCTCGTCGATGCCCCAGAAGGCCAGCTCCTCCTCGAAGAGCGGCCCGCACACGTCGGCGGGGCAGTGCAGCTTGCCCGTGCGGTAGTAGTTGAGCACGTAGGCGAAGACGCCCGGGTGCCGGTCGAAGAAGAACTCGCGGCCGCCCCCGGGGTGGTCGCCGCCGCCGCCGCCGCCGCCGCCGCCTCCCCGGGAACTGCAG
>LNAC01000002.1:8894879-8984015 GCA_002007465.1 Ailurus styani | reverse complement strand
GTGGGTGGGTCTGGGGAAGCTCTCTCGTACCAACCAGGTTCCTATCTTTTTCTTCCGTGAAGCTCTGTCCCCACCCTCTCCGGAGCTGCTGCCGGCCTTATTTACACCCCGCTCTCCACACCCGTTCTCTTCCCACGGCCCCACCCCTCCCAACAAGTGAGAGAGCATCTCTAAGACCAGTTCCTTTCTTTTTTTCCCTTAATGACAGCTGATGGGAGAGGGAGGTCTACTTACAGGTGACAAGTGAGTCTTGTTTCTCGCGTCTTACACATGGCTCTGGCTTGCTCTTTCCAGTCAAATGTAGGTCTCCAGTCACCACATCATGGTTATATAAAACAAAACAAGGTTAAAAAAGTTTATTCCAGGAACATCATGCTCTATCAAGTGAAAATTCAGGTTTCTTTATCAGAAGCGACGGAGGCGAGCTACAGATATCCAAGTACCAAAGCAATTATCTAATTAACCAATTACTCCCTCTCAAATTTTTGTTGGGCCTTGTGCGAGTTTGTTAGGGCTGCCTTAACAAAGTACCACACACTGGTCTGTTTAAACAGCAGCAATTTACGATGTCACAGTTCTGGAGGTAGAAGGTAGAAATCAAGGTGTGGTCAGGGTTGGTTCCTTCTGAGGGCTGTAAGAACTGGACCTGTTCCAGGCCTGTCTCCTTGGCTTGCAGGTGGCTCTCTTATCCCTGTGTCTCTTCACATCATTTTCCCTTTACGCATGTCTATGTCTGTCCAAGTATTCCTCTTTATAAAAGAACTCTGTCCTTACGGATTAGGGCCCACCTTAATGACTTCATTTTGACTTGATCACCTTATAAAGATTCTGTCTCCAAAATAAGGTCACATCCTGAGGCACTGGAGGCTAGGACTCCATCTTTCTGTTTTGTTTTGGGGAGAAGGGGGATGGTGCTGGGACACAGTTCAACCCATATCAGTTCATACCACCAAACAGATGTGTGTCTCTGTGTCTGTGTGTATATTGAGAGAGAGAGAGACAGAGAGAGAGAGAGAGAGAGAGAGAGAGCGAGCGCGCGCCTCTATTCCACAGGTATAGCTTGAAAGGATTGAAATCCAGGGAGTAGGTAAAACACCAGGTTGTATGTAGGACAAAGTCTCTTTCTCTTGAAAAACAGACACTGATATTGACACAGTGATTTAAAAATTGCAAAAGTTATGGATTCCTATATGAGAAAGTTTTCACAATATATAGGACCGCAGGGTGGGCGGTTAAATATAAAGTTCCTTAAGAGAACACCTATCCCTTATGACAGTAGTTAATTAAACAAAGAATTTAGGGCGCCTGGGTGGCTCAGTGGGTTAAAGCCTCTGCTTTCGGCTCAGGTCATGATCTCAGGGTCCTGGGATCAAGGCCCGCATCGGGCTCTCTGCTCAGCGGGGAGCCTGCTTCCCCCTCTCTCTCTGCCTGCCTCTCTGCCTCCTTGTGATCTCTCTCCCGCTGTGAAATAAATAAATAAAAATCTTTAAAAAAAAAATAAAATAAAAAAAAATAAATAAATAAACAAAGAATTTAAAAGTGTCTGGAAGGTTAGTGATGTCTAGGAAACCAATGTAAGAAAATATGTATCCGTTCATAAGAAATTTACTAAGACTATGTCAGGACATGTGTAGTAATAACCTCAGGAACATCTATATGGACCCAGCTTTATGACAACAGAAATTTGCTTTTACTAACACACACACACACTCACACAAAGTATAAAGCTTAACTGCTGAGGTAATGATTCTAGTTTAGCACTATTATCAACCACTAAGGCATTTCTTAAAATAAGTGATAGTAAATTTCAACTGCCAGAAAATTTCCAAGGAAAAATTATATACAAATTATAATACGCATTCTCATATTATCTAGATGGTTCCTTGTATAGCTTAATGTAAATTCAATAGGAAGAAAAAGGCATATGGTTTGCTTTAAAATAAATTAGCAATAGTAAGTGTAGTAGCAAAGCATTTATAATAATAGATAACATTTACTGAGATCTTACTATATGCAAAATGTTTTACATAAATTATCCCTTTTAATTTAAATGGAGGAAATAGTCACATTAAATTACAAGACCTCCAGTAAGATAACTCATACAAATGGCAGAAATCAATAATGGAAGCCTTTAGCTTGATAATATTAAATTTGTATTATGAGGGATCTACAGAGAAACCAAAGGAAAGGGGTGGGGGAGGGATGCTGCAAAGGACTCATGGAGGAGAAATGAGAAAACAAAGGTCTAATGAATCAGTTTGAGTCTAAGATTATCTAGAAAGCCAACTAGAAACAATCACATCACCAAGAAGATCATCTTTTAGAAGAATTCAGACTTTTCTTGTGATTCATAAAGGATTAGATGTGAAACTAGAGAACATTGAAAATGAGGACGTGGAAAGATAAGAGAAAGAGAAGTGCATATCAATGGAGAATTGATAAACAAAGCAGGAAATGAAATACAGTCTCTCTCCCTCTCCCTCTCTCTTTTTCTGGTCAATATAGGAGGGGAAGATCCTAAGACAAATATCCAGCCTTCGTTACATAAGACAGGAGAGAACAGAAAACCCCTCCAGCTAACTAACTCTCTGATGCTCCTGTAAAAGATAAAAGTGAAAAGAAAGCAAATCTTTGAAAGATGGCAATGGAAAACTGAGGTGGAAAAAACAGTTGTGGTTTCCTTTGTTGGTCTGTGTGGATATTACCCCTGGCAGAGAAGCAACTGAAATGCTGCTTCCTTTATGTCCTCCAGTCAGCATCACAGAAGGGCTACAGACACGGAGCACTACATCACCACCAGAAATGTGGCTTGATCTCATTAAACCACATTGTGACTGTCAGAGGACATACTTGTGAAAGTTTAACAGTTAAGCAAATTAACTCTTTTAAAGTTCAGTATAAGGATTTTTTTTTAACNCCAGAAATGTGGCTTGATCTCATTAAACCACATTGTGACTGTCAGAGGACATACTTGTGAAAATTTAACAGTTGAGCAAATTAACTCTTTTAAAGTTCAGTATAAGGATTTTTTTTTAATATTATTCACCTTCAAAGAGCAATATACTCATAGACTGCATAAAATTCCTCTGCAGATGAAAAAATGTCTACAATTTCCCATCCCGCCCTGTAGATATGCCTTTAAAATGTGTCTTCGAATCTTCTCCCATCAAGTGTGCTTCTCCAGTCTCTGATTCTGCACTGGCTTTGTGATTTGCCTTGGCCAACAGAATGAGGTGGAAGTGATGCTGTACCAGTTTAAAGCCTTGGCTTCAAAAGGTCTTGCATACTTCTGTCCACTCTTATTTGGAACCTTACCCTGGTGCTATGAGAATAAGCCTTAGCTGGCCTGCTTGATGATGAGAGTCATACATGCCAGTCTCTCTCTCCCTCTCTCTCTCTCTCACACACACACACACACATAACCCTTGATATAAAGAGAACCAGTATTAAGAAACAAGTTAGAGGATAAAATAGATCAAGGATTTAAAAGAAATAAATACCTGGAATGCCTGGGTGTCTCAGTGGGTTAAAGCCTCTGCCTTCAGCTCAGGTCATGATCTCAGGGTCCTGGGATCGAGCCCCACATCGGGCTCCCTGCTCAGTAGGGAGTCTGCTTCCCCCTCTCTCTCTGCCTGCCTCTCTGCCTACTTGTGACCTCTCTCTCTCTCTGTCAAATAAATAAATAAAATCTTTTAAAAAAATAAAAATATAAATAAATAAAAGAAAGAAATACCTAAAAGAAATAGAGGGCCCCTGACAGCTAAAACTTCCTATCTCTGCCCCTAGATGATTCACAGCTAATTCCCAGAAGCAGAACTGCCTTGGTCTTACACATGTGTCCAGAAGAACTGTCCAGCTGAACCTAGCCCAAATGCACTGACCCACAAAATGATGAGCTAAAAAAATACTATATCAAGGCTATTAAGTTTTGGAGTTGTTTGTTACCAAGCTGATTCATCCTCTAAGTTCCATTCACTTGAAAAGTTAAAAAAAAAAAAAGAGCTTGCTTACCTACCCTCTCAAAAATAACATTTATATCAGGTATTGCAAATTTTAAAAGAAAATATATGATATATATTTTCCTCATTCCATAAATTTTTGAGAGGCAGTATTTCACAGTGCTTAATTCCACGGGCCATGGAGACAGGTAAACTGGAGTTCATCTTCTGAGTGTTACCCACCAGATGTCTGACCTCAAGAAAATTGTGCAAGTCCTTGAACCTCAGTTTGTTCTTCTACAGAATGGGGAGATGACACTATATTTAATATGAAGGTTAAACCACATAAGGCCAATAAACACTTAAGAAAGTTTCTGGAACATTTTAGGCATCTACTGATAGTAACTTTTATCGCCAAATGAAGACTTCTCACACCAAATTAACATGATTAATAATTGACAGAAGCAGGGCCATAACCATATCCTCTGATGACAATCTTAAGTCCTATCTATTCTACCATCCTGGTTTGTACAGAGGTCAAAACTTGGTCAAATACTGGATATTCCATAGAGACATAATGAAGCCAAAACTCTAGAATCCTTGCAAGAAGTCTGCATCCTTCCCAAATTCCTTTAACTTGAAAATGTATGTATTAACCATCTTTTATTGACCTACTTTAGACAATACACTTTTTTTTAACTACCCAGCATAGTTACTTATGATAATTATGATAAGATAGATATACACATGAAGAATTCATGGATTACTAATTTTACAACTTGGTCATTTGATTTGCCAGGAATATATATATTTGCATTGCTTTTCAAGAGCCAGAGTCTCTGCATAAATACCCAGCATAACAACATAGACAGTTAGCCAATTTGAGCTTACTGTATACTTAGAAAAATTAATGTGTAAGAGTGCTGAGAAAAAGGCATTTTAGACTGAAGGAAGAGAAAAATTTTCCATGGATATAGGATGATGCTGACTGATGAGCATTAAAAGCAAGAGTTGAAAATAGCCTTCTTGTTATGAAAAATTTTAGGTCATAGTCCTCTGCACCAGCCATTCCTTTTAATAAATGGTGATGATAGATGGATGATAATGATAGATAGATAGATAATAGATAGACAGATAACCTTAGTAAATGGAGCAGCCCATTATCCACTATACTACTTGAAGTCATTGTAACTTACGTAGGGGGAAATATGCAGTAGTTTTTCCTAGGATGACTGCTCAGGGCTAAATTATTGACAGATATCAATAAAGTGCACTTTACTTTTTAATGTTCTTGCTCCTCAATAGGTCATGGATGCTAGATAAGACATTAATTTAAAATTTTATAATATGCGTTTTTTAGTACTTTACACTCTTCTATTGCTAATTATTTCATACTTGTGTGACTTAATCTACTACATTATATACATTTATAGATGTCCTCTCTTTATATTTTCTTTATAACTTCACTGCCTTGGGAGGTTTCTATGCTTTGAAGTACATCAGACTCCCCTGAGAAGCTTTTCAAAATAAAAATGTATCCACCCTGAGATTCTGATTTGGTTGGTTTGTTCTGCACCAATTTCTGCAATTGGAAATCAGTGTTTTTAAGAAACNGGGCTAAATTATTGACAGATATCAATAAAGTGCACTTTACTTTTTAATGTTCTTGCTCCTCAGTAGGTCATGGATGCTAGATAAGACATTAATTTAAAATTTTACAATATGCGTTTTTTAGTACTTTACACTCTTCTATTGCTAATTATTTCATACTTGTGTGACTTAATCTACTACATTATATACATTTATAGATGTCCTCTCTTTATATTTTCTTTATAACTTCACTGCCTTGGGAGGTTTCTATGCTTCGAAGTACATCAGACTCCCCTGAGAAGCTTTTCAAAATAAAAATGTATCCACCCTGAGATTCTGATTTGGTTGGTTTGTTCTGCAATTGGAAATCAGTGTTTTTAAGAAATGTCTTACACGTTATGAAATGTCCATGGGAAACTATGTTGAAGTGAATTTTTATAAAAATATGACAAATTAGCTGAACATTGCATCTGCATAATATTTCAAGGAGGGATGGGGCAGGAAGAGAACTAACATTTATGGAAGATAAACTATAGATATATATAATTTTATTATTCATTACAATAAGTCTAACAAGCAAGTGTTGAAATACTCATTTTCTTCATATAAGGCAAGGGATTGTTTGAGTGATTAAGGAAAAAAGAATTACTAGTAAAGTGCAGTAGTCAAAACTTTCTTAAGTACTTCGGCACAAAATAAAATGCTAAGAGCTTTAGCTATAACTCATTTGATCCTCAGCCTATGATTTTACCAGCATTATACTAATGAGGAGACTGAGACTCTGAAATGTTACAATAACTTGCCCAATATCACACAGCTAATAAGAGACAGCTGGTAACATTCAAACCCACAGGTGTTTAATTCCAATGCCTGTGTCCCAGAGAGTAAATGGTAGAGCCATGATTTGAATATATGTAGAACCATGATTTGAATGAGAAATAAAAGATTATAGACATGACAAAAAAAATAAACTTGAAAGATATCAATTGTTTAGTGAATTGAAAACCCATTATCAAAATATCTCAGAGCTGTATCTCCTCCTTCTGTTAAATAAACGCATATGATAAAAGCATAATCAAAATGGGTGAGTAAAGGGCACCTGGGTGGCTCAGTGGGTTAAAGCCGCTGCCTTCGGCTCAGGTCATGATCCCAGGGTCCTGGGATCGAGGCCCACGTCGGGCTCTCTGCTCAGCAGGGAGCCTGCTTCCTCCTCTCTCCTCTCTCTCTGCCTGCCTCTCTGCCTACTTGTAATCTCTCTCTCTCTCTCTGTGTCAAATGAATACATAAAATCTTTAAAAATATATATAAAAAATTTTAAAAAAATGGGTGAGTAAAGCAGATATTTTAGAATGACTCTGTTTGTGTTTGTTTGATACAAAAGGAGAAGAATGGAAACCATGAGTCACAAATATTGTTCTGTAAAAGGTTGGAAATAACCAGGTTGGTTTCCCCAGGAAATACAAGTAAGAGCTCAAGGAATAAGGAAACTGAAAGGCACTTGCAATAAAACTAAAGCAGATAAAGGCATACCAGTTTAGCTTCATTATTAGGAAAACATCTAGACAGGTGGAAAAACAGGCTTCTGAAAAGCTACTGTATGCAGGTTTCAAACGAAATTGAGGGAAGTAAAAATAACAGTCAGGGCAAAGGAGCAGTTCTAAAGAGGATACAGACTGAGGAAAACATTGAAATTCTTCTCCTTTAACCACTCCACGGAAACTTGCTTTTCAATTTTATTTTTATTTATTTTTTAAAGAAATAGAACTATGGGACAGCACAGAATATCGTGCAATTTGGGGAACAGAAGTGAAAAACAATATAAAACTAAGATATGGATTACCATGACAAAATCAATCTCTCAAAGAAAATGCTATACCCCACACCGAACACACAGCTAATTGTTTTCAAGAGATATTAAGACATTATTTGAATTTCTGTTAGGGAAAAAACCTCAATTTCAATGCCATCTTTTGATACACAATCTTAAAAAGAATCCAGTATTCTCTGAATGTATTGAATCTTTTTATTGCCATAATTAAGTTTGAACATTTGGTTAAATTGATTTAGGTTGATTTCATTTCATTACCGTGATGGGTGATACAATTTATTAATGAAATATAAGCCAAAAGAATACTCACAATACACATTCCTCTCTAATACTAAACATAATACTTCCTTATTTTACTAGTAATTATTTCAATAGATTGTTTTGTCCCCTTTTAGGCAAGGAACAAACATATGTATTAGGTAGTAGAAGCAAGTTAAAAACCATAATTGAGCACTGTAACTACACTGTTCCAAAGGCAGAGCAAACAGAATGCCTAGAACTAAGCTCATCATCCATCACTTCAACCTCCAGTTCAGCCTTCTCCAACTCCTCCTAAAATCTATTGAGTGGCGACAAAATGCTCAAGCTAAAAATTTGGAAAACTTTTGTGATTTAGTCCTTTTTCCCCTCCTATCCAATCTGTTACCAAGTTCAGAAAGTTCTTTCTCCTAAGTATCTTTCAAGTCTTTTCACTTTTTTTTTTCCATTCTTAATTCTCCAGGCAGTCAACATCTCTCACTTGCAAGATAATCTATCCATGGCTCCACAACAGAGCTCTCTGCCTTCATTAGGATGCCACAAAATCTATTCTGCTAACCGGGTCAAAATAGGTCTTTCAGAAAATAGAGATATTTAAGGTGTCCTTGCCGTTTTGATTGGTTACCTATCAATGGCTATCTCTTGCACTTACAATAAATCCAAATTCTTTAAGATGTCCCTGTCCATCTCACCTGGGTCATTTCTTCCTGATGCTTCCTTCTTCTTTAAACCACCTCAGGACATTTCCACGTTCTGTTCTCTTTTCTGGAGCCCTCTGACCCCTCCTCACATGTAAACTGCTAGTCGGCCTTCAAATCTCAATTTAAACATGATTACTTCCTAGATAGCTTCCTTCATGCACTAAGATATATTGTATTCCGTGTACTCAGTACCATGTGTAAGCATATAACAGCCTTTATTTCCACTGTCAGGACACTGGGAAACCAGAATTGCAATCACTTGTTTAATTGTCTGCCATCTAGACTGTAAGAAATAGAATCAAGTTTATTTTGGCCACAATTACATCCCCTAATGTCCATTTTAGTGTCTAGTTTCCAATGATCAGTGATGATAATAATAAACAAGATGATGACGATGATAAAATAATTGCAGTGGTGATTATATTGCAAATGGTGATCCTAGTTATCATTATGTGTACCTACCATCTTCCAGGTTCTGTGCTAAATGATACCCATGTATTCTTCCATTTAATTCTCACCACTATGTTTTAGTATATGTACTATGAGCTTTTGCATTTTATAGATAAGGGCATGTATATAGAGAGAAGTTACTTAAATTTCCTGAAGTCAAGACCCTAGTAATTGGAGTAAATAAGACTTGAACCCAGGTGTTTTGCCTGCAAAGGTTGTCTTTTTCAATAATATTTGTAATTAATTTTGTTGAATATTGCAGGTAATGTGGGAGAAATTGTTCTTTATGAGTCTGAGTTTCTATAACTAGAATTTGAGGTATTGGATTCTTATTTTATTGGATTTCTGACATTTCAATCTTATTCATTCGCAATGTAATTCTAATGCTTTCATCTCTGCTTCCTTTTTTTAAGAATTCTAAATGTGGTATTTCCTTGGATAATCACAAAACCCGTAATATACAATAAGTTTGAAAAGCTAAAAGGTTTTTAAGGGATATTCAGGGGTTATAGATCAATGTCCTCTAATTTTTAAATTAACTTTATGACACTATTTTTTGGTTAATACCCTGTTCTAATATTAGTCACCTATATTTAAAAAGTTAGAAGAAAACGTCTTCCTAAGAATAAGGAAGCTGAGAAGTCTGTTTCTTATCTGAAGTAGGTAGAGTCCAAAAACCTCGCTTCATTTTGTATGTTCTCTGCCCCTTTCAGTCCAAGCTAATGTAATTTCTTTAATATCTTCGTGTATCAAATAATATTCTCCATTAAACAAAAGATACATTCCCAAATCTTTTCTCAAAGTCCATCTAAACCTTGGGTCCTCTGTGAGGCTGTTGTGATACAAAACCCCTAGTGGATTGAGGAGTTCCATTGTTTTAACAGGGAAGGTCTATGAGGCATGCCGTGACATTTTTTAGATGGCTTTTGTCTAACTGAAAGTGTCTGTGAGACACACCAACTATACCTTTTTGGGGATTTAATAAAAATTTAATAGCCCCCCGCCCCCGAAGTTGATTTCTTCATACTTTGATTCTTTTGCTAGGAGAGACTGAGAAAAAAAGAGTTTTATTTTCAGCAAATTCTGGCTCATAAAATTTCTCTAAACCCTGCTCAAAAACTTAAGAGATTTCTTCTTGGTGAATCTCTTCTCATATTTTATTACAGGCAGCAAAAGGAAGCTAGTTGTTCTTTGTACATTCTGCCTGAAAAGCTCCTCTGCCAGATTCGTGAATTTATTGGGTTCCCTTTGTGTTTTTCACATGACTATAGACAAGAGTATTGCCAAACTTTCTGCCACTACATAACAATATTCTCTTTTTATCCTCCAGTAATATTTTCCTCACTTTCCTCCAAGCATTTGCAAACAGTTTCCCCAAGGTATTTCCAGCTTCTCACTAACGGTCTACTTGAGATTCTGCTCCTAGAATTCTGTTCTGAGTATAGCTGTCTCACAAACTACTCCAAAACTCTATGGCTTAAAACCAGAACCATATCATGATGATCTCTAACAGTTCTGTCATTCAGGTACTTAAGCAGAGCCTGACAAAGACAGCTCATCCTCAACTCCATGGTATCTGTGGCCTTAGATGGAAAAACTGACATGGCTGTGGGCTGGATCAGCTGAATCTGACTGATAATTTGCCATTTCAATAGGTTCAAGATCTTTCTACAGGATGTTTCCACATAGAATCTCCAGTAGGACAGGCCAAGGAAATCACTTGGCACTGAAGCTCAGGGCTTCAAAAGCAGTAGATCCTATAGATCATGGTAGAAACTACAAGGATTCCTGTGATGTTGCAAATATAACCTTAACCCCCACCAGCGGTTTTATTTCTAGTCCCTAATGTATTAAACTAGGTCCTGCCTTGGGACCATTTCATTGACACTTTCCTTTGCCTGAATTGCTATTCTTACGGGTCTTATCCTGGATCGCTCTTTATGTCATTCAAGTCTCTGCTCAAACTCATCATTGCATAGTTACTGTCCTGGCATAGTTATCTCCTGCATCAGTCACCCAGAATCCAGGAAGGCATGCCACTTTTCTTAATGAAATGGAGGGTGTGCAGTGGAGCTATCAAAAGGAAACAGAGAGAACCTTCCTTGGCATATGCTGAGATACTTCACCTACGTATGGCTCAATTTTTTTTCCTGACATTTTTTTCTTTCTTAAATCTTTGTGATTTTATGAAAAGCAAAGTTATTCACAATATAATTCATATCTATATTTTTTCTTGTTTTTCACATATAGGTCTGGAGAATGTATAATTTAAACAGAAGAATGAGTTAGGATCCAGACTTTAAAAAGTTAAGACCAGAGCGCAGAATCACCAGCGTTAGAATCCTTCAACCCTTCTCCCATCAACTGTGTCAATCATCCCTAACCCATCTTCCCTGTTTACCTCCAGGCCCTGGGTGACAGTAGCAATAAATGGAGGACAGAGAAAATGTCCAATATAAAACAAATGTTTCTTCATTTCTTTATTCATTCAAAATGTATCTCAAACTCTCATTTCTCATCTGAACAACAGAATACCAAATGAAATCGTAAGCTAAGGAATTTTTGTTAGACATAGGGAGACAGTTCTGACTTCGATGGTTATAAGAGAGCCAAATGTGTTGTGTTGTCATAGCAGATGCAGAAGAAATTATTAGAAAGCAATGCCTGCATTGGCTTGGATGAACTCTCCCTCTAGGCAATAAGGGAAACTAGAAATTTAATTGTACTCTTGTCCCAGTCTTAGAAATGTGCAATCCAAATCGCAAGGGAACATCAAGTTTCATCACTTCCAGTAGGATTTAGAAGCAAGTTAATTTCACATGCATTTTTTTTCTTAGCAAGGAAAATGTTTCTACAGAATCCAACTCATGGGAATCTTACTAGAATCTATTATGCAGTGAAAAAAGCAATACAGAAATATCTTTGTGCCATTGCTGGACTAAAAAAGCATAGGCAAGGCTGGTAACTTGCACAACTCATTAAGGGAGAGTACCCAGAAGCCCCATTCTCAGGCTAACAAAATAAAAGTCTTGAATCTTTTCCTGTGAAGATAAAATTACTATATTGGAGCAAAAATACTTGCAATGAAAATGGAATGGAGAAACTCTGGCCATTAAGGACAGCTGGAAATAAAATTTGCTGAATGATACCATAACATGTCCACTACACATATGCTACCCTGGAAGAGATAAGAGAACCCCACAGGGCTGGATATTCTACTTCCAGAAAAAAGTAGTAACTCTTATTTAGCATATGAGAGCATTAAGATTTTTTTCTAACATCTAGGCTAGCTGGTATGTATTCTGGTTGTTCACATTTTCAAGATATGTACCAATCATTCCTTTAGATTTCAAGTATTGACTTTTCAATGTTTTATGAAAAGCTGTCTAGAAGGTATTTCACATTTTCAGCCTTAGAATGTGGTGTCTAAGAAGCATAATTATCCATTCCATTATGATAGAAAGAAAATACTTTACTATTGTTGTATTACTTTATATTCATTTGATTATTCCTGAATTTAACTCACTAAATATATATATTTAATTTCATTTATACATCTACACATTCACTACACACACACACACACACACACACACACGCATACACACATTAGCACATCAAAGTAAAACTGCTAAAGAGTAAAGACAAAGAAAATATTTAAATGTAGCCAAAAAGAGTCACAATCTCTTCAAATAAGTCATTATAAGAACCAAAATCTGTGAATCATCAGGCTTACATCTTTCACAGCATTCACCAAAGCACAAACCCTCCCCCATGTCCATAAGCCTAATGATTCACAGACCTGTACACCTGGGGCAAACAAACAAACAAACAAAACAACAACAACAACAACAAAAAACCATTCTAACACATCTATAATGGGAAGACAATAAAAAATAACCTTACACATAGGAAAAAATATCTGGGTCATAAATAGAAATAATGACTGTTATAAAAATAAAATATAGCCACTCCAAGTATTGAAAGAAAATAACTGCCAACCTGGAAAAATGGGAAGAAAGAAGTAAATCTGGAGCAATGAGAAAGATAAACATGCAACTAAATCCAAATGAATGTTGACTTTATAAACTAATAATAATATCATGTGCCATCTAAAATGTATATAAAATTAAAAACAAAATAAAAAATGTTATAAAACAGAAATATATAGAATTTACATGTTCTAATGTCTTTTGGTTGTTTGGTATATGGTTAAAAAGTTACTAATTTATGGGATGCCTGGATGGCTCACTTGATTTAGTGGCTGTCTTCAGCTCAGATCATGATCTCAGGGTCCTAGGATCGAGCCCGATGGTGGTATCAGCTCCTTGCTCAGTGGGAGTCTGTTCTCCCTCTGCCCCTCCCCCTGCTTGTGCGCTCTCTCTCTCTCTCTCTCTCTCTCTCTCTCCCAAATAGATAAAATCTTTTTAAAAGTTACTAATTTATACTAAAATACATCAAGGATATTTATTGTAATCTCCTAGGTAACCACTACATTTAACAGTAAAGTGATTTTTAACTAAAAGTTAATAGTAGGAAAAATGGGGGAAAATTTTTAAATACTTGGGGGTCAAAAGAAACAAACGACATGTGGAAAAATGAAATAAATTTTTAGAGTATTAAAGAAAATATAGCCTACTGATTAAAACATGTTCTCAATTCATATATACTTGTTTCAATCTCATCTCTTTCATTATTTGTATAGCCTTGGGAAAGTCATTTGACTGTTCTATTAATCTCTCCATCTGTTAAATGGAGTTAATTAGTTAAATGGAGTTAAATGAGTTAAGTATTAGTACTTACCTGTGGTGTTTTTGTGAGCAATAGATGAAATAACTGACATAAAATGTGGACATAGAGATTATTACCACGTCAGAGGAGGTCATGGAGAGAACTGGCTGGATCCAGTCAATCTGACGCCCCTCATTCCCTCCCATCTTTGGAATGTGCTTCTGCCCACCATTCCCACAGTGGGAGTCATTTTCAAGGACACAGCCTTGAAGAAGCAATGTGTTACTGAAGCCATCTAACCCTATACCTGACAGAACCCAGTTAAAGCCTCGATATAAACCTCCAAGATTCTCTGAGATGCCTGGGTGGCTCAGTCAGTTAAGCATCTACCCCTGGATTAGGTCTGCCTTTCCCTCACCCTCTGCCCTCCTCCCCCCACCTTCTGCTCATGCACACTCTCTCTTAAATAAATAAATAAATAAAATCGTAAAAAACAAGATTCTGGCAAACTTTCAAGATTCTGGCAGGTGGCTGCAGATATCTACTCATCTTACACCACCCAAGACAAGTCTCTGAAGTTCCCAGGCTTTTTTTTTTTTTTTAAGATTTTATTTATTTATTTGACAGAGAGAGGGAGATTACAAGTAGGCAGAGAGGCAGGCAGAGAAGGAGGAGGAAGCAGGCTCCCCGCTGAGCAGGGAGCCTGATGCGGGGCTCGATCCTAGGACCCTGAGATCATGACCTGAGCCGAAGGCAGAGGCTTAACCCACTGAGCCACCCAGGCGCCCCAAAGTTCCCATGCTTGTTAATACTGCCACCTACCAGAATGGAGTGTTCTACCTCTTTCCATGATTTCCCCTTCCAGTTTAGATTTCACTTAGGAAGAAATTTCTAAGGTTGCAAACCAACAACATACCAGTAAATGTTCATTACTAATATATAATTAGTATATATAGTATATTAGTATATATATATATAGTATATATACTATAGGTATATATAGTATATTAGTATATATATAGTATATATACTATAGGTATATATAGTATATTAGTATATATAAAACCAAGGTCTTATATGTTTAAATACTTGTCTTTTACCTGAATTCCTATGATCCAGAAATTATGAAAATTATAAAATCTTGAGATCAAAAAGCATACAGAACATTCACACACCAGATTGCAGATTGGTTTGGTATTTATTTACTTATTTATTTATTTATTTATTTTTATTTATAATAATATGTACTGTTCTGGATAACATAATTATGTACAGTTTAGGTGCTGATATTGGTGAGCAGCAGGATGATATGACATCCTAACAAAGAAGCATACTTTTTCAAGCTGTACACAATAGTTGCCCAAAAAATGAATTTGTTGCCTTGAAGGAATATCATTAAACACCCAAAGTCCATACTTTACCTTTAGGTTCACCCTTGGTGTTGTCCATTCTATGGATTTGGACAAAAGTATAATGGCATATGTCCACCATTATAATATCATACAGAGTATTTTATTGCCCTAAACATTCTCTGTGCTCTGCTTATTCCTTTCCCTCTCCACCCTACATGACAACCACTGATTTTTTTATTGTTTCCATAGTTTTGCCGTTTCCAAAACATGATATGGTATATTGCTGTCATTCATTAATTTCACTTATATCTAAGCATACATAAATGTATGTATAATTTAAATTACATATTAGACAACATATAATGAGTTTTTCCTACACCCAGACTGATTCCTATAGTGGTTTCTGACTTTTAGTCTCTGCTCAACTAAACCACTGCTCCCTGTATTCACCTGTCTTCTCTCCAGTCTTGACCATAGCAGTCTGCCCTATGTCCTCCCATCTCTTATGAACCCAAGAAGAGTTGATTTTTCGGTCTCTGTTCAGCTTTTGACTTGTTGTTAAGATGGAACTGATGACTTCCAAGTTCTTTACCTGCTGAACTAGAAACCAGAAGTCTTTTCATTGCTTTTTAGTAATTATCACATAGGATGACTACAATCTAGGCATTAATTTGTGAATAATAGTAGATTTATTACTTTTCCCAAATTTTTATACATTTTGTTTATCATTTTATTTATTGCAATTTCACAAAATGTTCTATACAATGTCCAAGGGAATTTGTGATAGGAGCCCTCCTTATCTGTTCTGCTTCTGAGGGGTTAAGGCTTCAATATTTAGCCAGTGAGTATATTTTCTGTAGGTATCTCAAAAACACCCTTTAGCACATTAAAAAAGACTTTGTCTATACCTAGTGACCTAAGAACGTTTTTTAAAATCATAAATTGATACTAAGTATTACAAATACTAAGTATTACGAATGCTTTCTTTACATTTACTGAGATGATCAGATGATTTTTATAGTAATCCCATAAAATGGTGTTGTGATCTTTCCCACTGCACCATGTAGAAAGCATAAGACCTTAATTTTTCTTATTACTTGTGATATGAACTCTTATTACTTGTTTCTTTGGCTTTTCTTTTAAGTTTTTATTTATCTATATGAAATATTCCCTTAATTTTGATTTGTCTGTGAATGTCTTTATCATCATTTTGGATGATTTTTTTTTATTTTACATAGAATTTTAGTTTGGTATTTAAATCATTCCATGACTTTGAAAATATCATTCTGTCACATTATGACTTCTAATTGTTCTTGAAAAATCAGACGCACTGCTTGTTCTATTTTTCTGCTGTTTTGAAGACTTTGTATTTATATATTTTAGCAGTTATACCTTGATGGGTCTAGATAAGTCTTTTTATTTATTATTCATCATTCTTTCTGTTGGAAGGGCTTCTTGAACTTGTACATTGCTTTCTTTCGTTAATTTTAAAACTTTGTAGTTATTAGGTCTTGAAATATTACTTCTGCTCTGTTCTCTTATTTCTTTCCTTTTTTTTTAAAGACTTTTATTTATTTATGACAGAGAGATAGAGAGAGGGGGAACACAAGCACAGGGAAGTTGGAGGGGGAGAAGCAGGCTCTCCACTGAGCAGGGAGCCTGATATAAGGTTTGATCCCAGGATGCTGGCATCATGACCTGAGCCAAAGGCAGATGCTTAATGACTGAGCCACTCAGGTACCCCTCTTATTTCTTTTCTTTTATCAATACAATTCCACTTATGCTAGATATTCTCAATGTATTTCCTGTTCCTTTCATATTGTTTTCTGTATTTTTTACTACGTTGGTTCATTATGGACAGTTTCTTTTGACCTATCACCATAATAATTTCCTTACATATACATGTTTAAATCTATACATTTAGTACTTAATTTTGGTTATTAAATCTACTTTAAATTTGAATTTTTTAAAAGATTTTATTTATTTCACAGAGAGAGAGAGAGAGAGAGATCACAAGTAGGCAGAGAGGCAGGCAGAGAGAGAAGAGGAAGCAGGCTCCCTGCTGAGCAGAGAGCCCGATGCGGGGCTTGATCCCAGGACCCTGAGATCATGACCTGACCCAAAGGCAGAGGCTTAACCCACTGGGCCACACGGGTGCCCCTAAACTTGAATTTTGATGGGGAGCCTGGGTGTTTCATTCAGTTAAGCATCTGACTTCAGCTCAGATCATGATCTCAGGGTCCTGGGATGGAGCCCCACGTTGGGCTCCCCACTCAGCAGGGAATCTGCTTGTTCCTCTATCCCTCCCCCCAACATGTGCTCTAGCTCCCTCTCTCTCTCAAATAAATAAATAAAATCTTTAATAAAAAATTTTTAAAATAAATTTAAATTTTATTCTTTTCACAATTTCAACTTCTCCATCAAAGTTTCAATTTTTTTCTTTTTAATTCTTTGACTAGGCACACCATAGTTATTTTAAACTCCATTATCTTCATTTCATATTGGTTTATTTCTATATTCTATTATTACTCTTGGTTTTAAGTCATGGTGATTGCCTCCATGAGTTACTCTGTTTTTTTACTGAAATCATATATGCAAGCAGCATATATGAAATGTTATGGAAATAACCTGAAGTCTATGATGACATTAACTTCCCCTAGAGAGGAATTATTTTGGCTAGTTCTCTGTTACTTCTCTCTGATCTTTTGCTAGGGTTACATAAAAATATGGTTTGGCTGTTCTAAAAAATTTTACAAAGTGTTCAACTATTTTGTTTAGTACATTTTGCAAAAACAAAAATCTGATATTTTAGGATACTCTTAATTCATCTATTTAATAATTACTTATTGTTAAATAAATTATTGTTAGATCCATGCAGCCAGGAAAGCTAATAATCATGGATCACTTAGATCCCTTTATAGGAATTAAGATGACTTGATTCTGGACGTTAAGTTTCTTGAAGGGCTTTTCTACTTCTGGTTCAATCTTATTCTAGGATGTAGTCTTTCAAATTCCAACCTAAAGGTGGGAAATTTGCCAGTATTATTCCTTTTATTAAATTCTGATACCATTTTTTCCTATAGTCCTGTAAGACTATTTAAAGCTTTGTTCAGCTCTCACCCTCTGAGACTTCCTTCTCAGAATTTTTAGCAGATATCCCCCCACCATGAACTTTTGCCCAAATGTCAGGACCACTTCTCTGAGTGTCTCTTTATTCCTGAATCTTTTCTGCATTACTCTTCACTACCTTTTTAATTTCCTGTTTCTTCAGGAATTTTTTCTAGCAATTTTTTCCACTTTTCTAGATGATCTAGATGGTCTGTCATTACTAGAATCACTTCTCTATGACCTTTTGCTAGAGGTTACTCAAAAGAAGTATGAATTGCTTATTCTGATTTAGCAATTATATATGGCAAAGAACTGCTCAAAATTTTTATTTAATTCATTTTTGCAAAAACCTTAACATTTCAAGATACATTTTATTCACCTACTCAATGCTTATTTGTTGAGGAACTCCTATGCATGATCCACGTATATATGAGCATATCATAATGAAAAAATACAAAAGTTTCCTACCTCTTAGCATTTACTTTCTCATCGGGTGGCTCAGTCAGTTGAGCATCTGCCTTCAGCTCAGGTCACGATCCCGGGTTCTGGGATACAGCCGCACATTGGGCTCTCTGTTCAGTGGGAAGCCTGCTTCTCCTCCTCCCTCTGCCTGCCACTCTGCCTACTTGTGCTCTCTCCCTCTATCAAATAAATAAATAAAATCTTTTTTAAAAAATGCTTTCAGGCTACTAAGCTGGTAGGAGTGCCTGGATTATCAAAACAGTTAGTGACTAGATTGTTACTACTAACAATTACCTCTTAAACGGCTGTGGGAGCATCATGGGAAATTGCTACTCTGAACTTAATGATGACCAAGAAGGAAAAATTGGTTAGTAAAGTAGAAGTGACAAGAACCTTGGAGACAGGAAACAATGTTACCTTAAAGTTTTAAAACAACAGCAACAGAAAATCCTGGGCACATTCAGCCAACATTCTTTTATATTTTAGAAGGAAGTATTTTTTATTACTTTAAGAACAAAGCAAAAATGGATTCAGGCAGAGGGAAGAACTTAACAGTTTTCAAAATGCTCCCAAAAATGTAATTCTGCTTACATCACTATGAAAGAGATTCTGATGAGGAAGAATTTGGGGGCAGAAACAATAAAGCTGATATTTCCATAAAGGAAGCTTTCTGATACACTTGAATTCAAAAAGACAAACTCATGACAATGACAAAATACTAGCACTTAAGAATGTTTTCAGGAAGTCTTGTTCACAATGCATTTAAAGTCATAAAAATATTTTTAAAATAACTTCTTGTGCACTTTTGGAGCGAAAAGACAACTAATGATGGGGGAACTTGTTGATATGTTTATGTATAATGAGAAGAAAATGAAACTTAACTATTTTGCATTTATATTCTCCTGCAAGGTAAATTACTATAGGATCAACACGGCAAAAAGAGGGAGTGGAACTGCAGAGCAGAAGACATTTAAAGAGACACAGTAACATCTCGAAACAAGGCCAGTTCTCTTAGGCCAGGTGAATTATCCCAAGAATGATAAAATAACTTGCCAATGACTTTGCTGAAGATATATCATGGAAACTAATCTTTGAGAAATTTTAGTAAATATATGAGCTACTATAAGCCTGTAGAGAATCTAAGGTCTCTAGCATTCAAAAAGGCAGAAAACAAAATGAAAAATCCTAAAGACTGTCTTATCTGAAGAACACTTTTACAAAAGATTATAATGGTATAATTTTTGAACATTACAAAATGAAGTTTTAAGAGACTTAATCCTAGTATATTTTTCCTTCTCTCCTTGCTGTCTATACTCCAACCACAGAGGGCTCCCTTTCATCCAAAAACCTGGCACACAAGAGAAATCCAATAAGCTTTTGTTGAATGGATAATCCAATTCTCATTTATTGATGTCTCTAATATGATATTGTCCAATAGATTCTCCCACACAGGGCTATCGTGCATGCTATTCCCTCTGCCTGTAAACTTCTTCTCTTGACACTTACTTAAACTCCATACTCCACAGGTTTAATCTAGCTAACTCAATTCATTCTTCATGTCTCAGATTCAACACCATTTCATTATGGAATCCTTTCCTGACACCCCTCCATACAGAAACACAAACATTGGGCGGATCACCCTGCTATATCCTTAGTCTTTCATAGCACTTACCACCTTTACAATTGATTAGTTGTCTGGATAATTATTTAATATTTCTCTTTCTCACCAGACTGTAACCTCAGGATGAGGAACATGTCTGTTTTGTTTATCTCTATGCTCCAAGCATTCAGGTCAGGGAAATTTACCGGTCATAAGTTCTTTGTAAGACAGTTTGTGGGTATAAGCAAGGTCTTTTAATGAAACCTCTAAGAAAAGATGGAGAAATATGAGTTGGTCATGGTTCAGTTAGATTGAACAGCAACCTTGGATTAAATGACTATTTCCCAGGGATAGAGATTAAAGAGAGTCTAGAGAGACAGTATATATTATGTGCCTACTAGCACATCACATGATAGAACAGTGATTCATTATCTTAATGTGAATAAGAATTACCTTTGTACTTGCCAAAAAGGATAAACTCAGGCCCCTCTTCCAGCTGTTTGGGTTTAGGTTCTCTGTGCTCTCCGAATAGGAAGGAAGTTTTTCCAAGAATTTTGTGATTTTCTGAAGGGTCTCTCTGACCATAATATCACAAGGACATTCTTTCTCCCATTGATCTTTTTCTCTTGGGCATATTCAGTTACAAACTACATTAGTAAGAGTCTATCTTGGTGGCTTTTCTATTTTAGGCTACTATATAAATGACATGCAGGAGAGAATTTCAAATCAAAGAAAACATTTTACTGCGGGGTAAGAAAAGAAAAAAAAATTACTCCTGGAACAGCTTTTTTAAATAAACATTTCGTTTAGAATAGTTTTAGATATATAGAAAAACTGAAAGGTGGTAAAGAGTTTCCATATAACCATACCCAGCTTCCATTATTAATAACATCATACATTATGATGGTACATTTCTCACAATTAATGAACCAGGATTGATCACTGGGGTTTGGGGGTTTGTTTTGTTTTGCTTTGCTTTTGAACACTTTGCTTCTTTATTTTTGTAGGACTTTCTGATACTATGAGATACTCCAAACTCATTTTTAATATTCCCTGCCCTAATCCTGGAATCAGTCATTTCCCCCAAGAAGACCTGGTTTCTTGTTTTGGAGAATGGTATTTGAAACCAAGAGCTAGGTGCATTCATTGCTACTTGAGTGTCACTGCTTCTAAGCTCCCTCAGCTGACAGAATAAGGAAATGCATGTATGTTTATTAACCCTTATACATGCACATATCTATAAACACTTCTATAAGGAACCATCTGTACTCTATTAAGCTAGATATGAGTTCACACTGAGGTCTCTGAGTCTAATCCATTACCACAGGAATTATTTTAACGTCGATTATCTATAACTTCCTAATCCATCAGTGAGAAACCTGGCTCCCACTGTCCACCATTTATTCACTTAATTGTTCAACCCAGTATGCAGGTACAGTGGTTTCAGAATGGTTAACTCATACATGTGGGAAACAATGTTACCCCTGGAGCAGATCTCAATGCTTACCTAGAAGTTGCTTTGCCTTTAGTCCTATATATTCCACTTATTTACTTAGGTCAGCAGGTTTCTCCCCATCTTCTTCAGTGAGATTATTTCATACACTGGCAGCACAGACAGATCTTTTGTCACATTCTGCATTCTATTCTAGGATCCCTCAATCTCTTGGCCCAAATTTTTCTGCAGAGAAATCACTGATAGCTTTCTGCCAGTTCCCTTGTATATGATGGCTCTTTTTTTCTTGCTAGTTTCAAAATCTTTTCTTCATCTTTAACTTTTAACATTTTGAATATAGTGGTGTTCTTTGGGTTGATCTTGTTTGGGTTCCTTGAGCTTCCTGTACCTGGATGTCCATATCTCTCCCTCAATTTGGGCAGTTTTGGCTATTAAATAAATAAAATTTTTAAAATAAATAAATAAATAAAACTCTCATTTTGTTAACACATTGTTATCCAAAAATTTTTCATTATCTGTCTTACATTTCCTTGAGTTTCTTTAAGATAATTATTTAGAATTCTTCGTCAGAGAAAGTTTTGATCTCCTGGGAATTTCTCCTGCCCATTCCCTTTCCCAGCAGGTCTGTTCATGGATTGTGGTTGGGAGGAGAATGGAATTCAATGGACCTTTCAGGATCTCTGGGGGGTGCAAATGGACATGTCTCTTGCTGAGATCCCAGACTCTCAGGTCTGCAGGTAGCCTGCGGCTATGATAAGCTGGAGCTCCACATAGGGCTATAGATGTATCTCTTGCTGGGTCCCTGTGGACTGTGACTAGGATAGGTCAGACTCCAAGTACAGGGCCCTTCTAAAACCTACAGCCTTCTAGATTGTAGCCCAGAGAGACTGGACCACTTCAGGGTCCACAGCCAGCACTGAGTTCTGTATGCCTGTTATTCAACACACAAGTGAGTGTGACTCATCCCAGGTCCCTTGACATGTGGTGCTGGTGATAAAACCAAAGCCAGGTGGGGCAGTAGCCAAATTCTCAGGCTTTATGGAGCTGCTCCTGGACCACGGTTGGTGAGTCAGCCACGTAGTTATAAGCCTGAATTCTCAGAACAGCTCCTCCTGGCCTTAGACTGCAGCAAGGTTTCACAATGTCTTACCTGGATTCCCAAAGCTCCCACAAAGGCACTTTTGTCTGTGGATGGTATTGTTTTTGTTGGGGAGGTGGATATGAGTTAGGTATGTCTTCTTTGGTCCTCTTGCTAACATCACTCTTGCCTGCATAATTTCTGACAAGAAATCAGCCATAATTCTTATACTTGTTGCTCTATTAAAAGATTCCCCCATCCATCCCCTCTGACTATTTACATGACTTTCTCTGTTCTGGTTTTCTGCAGTTTAAGTATAATATACCTAGATGTGGATTTGGGGTATTTACCCTGTTCTGTGTTCTATAGACTTCTTGGATCTGTGATGTTTATCATTAATTTTGAAAAGTTCTCAGAGGTTATTGCAAGTATTTCTTCTGCTCAGTTTTCCTTCTTCTCTTTCTTGTATTTCAATTATATGTATGTTATATCTTTTGAAGTACCCCACAGTCTTGAATATTCTGGTTTCTTTTTGTTATTCTTTTTCTCTGTGTATTTCAGTTTGGGAAGTTTCAGTGTATCATCACTAACATAGTGAAACACTGAGACATTATCTTAAAACATCACACCACAGCAGACACATAGAAAAGAATTGGCAGTATAAATTTAGTCATCTGTTCTCATGTAATCTCATTGTCCCAATTATCATTATATTCTTTTCTGTTTAACTTGGGAAGATAAAAGTACTAACTCACTTTTCAGTATTCTGTACAATCCAATCAGTATTCTGTACAATTTCCCTTAATTGTATTTTCAAAATCCAGTTTATAGTATAACATACCTATATGTGGATCATATTTTTAATCTTTAAGTATCTTTCTTGGATCTTTAATGACTCTCTACTCTGGTTTTCTTGAACTTTAATACATTTACAAATCATGGATTTTTTAGTTTCTTTACTTTCTTATAGTGAGTTTGTTTTACAGGTGGGCATTTGTTTTAATTCCTCAAACTAATCTCACTTAAAAGTGTACGGTTTTCAATACATTGGTCAACATTTTGGTTTACTTAACCTTAGAGAGGGAAGATTATACTTGAACAGTAGTGGGGCTAAGATGGATTGTAAGAAATAGAATGAGGTCCTATGTAAGTCACAAAAGCAGGAAGAGAAAAACTTAGGTTTATTATGATTTTACTTTAAAAAGTTAATGGTCAAGGACATTACACTTGAATGAAATCAAAGCATGGGTTTTCTCTTCTTTACTGAAGATTTTCTTGTCTGTAATTATGGAGTAGTCCCAATGCTTTCATAAAATTATTCTCATTGGCTTGACAGCTCTCACTGGGAAAAAGTGTAATATGAGAATAATCTGTACAGCAGGCTCCCTCCACTGCATTAACCCTGGCATCCAGAAAATTTCTGGTGGTAAGACTTAATTACCAAATGCTGTGCAACCCACACTTTTATCCAGCTCTTGCCATTCAAAATTAGGGACAGTAATAGTTTTTTCAATTCTTTCTGAAGTAAGCTACCGTTCTATGTGCAGTGAGTTAAAGGATAACATGGTTTCCCCAGTACATTCTCTCCTCTTCTAGAGCCTGGAGACTCCTCAAATCTTTGAAACAAGATCCACACTCTTTTCTAGTGTTTATTGTTGATACAGATTTTTCACTATTATTATATTTCCTTGGTAATTTAATGATGATTTTATGAGAGATTAATGGTAAAGCACTTCAAAAGTGAGGATTAATATTCTATAATGTTATTATAATGCATATTTAATGTGTTAAGTCAACTAAATACTACAATCACAAATATTATATTCATCTAAATTTTACCACAGTGAATTCCTTTGTCTTTATTATCTCTGACTACTTTTGAGATTTTTCTCTTTACCACTGGTTTTCAGGAATTTGATTAAGATGTACCTTAGTGTAGTTTTCATAAAATTTACTCTGCTTGAAGTTTGTTGACATTCTTGGGTCTGTAGATTTATAATTTCCTTCAAAATTATTTGCTATTATTTCTTCAAATTTTTTTTCTCTTCCCTTCTCTCTCTTCTTTCCTTTTGAGATGGCAGTTGCATGCATGTAACACTGCCTGATACTATCCAACAGGTCACTAATACTCTGTTGATTTTTTTCCATCATTTTTGTGTCTGTACACAATTTTGAATAATTTCTATAGCTTGTGTTCAAGTTCATTGATCTTTTTTGCTGCTGGGTCTAATTTAATGTGAATGTTGCATTAGTCTGTTCAGGTTGCCATAACAAAAATGTCAAAGATTGAGTGGCTTAGAAAACAATTATTTTTTTCTCAAAGTTCTGAAGGCTGAGAAGTGCAAGATCAAGACACAGATTTGACGTCTAGTAAGGGCACACTTCCCAGGTCATAGGTGGCCATCTTCTCATTATGTCCTCACATGGCAGAAGGGGCAAGGAGGCTCTCTGGGTTCTCTTTTATAAGGGCGCAAATTCCATTCATGAAGTCTCCACTTTCATGACTTAATCACCTTCTAAAGGCCCCGCCTCCAAAGAATACCACTACATTGAGGATTAGGTTTCAACATATGAGGTGTGGGGACACAAGGCATTCAGTCTGTAGTTTGATCTACTTTATTTTTCATCTCAGATACTGTACTTTTTACCTCAAAAAGATCAATTTGAGTCTTTTTATATCTTCTAACTCTCCTTTTTATGATCATGTTTTTTCTACCTTCTTGTTCATGTGAATCATAATTAAAATAGCTATTACAATCTTTGCGAATTCCTTCATCTCCATAACTTCTGAGTTGTTTTTATTGATTGATTATAATTCTTCCTACATTAAAAAAATTCAATTCCAGTATGTCCCCTAAAAGTCTTTTTAAAAAATCATCAGAGCCAATTAATCATAGTAGCCAAAAACTGAGAAACAATCCAAATAGATAATAAAATTTTGGTATATCTATTCAACAAAATAATATTTGGTAATAAAAGGGAACAAACTACTGATACACAAAAGAACAAAGAAGAATTTCACAGATAATCATGTTGAGTGAATGGAATTAGACACCATTCGGAGTAAATATAGGCAGGGTAAATATAGTATGACTATTCATATGCATCTATAGAGGACAGAAAACTAATTTATGGCAATAAAAATCAGAACAATCAGCGTAAAGCATGGGACAGATGATCAACAGGAAAGGAGTAGAAAGGGACTTTCTCTGAAGATGTAATTATACTAAACAATAATTGGGATGTTAGTCACATGGATTTACATATTTTCTAACTCATCGAATGTTACTCTTGATATCTGTGCATTTCACTCTAATTAAATTATACTTCAATTTAAAAATGTTATGAAAACTATCTGCACTAAAGAGAAATAGTTCAAAAAGAAAAAAAAACAAATTGAAAAAATTGCAACCTATGAATAGGTCAGAATCTTAAATCTTTTCTTTTTTAAGATTTTATTTATTTATTTGACAGAGAGCACAAGTTGGCAGAGCAGCAGACAGAGAGAGAAGCAGGCTCCCCGCTGAGCAGGGAGCCCGACGCTGGCCTCGATCCCAGGACCCTGAGGTCATGACTTGAGCCGAAGGCAGAGGCTTTAACCCACTGAGCCACCCCGGCGCCCTGAATAGGTCAGAATCTTAACTATCAATCAAAATTTGGGGATCAATAGGGAAAAGATGTTGCCTTAGTAGAAAATTAAGGAAAAATAATAAAAAGATGTATTTTTCCAAATAATAAAAAGCAACAAAATACATGAAAAATGGTAAACTCCTTTAGTAATCAAAGAAATGTAATTTTAAATCATAGTGAGATATAATTTTTCACTTTCATAGAGTTCATTTATTATAAATGTCATATAAGCTTATATACCAACACTTTTCCTATAGTAGACCCTCAAATAGTCAGGGAATGAATAAAATACTGTTCATTTAATTTAAAGAGTCCACATTTTGAATTAAATAATATTGAATACTAAATTATACAGTTATAATTTAAATAAGAGGAATACATCTTAAAGGTAATAAAACATATCAAATTATATAGGAGGAAATTAAAACTGTAACAGAAGTGTGAATTTCAGAGATTTTGTTATGTTAGCAAGCAAGAATTCTTATCCCCTCAAAAATCCTTGTAGCTGGATTAAGAAAAAATTGACATAACACAGATTAGCAAGAGAAAATAAAATTTAATACATGTATGCATGGGGATTCCACACTGACATGGAAATTCCAAAGACAGTCAGGGAAAATGAGGTGTATATATTATTCTGAACTGAAGAGAATGGGGTAGGGGCCTGGGACTTCAGAGGAAAGGAACTTACTTCACGGGACAATAAGAAGAGCAGATATTTGGTAATTAGATATTTACCCTGCCATACAGATGGGTCACTCAGATAAAATTTATCTCTGTTAATAACCCTCATTCTGGGAAAGACTCCAAATCTAGGTTCTTCTGTGTGACTAAGGGAGAGACAAGTTTCTCTTCTCCCTTCCAGGTCTCAAGTGTCTTCAGCTCAAATAATCCAGATCCCAAAGTGTCACATTCTGGGTCTATCTTGAACCCCTTCAGTCAGTTTAAAACATATGATAAAAATAATTCAAAAACATATTTATCTGCTGTTCTAAAGCCACTGTAAAGTACACCTTAACAAAGAATAATAAAAAGTAAACATGAAATGTAAATAAGTTGGTTAACTTAATATAAAATAAAGGGGAAATAATATAATTGACTAATATGAAGAGCTGATTCTTTGAGTCAATAACAGTGAAGTGAAAAATGCAATGATAAACCTTACCAAAAAAAAAGAGAGAGAAACAAATAAATAAAATAAGAAAGAAAACAAATACACTGAGATAAAAATTATAGGAAATACATTGTACATTCTTCAAGCTAATAAATATGAAGAGAAAAGCATTTTAATTATCAAATGTTTCTAAAGGAAAATCAGAACATTTGAAAACACAAATAAGCCAGGGTTATAATAAAAGATTAAAAACCAAAAGACTGGGGAGGAAAAATAAACTATGAAAGTTTATTGGCAGACCTAAAAAAAGAGCTGGAAAAGGGATAAGATGGCAATGGATCATAAGCAACAGAGGAACGATTAAATAAATCTATATATTAATAAAACCTTAATCGATGACAAATTAACAAAGAAACGAATTCTAAAGTTCATTAAAAAAACTAAACTAAGGACACTATGGAAAATATAGCTATACATTTTTTAATAAAATTAATGAAGGACATGAATAACAGAAGTTAAAATATGTTACAAAGAATGTCCATAAACAGATCCATGTATTTATTTTAGTTTGTGGTGAAGACAGCATTGTAAACAAAAATGAAAATATGAACTATTCAGTTACTTGTATTTAAACAATTGGGTTTACACATTGAAGAAAAATAGAATACATGTGTGTGTATGTGTATGTGTGTAAAAGTGCATGTGAATTTGTGTTATAAAAGTAGTAGAAGAAATTATAAATTAATATTGATAGGGATATTTCATAAGTAAAACACAAATCCAAAGTAAAAGATTGACAGACTCTATTTCTTACAAACTAAAGACTCCCTAAAACAAAATTAAATCATAAATAAGGTTAAAATTTCATCAAAGTTCTGGGAAAAATCTTGCACCATGTATTACGGGCCAAGATTACTATCCAAATTACACACATACACACACACACACACACACAGATCCTAAAGTCAATTAAATAAAAAACAATAGAAATAATGGACAGGATATATGCAGACAAGTCTCAAAGAATAATCGCAAATATCTACATAAATATATACAAAAAGATGTTCAACCTGACTAGTTGTAAGAAAAAAAGCAAATTAAAAGGATTTATTTTTCATAAGTTTGACAAGAATTAGAGTGATAACATTAAGCCTTGGCATAGAACTGAAGAATAGTACTTTTGTACATTCTTAGTGGGAGCACAAATTGTAGAAACCATTCTGGAGAACAAGTTGACAGTCTATCAAAATAAAATCATGCATCTCCATTGACTCAGCAGTTCTACTTCTAAAAAACAATTCAAAAGAACTATTCACAGATGAGCACTAAAATATACATAGTAGAATGATTTCTTTGTTGTGGTAGTGAAAATTGGAAACCTAAATATCTATCAGTAAATTATTTATATTAGAGTGCCTGAGTGCTTAAGCATCTAACTCTTGATTTCACCTCAGGTCATAATCTCAGGGTCATGAGATCAAGCCCCATAACTGGGCTCCATGCTAGGCATGGAGCCCACTTAAGCTTCTCTCTCTCCCTCTCCCTCTGTTCCTCCCACCATCCCTCTTCCCTCTCTTTTTTTTTTTTTTTAAAGATTTTATTTATTTATTTGACACAGAGAGAGAGACTACAAGTAGGCAGAGAGGCAGGCAGAGAGAGACAGGGAGAGGAGGAAGCAGGCTCCCTGCTGAGCAGAGAGCCCGATGTGGGCCTCGATCCCAGGACCCTGGGATCATGACCTGAGCCGAAAGCAGAGGCTTTAACCCACTGAGCCACCCAGGCGCCCCCTCTTCCCTCTCTTAAAGAAAAAAATATTGTAGTGTATTACATGGCTATTGAAATGAATGAGATAGACTTTTATGAACTTGTACAAACCCTAACACTAACTCTATAAAAATGGAAGTTACAAGATGCAAAAACTAGAGGTTGAAGTATCCATTTCTGTCTGCTAGAAATCCCCAAAAGAGAAAAATAAATAAGAACATGGAGAGGGAATAACTGAAGATACGGCAGTAATAAATTTTTTGTAACTAAAGAAATTTGCATACCCTCAGTTGAGAAGCCTCATAAAGTACAGAGCAGGATAGAAAAAATAAAGCAAGACATATTTATATGTAGTACAGAAATATTTAAAAGCATTGAACACAAAGAGAAATTCTCAACAACTCTAGAGTGAAAACAGTAAACTTAAATTTGAATCATTGACCTAAGGTTTCTAAACACCAACATGAGACATAAAAGGATAAAAGACTAGCATATCATATAATGGATGAAGGATGGACTCTGTTGTAAATAATATTGAAATAACTGGTCTGCAATATGGAAAACACAATGAAATTATGACTGTATGTCACAGAAATAAGCTCCATGGAATAAAAAGATTGTGAAAAGACAGACCACAGAATTAGTAGAAAGTCTATTCTAATATCTTTTATCTCTCTCTATGGAGAATAACTTTTTAGTAAGAAAAAAAGGCATAAAAAAAAGAAAAGAAAAAAGAAAAAAGGCATTAATGATATTTAAAATATCATCTATAGTATTACACCAAAACTAAAGATTTTCTCAAGCAAGGACCTCTCAGATGAAGTTAGCAGTGAGAAGGTATTTGCAACATCCAAAACTGAAAAAGGATTAAGATCTGGAACACATTAAGAAGTCTTATAAGTTATCAAGAAATGGGGAAAGCAGAAAAAATTGGGAAATGATATGAATAGACAATTTATACATGCCGACACCATGTATGTAGAGAGAGAAAACCATTAACAGTAGTAATCATAGAAGTGCAAACAAAAATAATGATATACACGGCATGATCATCATATTGGGAAAAATTCAAATAATGTCAAGTTTTGGCACAGATGCAGGGAAACAAAACCCTGATGCTTTGCTTTTGGATGGAATCAGTGACAATCATTTTGGAAATAAAATCTATTGATTGGCTGAATAAGGGTATGCACATATCCTATAATTAGAAAAAAATTCTAGGGAAATCCTTGCTCAGGTACACAAAAAGGCATTGATAAAAGTGCTCACTGAGATACAATAGTGGTAAAGGGTTGAAAGCATTCCAGATATCAGTCAACAGAAGACTCAGTAACTTGGGGGGGGGGGACTGAAAAGGCTAATTCCAATATATTAATCAAAATACAATTTCCAGTTCTATATAGGTTGAGTGAAAAAAGTAAGAAATATAATGCAACACATGTAGTTATATGGGAATCTGATATTTAGAAGAGACTTATGCAATTCAAACATAAATACAAATATGTATGCATTATGTGAAATAATGCTATATATTTTACATTGACACCCATAAGAAATTTATGGAGGGTGTGGATTGGAAGGATATAAAGCAAGCACGAAATAGACAAAAAACATATGAAAATGGGACCATCCATATAGGGAGATGAAGGACATAAAACCATGAAAATGAATATTTGTTATACATTGATTGATAATGTACCAAGAAATATACCTCAGTTTAATCAGTGCCCTTGAGATCCTCCTCAAATTAGAACAGTCAGCATGGGCGAGGCCACAGTGAAACAAACATTCGTGTATATGACTGTTAGATGATACTTTTCAGGACCTAAACTCCAATCTTTGTTTTTGGAATATATAACACCCTACTCAGTTCCAAAGGATACAATAACAGATCAGAGCAGTTTTACCACTCTTGACTAGCAAGGCCACTTTTAACCACCTCTGTCTTAGCCTTTGTCTAGTTTCTAAGATATGTCTATTTCATGCATTCAGCAGATGTTTACTGAACTCTAATTACATACCATAAGCTCTCTTAGAATTTATCCCTGTCCTGTATTGACTCCCCTTCCACTTCTCTGATTGCTCCATTATTTTTTTATTTTAATCTACCCCTAAACCTCATAATCGCCAAAACTAAACCATTCTATTTTTGCCTAAAATACTCTTTAGATTAATCATGTATTCTCATAACTTCTTCATTTTGTCAGTTTGCAAAATCCAAATCTATTTTTTTTTAATCTGGACATTGATGCTTTCATATCATTCTACTACTTCAAACTCAAATATAAATCAGTTGAATCTCATCATCTTCCCCCAAAAAATCATCTCTGCTTTCCAATTACTATTGTCTTCCCTGAACACTTTAAAAAAAAAAAAGATTCATATATTTGTTTTGCTCTTCTCTTTCCTTCATCAATCATATCAATTCCCATAAATCCATATTAGTTTCCTATTGCTATTACAACAAATCTCTACTAACTGGCTTAAAACAATATAAATTTATTATCTTACAGATCTGGAGGATGGAAGTCTGAAATGGGTCTCACTGGGCTAAAATCAAGGTGTCAGTGGGGCTGCATTCCTTACTTTTTCTAGGGAAGAATCCTTCCTTCTTCTCCTTCCCTTCCTTTCCTGTCCTTTTCTTTTCTTTTCTCTTTTTCTTTTTTTTTTTCTGTACTTTTCTTTCTTCCTTTTCTCTCCTCTCCTCTCCTTCCTTCCTTCTGCCTCTTCAGTCTTCTAGAGAGTACCCACATTCCTAGGCTTATGGTCCCTTTCCATCTTCAAAACCCACAGTTGGTTGTCTTTTTGTGGTGCCATTTCTCTGATTCTCTTTTTTTCTGTCTCCTTCTTCCTCGGTGACCCTTGTGCATATACTGAATGCACCAGGATAAACCAAAATAATTTCCTGGAACAGTCGATTAGATCCTTGATCATAATTTCTCCTTGCCATGTAACATTCACAGGTTCTGGGGATTAGGATTTGAACATCTTTGTGGTCCCATTATTCTACCCACCACAAAATTCAATTCAAATCAATTCAAATATCACCAAATATGACCCCCCCCCTTTTTTTTTTTTTGCTTTTCTCCATATTTCATAATTTAGGACGAATCCCCTGCAAAATCCTTTTCCTTCCAACCCTTCTAGGGTTCCCCACCAGGTATCTTGCATGTACTCACACCAAGTCATGTTTTTTAGCATCTACCTGTACCATTATCCTAGTTCTCATGTCACAAATGTTCCTTTTTCAAACTAAGTCACATCTTCTTTATCTACCACAAACCCCCATCCCCTCTCAAAACAGTTGTGAAATTTTCTAAGACAATTTAATTTATCTTTTTAAAAATTCAGTAAATATTTGATGCTTAAATGATTGAATAAACTCAGACCTTGTTTAAGAGAGATAGAGGCTTTATTTTATCTAGGAGAGAACAGTATCTCTTAAAAATTAAACAGTTCATCCTAGGGTTAGTATTACTTTGTTACTACCACTCCCTCCCCTTCCCCACCCACACTGCAAACCACTGAGAACAGCCTCAGGTGTTACTCTGTCCTTTCCTGCTGGATTTAAACTCAGTAATTCCAGGTTAAGCCTCATCTTGATATCCTCAAAAACCCAATTTGGCAACTCCTATTACCATCTGCCTGTACCCAGTGACTTTAGCAAAACCTCCTTTCCTGAGGCCACTGCCTGCCTTTTAAGAAAAATTCCTTTTTCAGTTGCTCCAAACTCAGTCTTTTCCAACTGGCTTGCGTATAGTTTCTTCTGGAAATGACTACAGGTCTTTCAGGCTACATCAAAAATATAATTCTTTAAATTCCAGAATTTCTCATAAAAATTTCTTTTATTTCACCATTCAAGGCCATAGCAGGCCAAATTACTTCTGCATGATCATTAATAAAATCATGATATTAGTTTATCTGAGGATAATTTGATCACTTTCACTGACAGGGAAAGCAGGGACTGTAATTCAATATCCAACAACATTTGAAGAAGGAAGTATTTCTTCACAAAGATTTCTGGGTGAAAAGTGCTGTATAATTTCAAAATAACAGAATCATTTTGGCGACAGAGGAAACGAGCTTCAAGGATTCTGGGCTATGTCTTTCCTCTGATGCATTTTTAGAGATCTCCCTGAGGGAGAAAAGCCTTAGGTGGGGGAGAAACCAGTGTTGCTGTAATTGTCGATAAAAAAATAAATAGTTCTAACAAAAGAGCCAGGATCTAAGACACTGTGAGTGGAAGACGAAAACATTTGGGGACTTAAAAGTTAAGAGTGCTGAGGTGCCCGGTGTTGTTCAGCAGTTCACACATATTTGCTGTTGTCAAGAGGTCAAAGAGATGGGCATCATGGAAACCAAACAGAGAAAAGGTAAACTCCTGTTTGGGGGTCTTCACTGGTTGTCTCTGACCTGGAAGAAAGAGTTATGGAGCCATAAAGTAAGTCATCTTGTCACCGTTTGAATTAATTATAAGCTACCTCTTTTTCTCTATTGAACAACTCAACTATCCCCCCCTTATCCACTGTCATGCAACGATTTCTGATGGATAATGAACTGTTCTGTGTCCCTAATCTTTCTCTCCGGACCTCTTCAAAGTTTTTCCACGCAGATGACAGTCTTCCAAAGGAGCCAGAGGACTAGCCTAAAACAGCATTTCATAAGTGTAAATTTTCTTTCACATGTGCTGTGTTATCATTAACACGTGCATAAATTTTGCTTCCTACCTCAATTGTATCTGAGTTTGTATGAATCTAAAATGCATGAAATTGTTTACACACCATTGCAAATTGATGCTACTGGAAGATAGGCCTTGATTAATTATGACTTTCAGTATTCCCTTAAGCCTCTTTCCTGGAAGCTATTTATTTTCCTCCTGTTCAGGGGAACGTGCATGTATATATTGAAAGATTGTGAAGGTGACATTCCCCCTGATTCCCTAATTCTACCTCCTGACCTCTACTTTTCCATCTGCCTGTAAAATTTGATCTTCATTTAAGGCTATTTATTTCATATCATGCTTGGTTTTTTTTTGTNATGACTTTCAGTATTCCCTTAAGCCTCTTTCCTGGAAGCTATTTATTTTCCTCCTGTTCAGGGGAACGTGCATGTATATATTGAAAGATTGTGAAGGTGACATTCCCCCTGATTCCCTAATTCTACCTCCTGACCTCTACTTTTCCATCTGCCTATAAAATTTGATCTTCATTTAAGGCTATTTATTTCATATCATGCTTGTTAAGCTCACTTTATTCACTGTAGACTTTCAGACCTGGCTCAGTCTTTTTCTACCATACTTCTACCACAATTCTAGATTTCAGTGTTTACATAAACAAACAAAAATATCACATTCTAATTTCAAATTCCCCAGACCTCTTTCACCTTACCCTTTCCTCCTCTGCATGAAGCCCTTTTCCAAGGGATATGCCTTTAAGAGGTCACTCACAACCTCAAAGTTCTGCATTCCATACATTGTAAACAAATTCTTGGTTTTTCACTTCTCTCATCCAATCCCTCCCACCAAATATGCACAAGAATCACAATTAAGCCTCCACTCTCTGTTCTCCCATTGTCTTTGAATTTACCAGTTTCATCCTAGTCTACTTCGTTTCTCACTGACACGGTCTTTCATCTGAAGTTCGTCATCACCAGCAACCAGCTAAACCCAAATCCTTGAGCAGTAAGAGCTACTCCTTTTTGTTTCTGCATTTTGGAAGTTGAGAAAAAGCCCGTAGTTCTTTGATCTTGCATGAGTATGAATTCATGGTTTCCAAACTTGACTAGGACCTCAGCCTCATGTCAGTACTCTTATTTGTCCTAATCCGTTCCTTCCAACTTCCCCTCAAAACCCATTCAGCCCCTGCCCCTCAAACCTCCTCTCAGACTGGACTCNGTCCTAATCCGTTCCTTCCAACTTCCCCTCAAAACCCATTCAGCCCCTGCCCCTCAAACCTCTTCTCCTCTCAGACTGGACTCTTNGGACTCTTATTCTCAGTAGATTTCAGCCTCCTACTTCATACTTCAATCAAGAAAACAAATGTTCTCTCCTTCGACTTCCTACATCCTTTCTCAGAAAATTTATTACCATGTTAACAAATAGCTCAAGATCATTTTTATTTAAAGTGAAAAACAAAGTGCCTCTATTTACATTATTCTCAATCATTTGAGAGGTCCTAACCCATTTCATAGCTTAGAATATGAAAATAGACCAGATCTGGTCTGAATAACCATAGACAACAGGTGCTCTAGTCTATCTATGTATTCCTGCCTCAATGGAGTTAGATGAAACACTACCTGGTCCTCCATTTATTATAAATTATATACATACTTTAAATTCTGACAAAGTACATTTGGATTTCTAAAATGGAAAGCTCAGAGACTGTGCCACTTTCAAGTTGAAAAAGATAGTGCATCTTTGATCACTGCAATGGAGAGAGAGCTGCTGAGACTTCATTCTTTAGAATTCACCTCTTCAGAGTCCTCACTTTCATCAAGGTGCTATTCGCTGGTATTGTTTACAACCCAGGAACGCCACAGTTGCTGTCTTGGAGGTCTCGGCTCAGCACCTAGAAATAACATAAACCAACTTCTTGCAACATTCCAGAGAAAATAATCAGCTAGACATTCGAAATTTCCTTCCTCCAATAAAAGAACTCCGTGTCATTAATCTTCAAATTCTTTATCACAAGCAGGAGAACTTGTGATCATTTAATGAATTGTTTGCACTTCCAGATTGAGAAGGCACAAAGCTAATGCAGATGGCTTTGCTTTTGAAAAGACTAGTTGAAAACTGCAAGCTTTCAGCTGAGCTTCCAGTTTACCAAGCCTCAATATTTCTTCCTTTCTGAAATACGAAGTACAACAGTCTTATATAAGTAGAAAAAAAGTTTAAGACAGCAGTATGTTCCATTTCATAGTTCTGAATTTTTTTGCCAAAATTATATTTTCCCTTCATTTTCTGTCAGAAGCAGTGCATTTACATTGACTAATCTGGATTACTTCCTGAGTGGGAAATGCATCCTTCTTCAACTATCTGGCAGCCAGCAAAAACAAGAGACTCCAATGTGAGGCAAATTTTAGGTTTCACCTTCATAAAAAACCAAGGATCTGTCCAAAATATTGGCAGCTAAGATAAAAGTTCATGCACAAGATCCCCCCAAATGTTGGTTAAATCCAGTAGATCTTGACATTTTCCTGTCTTCAACACAAAATGTTATCATTCTCAAGGGCAATCTTCATCAAGTTCAGTCCTTTTTTCTTGTGGTTGGGATTTCCATTCTTATTCCAAGTAGACTTTCAACAGCTGAGATAGCTGGACTCCTTCCAGAATGCCAAGACCTATGCCCCCAGGGCCTTCACTAGGTGGGAGATGCAAGTCTGGCCTTGAGATGGCTGAGGACAAAGGAGCCTGATGGACTCCACCAAGTCAGGTACCCACCAGTTCAGCAGTGCTCCCAACAGGCATCCCACTCTCCACTGGCACTGACATCTCCTCCTCAGCCTCACAGCCACAGCTTCATGCCTCTGCCCATGCCCACCCTCCTGCTGGCAGCAGCTCCTCTGCAGACTCTGAAACCGCAGGTCTCCTACCCCCTCTGGGGCCATGACATGCCACCAGCAGAGGCTGAAGCAAACCTCTTTTTGTTCATCGTATTTTTAATATCTGAAGTTAAAATTTGTTCTTTGATTTTTCTTTTTTATAGGACCCCAGTTTTGTTTCATAAGTGGATATCTTTTCTCAAATCCTTGATGATATTAACTATACTTTGTTTTATTTCTTCTGTTCATTGATGGTCTTTGTTTTTGTGTAAGTTTTTTTTTTCCTGTTTTTGTCTCCCTAAACTGTCTTTTCTTAAATGTCTAGTGATTCTTGGCTGTCCTTTCATTTGTATGTGAGAAGCTAACTGGAAGAAGTACATTGGTGTGTGTTGGTGGGTGGAGAGTATAAACTTGGCTGTCCAGGATTCTAGGATCTAGGCAGGAGAAGCAGCCTGCTGGTCTTGCATTTCAGTATGCAGATTTTTGCATCCCTCTATTTTTAGTTCTTACACATACCTCCACCTTATCCCGTGCCTGTTGTCTCTGAACCCAGATGCTCCTTGGCTCAGTTTCTCTAGACTAAGTGTGCGATTACCTATGACAGATGTGGGTGGGACAATCTCCTGACTGCTCAGAAAGTTTAAGGGACCAGAGAAATTCAATCTATTGGTATATAGATTTTCAACCAATCATGTTGCCAAGTCTACCTCACCCCATGTTCTCAGCATTCTGCAAGGCAAATCAGATCAATTCTTATAGGGACTCCATTTCCTGTAGGCATTTGGAATCCTATTTCTTCTAGCCTGCTAAAACCATTAAATCTCCTCCATCAGCTTGTTGTCTAACTTAAAAAAAAATTCTTTCATCCACTATTCTTTTAAAATATCCACTGATTATTTTAATGAAATTTTTAGAGGGAGAACTGATGCACAAGGATGGTTAATCTGCCAAGTTTAACTGAAAGGGCTCAATAGTTAACTGTTGATATTTCTAAAACATTTGACAATGAGGCTTTCAGTTTCCTCCCCAGATATAAATCTGACCTAGCGTTTGTCATCTTAATAACAATTAAGGAAGGAAGTTAAGCCTGCTCACCAGCCTCTTAACTCCCTTTCATACCTAGCTTTTGTTGAAGCAGCCTGACATGGGGCTCCATCCAAGGACCTGAGCCGAAACCCAAAGTTGTACAGTCCCGGCACTCCTCCTCCTCATCCTTTAAGACCATCTCTGGTTTCAACTCTGAGAAGCATTTTCCTCTGATCAGCTACCACCAAAAATTGCTGGGACTTACATAGTTCCTTATATTTTATAATTTGTCTTATATTTTTATAATATGACTGTTTCTCACATTAGACACATCATCACATGTAGTGATGTGTAGTGAGTGTAGTGAGTCTGTCATTCATGTTTGCATTCTTTCAGTGCCTGGCACAGTGCGTGACATATAGTAAGTCCTCAGTATGTATGTGTTGAAGGAAAGAACAAAGGAGAACTATAGGCTTGCTTAAGGGTAAAAGGCAATTAGGCTAAATACTTTCAATTAAGATTAGTGTTTATCTCTAGCTTCAGAATTAGCCAACCGTAAGGAACACCAGTGAGACTCTTAATGAAGAAACTAGAATTCAATCATCTAATTGGAAAATATACTGAAACAGGGACTGTACAAAATAATTGTTTCTGGGGCATGTGTGTGCACATGCGCACACACACACACACACACACACACATACCCCTCACATATTCTTTTTTTCCATTTTTCTGTAAGATAACTTCTTCTAACTGAGTTCCGAGGAAAAGATGTCTCAGGAAATAAAATCAGTAAGTCCTACCTTGAAGAAGGGAGAGGGGAGCTTGCAAGGTAACAGAGGAAAATGGGGAAACATGAACCCGGCTCCACTGAGGAAAAAAAGATCTTTAATACTAGGGAAGGATAGAATGACATCTAAATATGCCATTTATAAGACAGAAGATGAAGATTCAAGAAAAATATGGAGAACAGCAATAATTTAAGAGAACATAGACATGGATATTACACCACTGAAATCAAACCTTAAAATATATGAAGAGGGTGCCTGGATGGCTCAGTTGGTTAGGTGACTGCCTTCAGCTCAGGTCATGATCCTGGAGACATGGGATCAAGTCCCACATCAGGCTCCCTGCTCAGTGGGGAGTCTGCTTCTTCAGTCTGCTTCTTCCTCTGACACTCTCATCTTCTCTCATTCTCTCAAATAAATAAATAAAATCTTAAAAAAATATACATATGAAGAAAACACCTGAATCATAGAGCAAAATTGATAATCGACATAATACAAAGTGGTAAGAAATGAACACTCTGAAGTCAATACTGGGAAATGTCCTACTAAAGCCTTAATTTTCAAGAAAAAAATCAAGAATTCTCTACACTTCAAAAGCAGAAGGAAAGTAAACAGATTACTATTAGGAAACCAAAGTCAAGAGTGCTTCAGACCACCAGACAGTGGAGTGACATCTTCAAAAGTCTGAAAGAGAAAGTGTATGATCCAAGTGTGCTCTGCCCTCAAGCTGTCCCTATTACATGGTGGCTACGGGAGTTTCTAAGCGATGCCAATTTCCAACAGCCTTTCGCCTCCTACATCTTTCTTCAGAGAACAACAGAGTGTGGTACTTAGAACACCAATAACTCAAGGATCACAGGAAAATTCGAAGAAATATCTTTAAATGCCTTAGAAACTACTCAGTTTAGTGATGCATGAATAATGAGCAGATAAAAGAATGGTCATTTAAAGGGGTCAAATACAGGGGCGCCTGGGTGGTGCAGTTGATTGTCTGATTCTTGGTTTCAGCTCAGGTTGTGATCTCGGGGTTGTGAGATGGAGCCCTGTGTCACACTCTGTGCTCAAGGTGGAATCTGCTTAAGACTCTCTCTCCCTCTGCCCCTCCCTCTGCGCTTGCTCTCTTGTTCACTCTCTCTTGAGCAGGCACGTGTTCTCTCTCTCTCTCTCTCTCTCTCTCTCTCTCTCTCTCAAATAAATAAATATATAAGGGGGTAAAATACAAATGCCCAGTAGGAAAGAAGCTGGTGTGGATTTTAAATAACTCCATTAATTTTTGGAACAAAATCATACTTTAAAAATTGTCAGCTCTTCACATAGCAATCATAAAGAATGTGACAGGAGAGAAAGAGAAAATAAGACATCTTATATAATAATGATCCAAACGGCTGAGGCAGATAGAGTTTTATGGATTATTTCAGTCAACAAATATTTATTGTGTATTTATGTGTCAGACACAAAGCCAGGGACGTACTAGATGATGAAAATAGAGTGACAAACAATTGGAAATGCCATTTGCCCTCTCAAGGCAGATATTAGTTGATATAAATGAATACGAGTGTCAAAGTGATAAAAGGATAAACAGCGCTATGGAGAGTATAAGGAGTCCCAATATTTCTGGCATTACAGATGAAACCTGAAAGGGTGTTTTAAATTGTTTACAAGAAATTTCGGAAACTGGAAAGCTACCTTCTAAATGATACTGAAATACAAAAGGAAAACATAAATAGGAAATGCATCAAAATCCTACCCTTCCTCTGGCTTCCATCCTTCATTGCCTTAGGTAACTAACTCCACTACAACTTAGTCAAGTGTCATCTTCCCTGATTCTTCCCTAATTTTTACAGCACATGCACAAATACGCACCTGCCCACACACGCGCGTGCATGCACGTGCGCATGCACACACACCTAGAGTATTATTTCAATATCTGCCCATGCTACCAATCACTTCTCAAACTTCTTCGACTGCAGTTTCTGGGACCCACAAGGCTTCTTGAGAACAGAAAGCATGTTTTATTCTACTTTGGACCGTCAGAGCCAGGGAAAACCTGTTTCTTCTCTGTCTCAGTAGAAACTCTCAAAAGTCCTCTTTTCCACTTCAGGTGGGCCTATCCATTACAATCTACTGAAACTCCCTCTAACACACACACACACACACACACACACACACTCACACACCCCACTCAAAGACAGGTGAGGTTCAGATCCTGAGCTAAGTTCTTGGGATTTCTGCTTCCAACCCTTGGGTGGTAAAAAGAAAAGCAAGTCTGTCTTCTTGGAATGAGGCTGGAGGGATCATTTATTCTTTTCTGCATCTTGTAGCAATAAGAACCAAACATTAATGATTATCTCTACAAATTATCTTGCCATACTCATCAGAGTCCTTGGTGAAACAGGCAGGAGGAATGGACAAATTCTTTCAGCAAGAAAATTATATGATATTTAATCTAAGACAGTGATAAATAAACTCACTAATTGCCAGAATTAATACAATATAATGAGTAACTGTTGCAAAAGTAAAATAAATGTTCTGCAAAGCTTTGACTTTATATGACAGCTCAATTTCATTTATCTTTAATAAAGTATAACTTTTAGATTCTGTGTATCACTCATTCCATCAGAACACTTTCTTCCACTCAACTCAGATCACACACTTTCTTCTTTAATGTCTCAAAACGATTTTATAAACTGTGGGCCATATTAACTAAATCTCCTGACTATTTGACAGAATGTTTTTAATATCCTTGCTTTATTCAAATTCTAATTAAGAATTTGTTGTACTTACTATATTTACATTAAAAAATAACTCCAAAATTTAGCAGCCTAAAGAAGGTAGCTCTCACTTGGGGTCTGTCCCGTGAATATAGTAAGATGTTAGCAGGGTTTGTAATCAACTCCAGATGACTAACTCAAATGGTAGATAATTGATACTAGTTAGCTACCAGCTGGAAGCTCAGATCGGGCTATTGACCAGAGCACTTCATAGAGCCCCTCCACTTTGGCAGTCTCATATAGTCTGACTTCTTACTTGGTGGTTCAAGTCTTACAACAAGCAATGAAGACATTTTATGGCTTTTTCCAGCGTAGTCTGAGAAGTCACACAGCATCACAGCAGTAACAAGTCACCTAAACCCAACTAGAGAAGACATATACCCCACCTCTTGATGTGACAATAAGTTCACTATGTAACAACACTTTACAGGATGAGATACTGTTCCAGCCATCTTTGAAAACACAACCTCTTATTGGATTCAAGGCAATCAACTGTCTTAGTGTAGAAACCAAAGATACTAGGAATGTTGCCTTACATCTCTATAGTCATAAATTAGTCTTCCACATGTGTCATCTTCCAACAAATTCCAATAACAATAAATTTTGTTACTAATCACTCTTTCAACCTGTCCCCTTGATACAAGCTTTGAAGGAAAAGAACTGCTAACCTTAACATAAGATTTTGATTTTCCTGCATGAGCTCTGATGAAGGAAGAGAACTGATCTCTCTTTATAATAATGATTATTATGGCTATTTGGGATTAATAAAAAAAAGAATAAAGAAAACTCTTCATTAATTTTTTATTGCAAAAAACACCAAGGAAATAAATGCATACTGAGTTACATTTTTCTGCCAGATTGTGCTAAGCACTATACCTAGACATATATCCATATCTACATCTCTAAGTATAGCCATACTTATACCCATAGTCAGTCAGTCCTTCAGTAGAGACTCAGTGATAATCAGTAGCTTCCCAAAGTCATACCTAATTTGCAGCACAGTTCAACTTTTGAAATCAGTATTCAGTGACTTCAAAGCTTGCACCCCTTCCATATCATCTATGTTAAAATATTATTAAAGCACATGCTTTTTCTTGATATAATGGTCATCGCAATATATTCTCCAAATTACCTTTCCTTGGCAACATGTATTTTCTTAACTTCTTCTACACGAATCTCTTCAGCCGCTGGAGAAGTGTTGTAAGTTTCACAAGTGACAATATAATGATCTCCTTGAATTGCAGTCACCCATTCCATATTGGTTTTCTCAACATCTGAAAATCCCAGGAAACTCAACATACAGTTGCAAAGGTGAGAATCTTTTCATGTATATCTAAACTCATTCAGCCATAGCTCAGAAATCCATCCTAACTTGATTTTTAAAAAAGGAATACCTAAACACAAAAGACCTTGACTATTTGCCTCTCGCATAAAATTTGTCACCAGATTTGTATTTTTTTATTCAAATCCTTCCCAATAACTTTGCCTTGCTTAGATAGCCAAAAACTACACAAATTTGCTCAAATAGGTTACTGAAGAAAGAAATCTGAAAATGTGTATCCGCGAATACATTTTTTTTTTTAATTTTATTTTTATTATTTGCCCAAGGGGTACAGGTCTGTGAATCATCAGGCTTACATCTTTCACAGCATTCACCAAGCGAATACATTTTTATAATCTATACAATCAAATCTCCAAAATTTTTATCATTTTGGCTTTTTTATAGAACATTTGAAATTCCATCTCAATAATATCTTAATAAATCATATGATTTCAGAGGGATGAATTATTATCTCCCTGAGATGACACAAAAAGTATTTCCATGCTCCACTATGCCTACTTTATACCTGTGTTATAACAATCATGAACTAGGGGTGTTTGAATTTTTAAGTCTATTACCTCAGGCATAATGCCATGCCGTATTTGGGTCTGTGATGTGGTGTCTGATAGAGAGCTGTAGCTGCAAACTGACAACTGTATTAAGAATAGCTCATTTAGTTGTACACAATAGGTTTTTTTTACGGTAGTTAACTGTGATCCTCCCCACCCCCAGCCAAAAATATTTGAGGTCAGTGAGAATTAGCTACTCCTCCTAACCTTCCTACCCAACTCTAACGAAATAAATTTCAGACCAAATTCTCCCATACATACAGACATTTATTAAACAAGCATTTCTGGGGCACCTGGGTAGCTGTCGCTTAAACCTCCAACTCTTGATTTCTGTTCAGGTCACAATGTCAGGGTCGTGGGATCCAGCCCCACATTGGGCTCCATGGAGAGCATGGAGTCTGCTTAGGATTCTCTCTTTCCCTCCCACTGCCCTTCCCCCTGCTCACATCCCTGTGTGCACACGCTCTCTTTCTCTCTCAAATAAATAAAATCTTTAACAAACAAACAAGCATTTCTAAGCAAGGAGGCATAAAGGGATGATACAACCTCATCTGTAAACTCAGTGAAATCCCAGCAGTTGTCCCATTGGGAGCTCCAACCATCACAATGCACAAAAGCTCCCCAGAAGCAGCAGCAGCAGAAGCAAGGAGAGGCATCCGGTTATACTGTTATAGTTGGGCTGTTATAGTTGGGCAACCAGAAGTTCTAATCCACAGTTGGACACCAGAACATTCAGGTATTCAATGATACACTGTTTTTATGGATCAAACCTATTGTGCTTATGAGGCTAGTTCTGTAGGCATCAAATACTGACTGAATTCCAGCTAGCTGAAGGGAATATGGTAGCCCCTGGAGTGGTGAGGTCTTGTTGATAAAGTGCTAACTAAACCACCTTCAGTCTGTGCATTATTAGGGACACTTACTGCCCCCATAATTGAAGCTTGCAATAAAATGCACATTCGTACTATTCAAAAGCCTGTACTATAGTGTTTTAAAGCAACAGTGTTAAAATATAAGAACCATTAACAATTGTTGCTCAAAATCACATTTACCCAGTTAGCAAATCTTGATTAAACACGTACCACATGTCAGGCATCCTGCATTAGATACCAGGCTCATAAAGTGAAGTAAGATATTGTTCTTACCCTCGAGAAGCTTACAAATCAGTAGTAACTATAGTATGAAGTGATAAATGCTGGATGAAAGGCTCATAACAGGCTGCCTCTGAGATCCGAAGGAGGACAACTATATCAGAATCAAGAGCTTCTCTGCTTTAGCTTTCTAGAAGAGATGGTTCTAGAGGTAGTATTAGAAAAGCAGTAGGTGTTAACTTAGATGCACTAATGGAGGAAAGCATTTTAGACAAAAACAGCAGAGCAGTTCTGAAGTCACAGAGGTTTGATACCTCATAATCCAGTCTAAAAACCAGAAGTAGCTCAGAATGGCTGGGAGAGACAAGGAGAGTGGAGTGTGGAGAGGGAGATGAGCTCAGGGAGACCAGATTATTTAGGTTTTATGTGCTAACGTGAGGACTTTGAACTTCTCTTAAAGGTATGGGATACCATGGAAGGACTTAAATCATTGAAGCACATTTTAGAAAGATCATTCTAATAGCAATGTGTAGGATGGGTTAAAGTAGGATTGGGGAGGAGGCAGAGTTGATGTGGAGATAATACACATGTGAAAGGTGGTAAAAACTTGAGCAAAGGAATAGGCATTGAGAGCAGTGAAAGCAATGGATTCAAAAGTAAGAAACCAAAGGGCTTGAGACAAAGTGGATATACAGTGTGTGAGAAAAATCTAGACTATCGAGAGCCTTGGAAATTGCATGGAATAGTGTCACACGGTAAACACCGGTGACCCTTGAACGATACGGATTTGACCTGTGGGTCCGCCTACACTCAGATTTTTTTTTTATAAATACAGTACTGAAAATGACTTTTAATAACATTTCCTTTTCTCTGGCTTACTTTACTTTGAAAATGCAATATACAACATAACATACAAAATATGTGTTAGTTGACTATATATGTTATTGGTGAGGGCTCTGGTCAACAGGTTATTAGTACTTAAGTTCTGGGGGAGTCAAAAGTTACAGGCAGACTTTCGACCGCACAGGGGATCAGCGCCCTTACCCTCCATGTCGCGTAATGGTCAACCAGCTCCATGACTGGCTAAATGAAATCATGATCAAATAAACGGTGGCTACACTATGAGGCACTTATATATGAAGACACTCAAAAAATATGTTTTCCTTAGAGGTTTGTATAACCATAAAATAAAAATGGAAGGCTATAAATGAGGAGCTTTTCCTCATTATCAGATTCTAACACTGCCCTATCAACCCACCCATGTTCTTCGCTGGCTTGGCTTGTTAGGTTGATTCAGTTCCTTCTTCTTTAAGCACTTTCGCTACAGATGTTTGTCCTTGCTGGCCAACCTAGTAGTGACTACATTTTATCACAGTACCTATTTTGTTTATTCAAGCATTAGAAACCATAAGCTCGCATATATATGCATGTTAAATAATCTGCAGTAAGCACAGCCTATTAAACACAATTCTCTCCTGAAGTAACTCACAACAACTTTGACTAGAAATCCAAAGTAATTAATAAAATGTGTTTCATAGCTGAATCAAAATTATGGATTATTTTAAGCGACTCTACGTGACTTTACTTATGTAGAGTCACTGGTTCATTAAGTACACACAGTCATGTACTATAATATTTAAAACAGGAACATACACTTTTTTTTAAATTTTTTAATTTATTTTTTTTATTCTTTGCCCCAGGGGTACAGGTCTGTGAATCATCCGGCTTACATCTTTCACAGCATTTACCAAAGCACAAACCCTCCCCAATGTCCATAACGCATCCACCCTATCCCTACCCTCCCACCCCCCAGTAACCCTGTTTGTTTTGTGAGATTAGGAGTCTCTTATGGTTTGTCTCCTTTCCCATCCCATCTTGTTTCATTATTTTTCCCTCCCTACCACCCACGACCCCCCCACCCTGACTCTCAAGTTCCTCATATCAGAGAAATCATATGATAATTATCTTTCTCTGATTGACTTATTTCGCTCAGCATAACACCCTCTAGTTCCATCCACGTCGTTGCAAACAGCGGAACATACACTTTTATCTATATTATGCTCTAGTTGCTCCATCACTCAAATATATATTCATTCCTAATTAAAATATAGCTTAAAATTCCTAAACAGTATCCCTTGTTTTCTAATACAGTTTGAGTTTCCCCAAAAATTCTGTAAAACATTATTTATAAGAATAGAGACACTAAAATTAATATGTAGAATTCAATAAGCTATTGCTATTGGGAAAGCAATGCCACAAAGACCTTTTGAAGATCTGGAGAATGGTGAAATATACTTAACTATAAAACTCATATATAATATCATTATAACATATAATTTCATATTTAATATTTTAAAGTTAATCAAGAAATATTTTAGACTCTTGAAGAGTGTTAAGCATAGAATTTCAAATGTCAGTTATGTTGTGGGTGTTTGAAAATATAACTATGTAATTAAATGTTCTTCTATTAAACTGGATACTAAAGAATAGATTTTATTGTACCAAAATCAAAGAATGCAGACGAAGCAAATGCAGAATGATTTATTGTGCCACCAATTAAAATTTAATAAAATACACAAATAACATATTGAATATTTTTTTCTAACACTACACTCAAATAACAGTGTAAAATAATGAGAAATTAACTATTTCTAAGCTCCTAAGTAGAAAAACTTTTTGCAAACACATATGAATATTTATATTAAGAGGGTGGAGGCTTATTTAAGAGTATGCTATGACATTAACATGTTAAATTACAGAAGAATCTTCCTTTTTTTCACAATATGACCGTCTATATATTTTCTGACTATAGTCACAAGAAAATATGACCTAACAACATAAGAATATAAAGGACAATTACAACACATCTAACCATTAAATAATATCTTTATAGAAGAAAATGTTTGAGTTGTTTAGTATAACAAAAAGAGATGTTTAGAATAACACACATTTATTTTAGGACACAAACATCCTTTTACATTTTGTTAAGAATTATTAAGTTATCCCTTAGTCCATACATGGGATAATGTACTTTTTGAGATCTTTATTTAAAAATCTAAGAAAATATTCTCCCTCCCATTTTGTACTGTTTCCAGCTAAACAGTAATTCTGTGTAGGTAATAAGGATTACAGTTAAAAACAGAATAAAAGGACGAACAGAGCTGATCACTTGAATAATTACATTGTGCTCTACAGGACAAACAACAGCACATAATTTAGAAGAATCCACAAGACAAGTCAATGTATAAGTAAGCATTTTAAGGGTAAGCCTCCATCTTTCTAAATATTTATGTTACAGAAAACATCTACATCACATGGAAAATTTCTCTTGCATATCCTCCAATTCCTTTAACATTTTCATATGCTTGAAACAAGCTGAACTACTTGAAGCCTTACAGGCTGTGGGCCCAATTCTAGTTCATCAAGTTGAGAATGGTGGCAATCATATTTTGGGGAATGGGTAGCCAAAAAACAATGGACGAGGAACTTGCTTACTAAATAGAACCTCTCATATAGTTTGATACAGATGTAACTTTCCTATAAAGCCTAATTTAAAAAATGACCTTTAAAATATATTCAAGATAAATAATGAATCAACAAGATAGAGCTTTAGACACTTAGAGACAGGCAAGCACTCAGACATGCACATGACCGGACATATATCCCTCCTTTCTGATTTCTCCTACAAGATTCAACCTGTTTGAGAAAAACAAAAAATAAAAAACAAAAGAAACCCTAGAAAAAAATATTCTATGGTTTGACCGTATTTTACATTCAATTCACCTCTCCTTTAGAATGTTTAGCGCTGAGGACACACTCATTCTAAAAAACTAAATCCCCCAAGGAGTACGTACAATATTAACAAAATCTTCATCATTTACTATCTCTATACTTAGACCTTCATAGTAATCTTCAAATTCACTATAGGACACTTCATCAGACTTGCTGCAGGCATCTTTTAATGTTTCTAGAAAAGATAATTTGATTTCTTCCTCTGTGGAATCGCCTGTAAGATAGTACCAACTGTTGAACAATCTCCTTAAAACACTAGTAAAATGACTGATGACAATAAAGAAATACTTAATCACCTTATGAAATCTTTTCAACAATTTCAAATCTTATGTTAAACTACCCTCCAATTTATTTAAAGATTTTCTTGCATGAATCAGAATTTAAAGATGATGACTTCAATACATATTCGAGGCAATTTTAAGTCTCTAATCAGATGTGTCCTATAGGTATAAACAAAATAAGAGTCACTACTGTAGATATTCTTTTATATCTTAATGTTTTAGAGGCCTCAGCTTTATTCCCATTAGAAATGAGGAAAGAAGGAAACAAGTAAACAATTTCAAAGATTTAAAGGCTGTTAACGCAGTAACGCGCTGTGTGAAAAAACATCCCCATATTCAGGCATTAGTTATTTTATGAATCAGTTACTCATAACTGCAGCTAGAAAATATTACTGCAAACAGGATTCAGAGGCCTATGAAAATCTTTGCCAGAAGAATTTTCACTGGATTAAATCACTCTGTTTTAACCTTTGACATTAAGTAGGCTATTTCCACTATGTCATACTAAATATGATTAATTTCATTCTATAGGTAGATGCTATTGAGAATCACAAATGTAAAAAAAATTACAGTTCTTCAATTTGTTATTTAAAGAGAGAACATAACTGCTAAGCAAAATAAATCAGAGAGACAAATACCATTTGATTTCATTCATATGTGGAATTTAAGAAACAAAACAGATGATCATACGGGAAGGAAGGAAAAATGAAATAAGAGAAAAACAGAGAGGGAGGCAAACCATAAGAGACTTAGCTATAGGGAACAAACTGAGGGCTGTTGAAGGGGAGGGGGTGGGGGCATGGGGTAACTGGGTGATGGGCATTAAGGAGGGAATGTGATGTAATGCGCACTGGGTGTTGATGCAACTGATGAGTCACTAAACTCTACCCTGAAACTAATAATACACTATATGTTAACTAACTTGAATTTAAATAAATAAATAAATAAATAAATAAATAAATAAATAAATAAAATCTAAAAAAAGAAAAAGAAAGAAAATTATTCATTTGAACATGCTATACCCATTAAGATTCCTAACCCTGTGTTACTGAGCTGATGAGACATTGTAGTCTCCACCCAAGCACTGTGACTGAAAAGTACTTCTGAAAAGAATATTCCACTGAGTTTAATTTGGGAGAAGCAGGTCAATTTTAGCAAATCAGGAAGAATATATTAAACCTAGAAATTTTATATCTCTAGAATCACCCTTTCACAGCCATTTAAATTCAATTAAAATACTGTAAAATTTCTGAAAACAAAAACAACAACAAAAAAGCAAAACAGGGACACCTGGGTGGCTCAGTTGGTTAAGTGTCTGCCTTCAGCTCAGGTCATGATCTCCCTGCATCAGGCTCCTCACCCAGCAGGGACCCTGCTTCTCCCTCTCCCTCTGCTGTTACCCCTGCTTATGCGCTCGCTCTCTCTCTCTGACAAATAAAGTCTTTAAAAACAAAACAACAACAACAACAAAAACAAACAAAGGGGGAACATAAAATATCTGATTCAGTCTTTTAATTCATTTGATTTTTTTTAATTCATAAAGAGAACAATAAGCTATTTAAATAAGTAGCTTGGGTTATTTTGTGGTCAGTTAAAAGGAAGGAGCAATCTCAGATGCTACCCTACTCACACAGACCTAGATCTACTCCCAGGATCCTAGCATGGAAAAGGAAAAAAGACATTCTTTAAGTTTTTAATAAGAGGAATTAAAAGATGAAAGGAAGTTACAAAATATGGTCAAATGATAACCAAAGAAAATAGAGACCCATATACAAAGGCAAAAAAAGTGTCAGACCCTTTTTTATTTTTAAATGACCCTCTAAATCATTTTGAAGTCATGTTGCATTTTAAAACAACAAACTTAAGTTGGGAATACCACCTTAGTTGTCTAATGAGGTGGGCAAAATTAGGATAAAAGTTGGATCTTTTTAAAAAACCAGAGGTTCTCTAATGGACTTAGATAATAACTCATTGTTAAGTGCCTTTCAAATTAAAAAATGCTTTAGACATTTGCTGTCTTTTAAAAATGTGTGCAAAATAGAGAACAAGTGATTATTTTTTAAAAAAAGGCTGAATGAATAAGGACCGAATAATTATGCTCTGCAGAAATGATAATACAAAATAGAGTGAATTTGTGATTGTTAGTCAAGGATTAAAATTAACCAAAATCTAATCTATATAAAAATACATACCTGTTGGCAGAAGAGATTTCCTCTTCTGTTTATCATCCATACTTTTGAACAAATGAGTTTTAATACTATTTTTTAATGAAAACATTTTTTATTTAAAATTTTGTTTCAAATACTCAAGAATTTTATACCTCCTCCGTATCACCACCCAAGAAATGCATACATTTTATCATTTGTAGCTAACCTTTTTTTCTGTCCACTTAGACACCATGAAGTAATTTTATTGTTTTAAAGATTTTATTTATTATTTGTCAGAGAGACAGAGAGAGAAAAAAAGAGTACAATCAGGGGGAGCAGTTGGCAGAGGAAGAAGCAGGCTCCCCACTGAGCAAGGAGTCTGACATGGGACTTGATCCCAGGATCACGACCTGAGCTGAAGGCAGATGCTTAACCGACTGAGACACCCAGGCATCCCATCATGAAGTATTTTAATAAACAATGATAATATCTTTACACAGAAATACTTTGGGACATCTCATTTCTATTAAAGTTGAAAATACCTTTTTCTAATAAATTATTTAAGTAAAGTAAAAAGAAAGTGTTTTCTATAGTTAAACTGCTACAAAAGCCTTAATTTGAAATTAATTATAAATTGTAAATAATCTAGGGGCACCCGGGTGGCTTAGTCAGTTGAGAGTCCAACTCTAGATTTGGCTCTGGTATGATCTTGAGGTCATGAGATAGAGCCCCACATTGGGCTCCAAGTTCGATGAGAAGTCTGTTTCTCTCCCTCTCTCTCTGCCCCTCCCTTTGCTCACTCTCTCTCTCTCTTTCTCAAATAGATAAATATTTTTTTAAAAATTGTAAATAATTTATAATCCAGAGATGGGCATGCGTATAGATTATAATTTGTACTGATAGTTAATATAATATTTTTAAACTTTAAATTTTAAAAAACTGTAATGGGTGTTCCTCTTTTTAAGACTGCTTGTACCTACTAGCTTATCTTCCTTAATATGAATGCAAAGATGAGGTATGGAATTTTTTTTTTTTCTGAGGTATGGAATTTCTTTTTTTTTTTTTAAAGATTTTATTTATTTATTTGATACACAGAGAGAGAGAAATCACAAGTAGGCAGAGAGGCAGGCAGAGAGAGAGAGAGAGGAGGAAGCAGGCTCCCTGCAGAGCAGAGAGCCCAATGCGGACCTCGATTCCAGGACCCTGAGATCATGACCTGAGCAGAAAGCAGAGGCTTTAACCCACTGAGCCACCCAGGCGCCCTAAGGTATGGAATTTCTTAAACTAATAAAGGCTTATCCAACAAGAACAAAACTCTTACCAACAATTAAGTGACATCTAACAAAACTAAAGCTACTCTAGCAATTTAATTAAGATTATTAGAAGGGAGAAAACAAAGAGAAAAACAATATAGGATGTTGAAATCACCTAATTTTGAAATAAGAAAACTATCTTGTTCTAATATTTAGCAAGACTAATTAAAGAAAAAAAGCAGAGAAAAGAAAAAGATATGCTAAATCCAATTCAATAATGATAGAAATTTTCTTATGCCAACTGCAGTTCGTTTAATGTCACTGATAAGCAAATTGAACTATTCTGACCTAAAATAGACGATTAGAAATCAGGAAGCCAGTGATAGTTAGCTTTAATCTTTATAACAAACTGTTGGTTTTTTCACTTCATAATTAAAAGTAACAAGAAACCATTTATAAGGGTTAATGATGATAAACAAAAGTAATTACAGTGTATCTTCTTTTAATAATAAAAATATTAAAGGAAAATTCTGAAATAATAATATTCTATAGTATTTAACAGTTTATGATCTAAATCATAAATTAGAAAGAAACTTCATAAAATATAAATTACAAATGGTCAAAAAAATACAAAAATATGTTTAACCTTCCAAATTACCAGGAAAATGCACACAAAAATTTTTTTAGTCTATCAGATTGGCAAAATTCTATGGTGTTGGCATGACAGTAGGGGAAATGAATTCTCCAACTAATGGCAACATAATCTGGCATAGCTATTTTATAATGCAATTTTTAAGTATCAATTAAAATTTGAAATGTAGATATTCCAGGTATTGAAATTACCCCTCCCATAGGAAACAATAGAAAATGAGCCTAAGGAGTCACAAATAAGCATATTCCTTGCTTCATTGCTTAGAAATTTAAAGTCTGCCAGTAGGAGACTAACTAGGTAAATTGTGGTGTATTGATTTTTAAAAAGAATAATATGCAGCAGATAAAAATAAGGTGGCTCAGTATGGATTAATATGGCAAGAGCTCCAAAACATATTTTTGAGTGTAAAAAGTAAACTACATAGCAGTGTGTTCAGTGTACCTGTGATGTTAAAAAAAAAATTCAAGAAGTATTTGATATTTATAGTACCTATACAGCTATGAAAATTCAGAGTAAGGACTGAAATGTATATATATTAAATGATAGTGTTACCTCTACAGAGGAACATGTGATAGAAAGAGGAGATTCACTGTGGCCAAATACTTTCTTTATAATAAGAATTTATTTATAAATCAACTATGTAAAAATTAAAGTCAGAAAAAATATAGTAGGTAATGAATCTCTAAAATTACAGATCTTCCCTGACTTACAATATAGTTATGTCTGATAAACCCACTGTAAACTGAAACTGTCTTAAGCCGAAAATGCACTTAATTCACCTAATCTACCAAACACCATAGCTTAGCCTAGCCTACCTTACTCGTGCTCAGAACACTTACAATTAGCCTACAGCTGGGCAAAATCACCTAAGGCAAAGCCTATTTTATAATATAGTATTGAGTATCTCATGTAATTTATTGAATACTGTACTGAAAGTGAAAAACGGAATAGCTGTAAGGGTATAGAATGGTTATATAAGTGTATGGGTTGTTGACCCTCCTGGTCACATGGCTGACTGGGAGCTGCAGCTTGCTACCGCTGCCCAGCCACACAAGAGAGTACGGAAGTGCATATCGTCAGCCAGGGCAAAGATTAAAATGCGAAATTCAAAGTACAGTTTCTACTAAATGCATGTTGTTTTACCACTATTGTAAAGTCAGAAAATTTTTAAGTCAAGCCATCCTAAATTGCCTGTTGTATTTGAGATATTTTCTAGATCTTCAAATTTGGATAGACATATGTACACCCATTCTATGTATACCTCCATTCCCAGAGAAAGAAATTCACTTTCTGCCTTAAATCTTCAAGTATAAGAAGATACAGTAAAACTAACCCAGAGAACTTGCACATGTTAATTATCTGTCCTCTAAATCCACTCTGTCCTAACTCAAATTCCTCATGATCTCCTCAGTAAGAAATAAAAGTTCAATCTCAGTTTATAATAAAAAAAAAAGAATAAGCATAAACAATAGACCTCAGAATTTTTAAATGAAGAAGGTCAAATGGCTCTTATGTTTCTGGTTTAAAAACTAAGTGTTTATTTCCTCCCTTAATGGCCTCAAGTCCACACTGTAAGTTAATATAATTTAAGATATTACTTTTATTAACTAACATTTTAGAAATCTAATGCATTCTGACTCATAATAATTACCTGAAATTACTTGAGGATGCTTCTTTGCACAGTAACATTTTCTTATGTCTATAATAGGCACATAGCCAGTTTTGTTGAAATCCAATTTCATGAAGGCCTAAATAAAGAAAGAAATGTTATTTTTTTCTATGAAATCATTAGACATGAGAACCTAATTATCTATTCTGTAGGTTATCCTTGAGCTCTAAACAAGCCAGTTTAAAAACACTAAACTGCTATACGAAGGAAGTATTATGAATACAGGAAGATTTTAGGTAAACTGCACTAGCTGGCACCCAGACCTTGAGATAATAAGCTAACCTCTGTTGCCCTACCTCTCCTCCTCTCACACTGAAGAGTTGGGTAAAAGACCTTTCTGATAACTTCAAGCTCTAGGATTTATAGGAAACTGATAAATGGCCAAGACAAATTGCCAGGACCATTTTGATTCAAAAGGTGAACATGCAAATATTCATCACTAAAATCAGTAAGAAAGTACAGTATTTTTTAAATGGCTTATGTTACTCTATTTCCTGAAATTTACTACCTTTCGATATGCCAGTTGTGTTACTGCTCCACTAATTCGATGTAATTTTTAGTACTGTAAAATAAAAAAATATTTTATGGGCAAGAAGAATGGGTATGTATGTAGAAACACACAGCCAACCCAGAGCAACAGCCCACATTTGCAAAAGAGTCAAAACTAGAGTCATTTGTTTATTCGCAATAATATGTTCACCAGAAATATGGTACCTATGGGCTCAATAGCCCCCCATTATACACTGAACCCCTAACTCCTCCCCTGCTCCCTCAGAGCAGCGACTGTTACCTCAGAATAACTGTCTACCGGTTCCTCAGACTGCGACTCAGACTGCGACTGTCATTTTGGAGATAGGGCCTTTTAAAGGTCATCAAGTTAAAATGGATTTGCTAGGGTGGGCTCTAATACAATATGGTCAGTGTCCTTACAAGAGGAGGAGATTAGGACACAGACCACCAGACTGAAGGATGACCATGTGAGCACAGAGGGAAAAGACAGCCAATCACAAGCCAAGGGGAGAGACCTCAGAAGAAATCAAACCTGCTAACATCTTGATCTTGGCCTTCTAGCCTCCAGAACTGTGAGACAATACATTTCTGTTATTTAAATCACCCAGTCAGCCCTGGTGAACTAATACAGTACTTTATAACTCCACTTTTGTCCTCTTTCCTAGTATCAAGATTTATGAAAGAGATAAACCTCCAGTTTCTACTCCTGATACTCACATCTGTCACCTGGACATATAAACAAATGCAAATTTATAAATTATTATGTGATGAATTCATTTAACCTGAAGTTTTTATTGGGTCTTCTGGCCACTAAAGATTTTGATATTTTCTATTTGAGATTTATACCTCGTGTAATGGTTTATATTTTTCTATACACAAAAGCTTTGTTTCAATATTACATACATACACACAGGTACATATTCGAAAGAGAAAGAAACTACATTGCTCAAAAGTATGCTTTAAAAATGGCCAGTGGAACATGAGTAATATGTACTTCCTATAAAAATCAGGGCCTCCAGGGGTGCCTGGATGGCTCAGCTGGTTAAGCCTAGACTCTTGATTTAGGCTCAGGTCAGGATCTTAGGGTTGTGAGATCAAGCCTGTGTTGGGTTCCACGCTGGGGGTGGACCCTGCTTAAGATTCTCTCTCCTTCTCCCTCTGTCCCTTCCCCCACTCACACATGCCCAAGCATGTCTCTCTCTCCCTAAAATAAATAAATGAATCTTTTTAAAAAAAATCAGGGCTGTTTTTAATTCTAAGTCATTTTAACCTACATTTGAACAGCTAGCTAGTATGCCTATTATAAAAACCAGAGAAACATCTCTTAGTCATAATCCTACAATAATAACATGTATCGAGCCTTGACACTAAAACAGCCACAATGCTAAGAATTTTATAAGTTTAATCCTTATACCAACTCTATGAGACAAGAAATTAAGGCTCAGAGATATTTAATAACAGATAATCATATAACTAGTCATTTATGGAGCCAGCAATTTACGGAACTAGTAATGTGTGAACCAAAATTTGATTTCAGATTTTATTTTCCTTTTAAAATCTGTTCCTAAAACATACACATAAATTATTTTGCTTTATGCCAGTAGATTTGTATATGTATGTGTTTGCCTGTATTTTACAAATCCCAAAATAAATTACTAGTAAAGGGATTTAAAACATGTTCAATAGTAATCAATAAAGTTTTAAAATAATGAACCCAACACTCTACTAAAAGTAACTTTCAGGGGTGCCTGGGTGGCTCAGTCAGTTAAGCATCTGCCTTCCACTCAGGTCATGATCCTGGGGTCCTGTGATTGAGTCCCGCATGGGGCTCCCTGCTCACCAGGGAGTCTGCTTCTCCCTTTGCACCACCCTGCCCTGCCCCCTGCTTGTGTGCACCCGCGCACAGTGCATTCTCTCTCTCTCTCTCAAATAAATAACAAAAATTTTTTTAGAAATTTAAAAAGTAACTATTTCAAAGATTACTTAACAAAATTACCTTTCGAACAAATGATTTCCTGTATTCATTCATTTCACCAATAATGGCACGTTTGAATTCTCCATAATCAACCTTGCCACTGCCATTGCCATTCAGAATTTGCCATGCAGACTCAAAATCCTAGACATATTCACAGAGACCACTGTTTCACCTTGAAGTTATATATGACCACAACAAAGCTCATCTTAATATTATTTTGTTACTACTTTTGTAGCCCCAGACGAAGTAGCAGACTTAACAAGACAATTCCAAAAAGTTAGATATAAACCCAAACAAAAGCACTAAGAAAACCATTTAAAGGAACTCTGTGGTGGACAGTTCTGTAAAGTTCAGGGTCATTTAGGAGTGGCAGTGTCACAAATTCTTATATTAAGTTTGATTCTTTTCTATACAAAAATGCTCACCACTTACTTGAATTTGAACATTTAATTACTTTTAATGTATTATATATGACAATTAAAAATTCACTTCAGTTTCTACAGTGTTTCCAATTAGCATTAGGGCCACTAATGGTATTTCTGCTAGTCGTCATGTTTCAAAGTGAAGAAGATCTGAATGGCTCCAATATTATCCCACAATTCACAATGAAAGGTGTTATTTTAAGTAAATCCTTATGCCAATTTGTTCATTTTACCATTGCCACTTACTTCTTTGCAAATGCACAAATTAATAGAATGTTTTATTCACAAAGTTCCTAACAACAACAACAACAAAATACAGATGGGATTTTCTTAAACTCAGGTAAATAAATATATTTTCAAAGTTTCAGTCAAGTTGTTAGCTTTAAATGAGATTGTAAATAAGATATCTAGCAAGGGGAGTGAAATAAGTCAAGCAGAGAAAGTCAATTATCACATGGTTTCACTTAACTTGTGGAACATAAGGAATAAAATGGAGGACTCTAGGGGAAGGAAGGGAAAAGTGAACTGAGGTAAATCAGAAGGGGAGACGAACCATGAGAGACTGTGGACCCTGAGAAACAAACTGAGGGTTATGGGGGGGAGAGGGGGGAGGGGATGGGTGAGCCTGGTGATGGGTATTAAGGAGGGCATGGATTGCATGGAGCACTGGGTGTGGTACATAAACAATGAATCTTGGATCACTGAAAAAATAAAATATAAATAAGTAAATAAATAAGATAGATAGATATCTAGCAAGGAGACTGACAAACAATGGGGCTCAAAAAAAGTTCTCTTCTACTTCCTCCTACTTTTTTCAATTAAAATTCTTTTTTTATTAATTTTTTTTTTAGATTTTATTTATTTATTTGACAGAGAGAGACACAACGAGAGAGGGAACACAAGCAGGGGAGTGAGAGGGGGAGAAGCAGGCTTCCTGCAGAGCAGGGAGCCCGATGTAGGGCTCAATCCCAGGACCCTGGGATCATGACCTGAGCCGAAGGCAGACACTAACGACTGAGCCACCCAGGTGCCCCTCAATTAAAATTCTAATAAGAAAAACTCAATTTTAAGATGCCCTGCTTCCCCCCAATTTTCAATAACCCCTAATTTGTCTGTCATAATGCCTAGCACATGAATAACTTTATGTGTCTGTAAAATGTGCTCTTAAATTTAAAAATGAGCTTGACCTTTAAAATCTTACATAATACAGATAAAAGATGAATTTGCATGCCCAACTCATGGAATACTAGAATTAAAAGATATTGCTTGAAGCTTAAAAGAAATAATTTTCAAAAGTGGAATAATTTACCAAAAGTGGCAACAAATTTATGTAAGTCTTTCTAAGATATGGTACAGAATGGAAAATGATAATTCAGTTGAAAAAATCTGAACTTAAATTTATTGATAGTATCTCTAACAAATTAAGATACTTAGGGTGCATACCAATTTTTTAAATTTTAAATCAAAGAGAATAACTATATCTTCCCCAAACTATTTCCACAATTAGACCCAGATTGGTGATTCTTGAGTTCTTATTTCTATTCATCATTGCATGGGCAGTCTGTACTGATATTACAGGAGCAAAAGGAGGGAATATTATTTTTAAAATGGGAAAAAGGGAAGCTTACTCATATTTTCATAATATATGTTCTCCCTATTTTAGAAGTCTTATATAATTATTTTAGTTTCTATTTCTGATTCCAGTAACAAAAATTTAGCAGATCAACCAAGAAAAGAAGTACTGATTGATGCAGAAAGAATACTAGACTGACCTAGACTATCTGGGCTCTAGCTCTAACTCAATTATTAATTACCGGTGTGACTATGGATAAAGACATCAAGGCTTTCTAATTTTCTATTGCTGTTTTACTATTACTATTATTATGATTATGATGATTGAGAGGAAGAGATAAATTTAGAGGATCCCTAGTATGTATTACTACGTGGGCCACAAGGTTAAACTTGGTAAAAAACACAAAGAGCAGGTATGTCACAACAATGATAAACAACATCACAGGGCGCCTGGGTGGCTCAGTTGGTTAAGCGACTGCCTTCGGCTCAGGTCATGATCCCGGACTCCCGGGATCAAGTCCCACATCGGGCTCCCAGCTCTATGGGGAATCTGCTTCTCCTTCTGACCTTCTCCCCTCTCATGCTCTCTCTCACTCTCAAATAAATAAATAAAATCTTAAACAAACAAACATCACACTAGCACAAAATTTTAGTTGAAAAAGCCTATTCCCATGTAATTTTCTCATCTGAGGTTCAAAGTAACTCTGACCACAGATATTATCTGTGGATTGCCCAGGCAGAGCCTTGTCAATCAGAAAAGTTAAAAAAGACCTATGCAAGACCACACAGTTGAACTAGTAAGTCTAGAACTTGAATCTGTATCTCTTAAGTTCAATTCCCAGTGTTCCTCCCACAAATACACTGTATCTTGTGACAAGACTGTTTGAATAAAGAGAGAACAATGCAAGAGAATCTCTGATTTGAAACCCTCGAGGTAGACGTGTTTCAAATTTACTTTTAGAATGAAACCCAAACTTCTAAGCATAGCATGCAAGGCTTTAAGGTAATGGACCCCACACCAGGCTTATTTCTCTCTGTTCTTCTCTTTTCCTTCCTTCCATACATCTGTCCATGTAAACTATGCTGTTTCTTCAGCACTTGCCATATGCAAGGGTCCATTTGAGGTGTTAGACACAGCCCGAAACCAGAAGCGCCTTGGTCCCTGTCCTGATAGAACTAACACTCTACTTGCCAGAAAAGCCAGAAAATACTTGTGAAGTGATATGAAGAAAGTACTATGGTAAATAGTATAGAGAGGACCAAGGATCCTCTTGGATAGGGCACTCCTTTAGACAGAAGCGTCAGTATAGTGCTCTCCTTAGAGAAAGCCTAAATGATGGAAAATCCAGCCTTGCAAAGGTTTAGTGGAAGGTTGCGCACAGCACAGGGAACAGGATGCGTCAAAGCTCTGGTTGCTTGTTGGGGGGTGGGGGATCAGTTTGACCTTTTGCAATTCTTCAAATAGGCTACATACCTCCCTCCCCTTCATGCCTTCACATGTGCTTCCTCTTTGTGTGAAATATTCATTGTCTGACCCACGTTCTTCCTCCCCTCTTGCCTGTTTAACTCCTCCTCATCCTCCGAAACTCAGCTCAGCTATACCCTTCTCCAGGAATCCTACAATCTTCTCTCTCCTTCCCCATAACCTGGCCTGGAGTTGATCCCATATGTTCTGAAAGCATTCTCTACTTAACACATAGTCTTTTATAATCCTTCATCTTTCTTTTCTTCTGATTATGAGGACCTTAAGAGTATAGAGTATGCATTCTCAGAGCTTAGAACAATGCCTACTTATTAGGTTCTTATTAAATATATGAGGGAGGAATGAATAGTGAAATTTTAAAAATTGACAGGATTTGTTGCCTGATGGCTAACACTCATTATGAAGCATAAAGAAAGAGACACATGGGGACACTGGGGTGGCTCATTCAGTTAAGTGTCCAACTCTTGATTTGGGCTCAGGTCACCATCTCAGGGGCTCAGCACTCAGTGCAGACTCTGCTTAAGATTCTCTCTCTCCCTCTCCCTCTGCCCATTCCCCCACTCATGCAATAAACAAACAAACAAACAAACAAAATCTTTTTTTTAAAAAGACACACATGAACTACTAAAATCCCAGGAGAAGAGTGGATAATACCACTTAAAAATACTATGTCATTCATCACAGTACCTACATTTTCAGACACTTCTAATTGAAATACTTGCAGAGTTTGCTTAAAATCTGCCTTATCTAAAAGTCCAGTTCCTTCCTTGTCCAATTGTTGAAGATATTTTCCGAATCCAGTCAAAATACGAACACCTCTTTTGTGTAGCTGTTCTTTTAGCGCATCTGTTTAGGAAGAAAAGAAACAGAAACCAATTTTTCCTATACACAAATGTATCAGTTCTCTGGTAGGAAAATTAAAGTTGATGTAAGTGGTATAAGGGATGTGAATATGCAACTAAATGGCATGTAGGACTGACAAAAGACTTTGAAAAATAGAATGCTTTTAGTAAAGAGTGTTACGTACAAAATCACATGTAAATATACTAGAACTCTAGCACCACTGTGTGGTGAAAGTGTTACATAGACAAATAAGGGATCACTTCAGCATGAAAATAATCTACATGTTACAAATAAAGTCTTAGTTTTCACCTTCCAGGCTTCCTCTTCATCTAATGATCTCACATCTTTAATCTCTTTCCTCTTTGCAATAATTATAAAATTGATGCCAGGCAAGTCACTCAAAAATAACGAGTTCAAAATTTCTAAAATATTTGAAATCTTCAAATTGTAGCTTACATATTAAACAGCATCAGGGCTTTGCAGTGCTATCTAATACTTACACATTTAAAGCAGCCCTTTCTTTTAGGAATTTTTAGTTATATTCTTAAGCTTCTAGCATTTTCTTTGTAGGTTAGTAATTACACTTAACACAGTTTATGCCATCTTTACTTAAGAAAATATAGTTAGCTGTACTAAAGCAGTTATTAAATATAGTGAAGAACAAATGTCAACAGTGGATTCAACAGTGACAAATATTGGGCTGACCATGACAAAACAGAAAAAATGATTTACTAACAATGACATCAAGAATATCAGGACAGTTCAAACCCCAATCCCAGACAACTTTTTTTTTTTTAAGATTTTATTTATTTATTTCACAGAGGGAGAGAGATCACAAGGAGGCAGAGAGGCAGGCAGAAAGAGAGGGGGGGAAGCAGGCTCCTCACTGAGCAGGGAGCCCGATGCGGGCCTCGATCCCAGGACCCTGAGATCATGACCTGAGCTGAAAGCAGAGGCTTTAACCCACTGAGCCACCCAGGCGCCCTCCCAGACAACTTTTAAATCTGTTTCTAGCCTTCTTACTCTTTTTTTTTTAAGATTTTATTTATTTATTTGAGAGAAAGAGAGACAGAACATGAGAGGGGGGAGGGTCAGAGGGAGAAGCAGGCTCCCCACTGAGCAGGAAGCCCAATGCAGGACTCAATCCCAGGACACCAGGATCGTGACCTGAGCTGAAGGCAGTCGCTTAACCAGCTGAGCCACCCAGGCACCTTAGCCTTCTTACTCTTATACTGTTTTTAAATGATAAATCAGGATTTGTCATTTTTATAAATGATTTATTTAAATTATTATAAATGACTTATTTAAATGATAGGTTGATTTCTACGGTTATTTATTTAGTATATTTCTCCCTCTTGACCATGAGAGTCATCAAAGGAACTGTCTATTTGAGCCTAGTATCCTTCATTGGTTATAAGACAGGACTCTAGAAACAAAATCTATAACATGTTTTCGTATCCGAAGCCTGTGTGTATTTCATTTACCACAATAACTCTGGAAAGTTAATAAAACAGGTTATCCCCATTATAGAGATAGAGAAGAGGTGCAAGAGATTTACACAATGTAATATGCCTATTAAATGCAGAGTCCAAACATCAACCTGGCTCCCAGGCTAGCATTTTTCTCTTTTACAAGAGGCTGCCGTAAATCGCTTTGGGACATCATCTCATGCATAAGGACAAGTATTATATTACAAAAATCACTTACATTTTATTCATTTCATGGAGAAAACCCATACTATCTAGTGCTTTCTAAAATTCTAAAATTCATAATTCATATAATACTAGTTAAACAAGACCACTTAAGTGGAAGAAATCCTAAAAATGTTTTTATTTTTTTTCAAATCCACCTGATTTATAAAAATATTTTTAAATGTATAAATTCATAAAAAGAAGCAAATAAGAAATATAAATCAATGGGGCGCCTGCGTTGCTTAGTTGTTAGGCATCTGACTGTGGCTCATGTCATGATCCCAGGGTCCTGGGATGGAGGCCCAAGCCCCTGCTCAGCAGGAAGCCTGCTTCTCTCTCTCCCACTTCCCCCTGCTTGTGTTCCCTCTCTTGCTGTGTCTCTCTCTGTCAAATAAATAAATCTTTAAAAAAAAAAAAAAGAAATATAAATCAAGTGCCTTTGTTATAAAACTAAGAAATGTCTGGAAAATGCTGCTTTACTGCTTGCAAAGAAAATTGTTGAAAATTAAAACTACTTGAGACAATAGTAATGATACATACCTTGAACAGCCTTTAAGACAAGCCTATCGTTGACTTCTTGACTGATTAAATCATCCTCATGCTCCACAGAATCAGTTCTGTAATTGACATGTTCACATGATAAAAAAAATATTATTTTATAATCTTGTACAGAAACTCTAAGCTCTTCCCTGTTCTGGACTCAGAGAAACTCTCAGAGTTGGAAGAGTGCTTAGAGATTCCTCAAGTCCCAGCTTCGCTGCTGTAATTCCCAGAAAAATTAAATATACTAAATCAAGAGCTAAAATCCTTAAACCTTCCAAGAGCTACCTTTAAACCTTACATTCATTTTGTACCTATTTCAATGTTCTTTTAGAATGATTAAAACTATAAAATTTAAAAGCAGTTTTAACCTTGAAAGTACAAAATATAAAAATACTATTTTAAAAAGATAAAAAAACTGCATTCATTTGAGCAATATGGTAAATGACAAAGAAACAGACATCCTTTAGCCAATTTATGGGATGTGGCCTCTAATACAGTACACTAATTATTGTCATTTTGAAATGCATACAGCACCAAGAAACACTCAGCAAGAATTCATATGTAACATATATTCTGTGATTTAAAAATATATATTTTATTGATTATATGTGATTATATATTTTTACATTTTACTTGCATAATTCATATATAAATATGAATATATAAAATATATATTATTTATATATAAGGCTGTGATTGCTATGAATCAAAGCATTTTTAAGTGAATTTGAATTTTTTTAAATCACAGAATATATACATTATAAAATACATGTGAATAATATATATTGCAACTGACAATGTTCATACATATTATATATAATAAAATACATATAAATAATATATGTTTTATAATATAGGTATTCATTTAAAAACATTTTTCGAGGGGCACCTGGGTGGCTCAGTTGATTAAGCGTCTAACTCTTGAATTCGGCACAGATCATGATCTCAGGGTCCTGAAATCAAGCCCCACATCGGGTTCCACACTGGTGGGTGAGGAACCTGCTTAAGATTCTCTCTCCTTCTTCCTTTGACCATCTCCTCCCCACCCCTAGCTTGCTCTCTCTCTCTAAAAAACAAAAATTAATAAAAATTTAAAAATAAAAGCACTTTTGATTCATAGCATTATTTTTTCATTACGCATATCATCAATCAACAAATTCTATAATCATGTGAGACCAAGACATTTTTTAGTGCAAAAAAAAAGAAAAAAGGCACTACACTAAAAATGTGGGAAACGTTATAATATTGTGCTATAGCTTACTTTTTTAAAATTGACTGCTTTGGTGGCGTTTGGTAAAATAAAGGTTTTATAGCACAGGCAAATTAATAAAGTACCTTTAACATAAAATGGAACACTTTTGATCTTTATTTAACTATTCCGACACATAAGATGTATTTGAGTATAATGCAGAACATGAATTAGACAAATATAGCTATGCTCTGTTTTTCAAAAATATAAAGCCTAATTAAAGTCAAAATGCTTTAGCTTAGAATATCATCTTACGATAATAAAAAATAGTGTTTTCACTTACTTGAGAGAATCCAAAGCTATCTGATCAATATTAGTGATCCGAAGTATAAGTAACATGTTTTCTTTTAAGCTTTCTGGAAGTCTGGAATGATCAGAACTCAAAAATGTCAAGTTTGCACCCTAAAGAAATTAACAGATGAATTCTTTAAAGCTAGAAAGTATATAAAGAGTAAAATACAACTAGCACTAATTTTAAATATTCAATTCTGATTATATTTGACATGGTATACTTTAATACTGATAAAAAATATATTTAGAGGATATTTAGAAACCATACAGGCGGGCGCCTGGGTGGCTCAGTGGGTTAAAGCCTCTGCCTTCGGCTCAGGTCATGATCTCAGGGTCCTGGGATCGAGGCCCGCATCGGGCTCTCTGCTCGGCGGGGAGCCTGCTTCCTCCTCTCCCTGTCTCTCTACCTACTTGTAATCTCTCTGTGTCAAATAAATAAATAAAATCTTTAAAAAAAAAAAAAAGAAAGAAAGAAACCATACAGGCTTCATCTAATAATATTGAAAAATAAAGAAAATAATTTCCCAATCGATCTCTCAATTATCACAATCTCAGATTTAATAACTGATGTGAAAAAAATAAGAACTCCAATTTTTTATGAGTCAGAGGAAGAAAGGACAAGTTATTTTAATTGAAATTATGACATCCCTGGGGTGCCTGGGTGGCTCAGTCAGTTAAGTGTCTGCCTTCAGCTCAGGTCATGATCCCAGGGTCGTGGGGTTGAGCCCCGCATCAGGCTCCCTGCTCAGTGGGGAGCCTGCTTCTCCTTCTCCCTCGCTGCTCATGCTCTCTCTCATTCACTCTCTCTCTCAAATAAATAAATAACATCTTAAAAGAAAGGAAAAGAAATTATGACATCCCTAAGTTCAGAAATAGAACTATTGATTCACGGAAAGATGCACTGCAAATTGATGACCTAATAGATTCATCACCCTCTTTCACCTGGTCTTTTGACAACAAACATTACATAAATGTAAAACTAACTGTAACCTAACTGGAACAGCAAGGCTTTGGTGAAATTCCTATCAAAAATTCCTAATCCAAACTTAGAAAATTAGTATTTTAATTTCGGAGTTGCTCAAATAAGTATGGTCAAATATGGACAAATAAAAATTTAAAATAAGAGGCTTAATTATCTCTCTTGAAAATAAGGCGGGAGATTTCTTTCTTCTCCTTTTTCCTGGAGCACTTACTTTAAAAAAAAAACTTGTAACTACAGTACTCTCTCCATGCTTTAAAATGGGTATCAATTCTCTTGAAATGACTATATTAAGCTATTAAGGAGACTACGTGAGAGGTGTAGCTGGGGGTGCATCTGAGCACATGTATGTGTACAGCGCCATGTGCGTTAGGTACATCTAAGAGTTCTGAGTCAGTGCATCCAAAGCAACGGACGCACGCTTGTGAGTGAACACATGGGTGCACTTTTATGCATGTGCATCTGTGGGCACATGCGCATGTGTAGAGGAGTATCATCCTAACAGCTGGCATTAAAACTGCTTTCAGGGAGTGTCGGGGAAACACCTTGGTTGGGCATACAGAAGTGAAAAGAGAAGTTCCAGAGTAACACCTGGAAGGCATACAAGACCTGCCCCCACCTCCACAAAAAAGAAAAATAAGCCAAATATTTCTGCATAAAGAAATGGAAGATTGTGGGAAGAGCAAAAGATGGAAGGTGTCAGAAAATGGGAGAGGAGGACCTATACCACAGTAAATGTTTAAGGGACATATTTTTAAGAATAAGACTGTCTAATAAAAAATTATAAGTTGCTTACATTGCTGCAATATAAACCTCCCTTTATATTCCCTTCAAAGTGTCTGCCGCACAAAGGGCCATATATATGGTTTGTGTGTGGGTTCCCTCCCTTCTTCTTGACTATTTTTCTTCCTTCATCCCTCCATTCCATTCTCTCTCCCTTTCTCCCTTTTTCTTTCTCCCGTCACCCCTCCACCTCATTCTTTCTTGGAAATCATAAAAGGAAGCAGAGTTCTATGCCAGGTTCAAGTAATATAGAACAGGATAGTAAGAATAAGTCATAAACTATACTAAATTTTTGGAGCAGCAGTTCAGAGCTAGAGGTAACTTTAATGTTGGTATAGACACTAAACATTCTGTATACAGGTATGTGAAATGGGATTTGGAGCTGATTTTCTCTAGCTCTCAAGAGGAAGGCTAGAGTGACATATGTCTAGTATATTTAATCCAAGTTTAAGATGTAAAGTTCTTCCTCCCCCCAACTCCTCATGTAACCAGTCACAACATCCTATGGATTCTCCCTCCTGAAGACTTTAAAACTTTTTTCTAATTAGTTTCATAACCATAGCCACTTGCCTAATTTAGGTCGGTATAACCTCTTTCCTAATTAATAGAATTCAATCCAATCTGGTTCTTTCTACTAGTCTTCAATCCATTCCCTATATTGTGACCAGAGAAATCTTTCTTTCTAAATCACAAACCTGATAATGTCAGCTCCCCTCATTCCATCCACCTTTCATCTTTCAATGACTCCCCAATACCTTTTAGATAAGGCAACTCTTAATAAGCTCTGACTCATCTCTTTTTTTTAAGATTTTATTTATTCGTCAGAGAGAGAGAGAGAGACAGAGATAGCACAGGCAGGAGGATGGGCAGAAGCAGAGGGAGAAACAATCTCCCTGCTGAGCAGGGAACCTGATATGGGACTCGATCCCAGGACCGTGGAATCATGACGTGAGCCAAATGCAGACACTTAACCGACTGAGCCCCCCAGGAGTCACAACTCTGACGTCACATCTCTTGCCAACTCCTACCTTGAACTAAAGCTCAGCCAGACTGAATGACTTCCAGGTCTCCAAATAAGCCATGCTCTTTCATGCTTTTGTTCTTTCAGCGAGATATCTCCTCCCTCTGGAAGCCTTTTCCTATCCTCTCCTGTCTACCTATCCCAGCCTAGCTAACTCCTTTTCTAGATCAGTATTAGATGGCACTGTCTCCAGGAAGCCTTCTTTGACCCAACAAAACTGAATCATTGACCCTCTGGGAGGTCTGGCCCTCCTATTTGACTGTATTTCTCATTAGAGTGTAAGCTTCCCGCAAGCAGGGAATTGATTTATTCACTGTTCTATTTCCAATGCTTAGCCTATGAGTAGGTATTTGTTACATGGCTGGTCATTGTGGATAGTGCTAAATTTTACTCATGAGATAATGTGAACATAATAATTGAAAATTTAAGAGCATTATACAAATTGTAATATTAACTATGATCAACCCATTCTAGGGAATCCTTTTTATACACCACAAGTCAGGAGTTGTATGAGGTGGAGAAATCACAAGGCAGAGACGCTAACTATCAGGTAGGTGACAGCTCCAGAGGCCAAGTATCCCTCTGTATAGAGAAGAACATGCATCCAGAGGAGATAAGCCTGCATGACGTGGACAATTACTCCCAGGACTACTGAAGCAGCCAATTACCCAGCGGTACAGCCTTGTCAGACCTTCAAATGTACCAAGAGACAAGCTCTCCCAAACTTATACTGCAGATTTGTGAGGGAGGGGTAGAGTGTTATAAGGAATTAATGCTATATGCTTACATTCAGACCACTGGGATCTGGATTGAGAGGCAGAACCTCCTGGGGAAAGATCAACCATTAGCCTCTGCTCTATAAGGAGTAAAGATAATAAATTGAAAACTAGAAACCCTGTTCCTTCTACCACCCACACCATCCCATGCAATTCAGCATCAGGCATTAAAACATTTGCATGCATATACACTTCACTTACAATATAAAAATCACCAAGTTGGTATTGTTTTCCTTTTCTTCGTCCACACTGATGACTATAAATGTTTTTTTGAATAAAAGGAAGCACATTTGTTCTAGAAGTTAAATGACAAAAATGTGAAGTTATTCAGCTTCTCTCAGAAGTAATCATCTTGAGAGTTGTAAGAATGTTTTAGGGCATACCTATTTTTCCCAAATTGCCGATATTCATAAATTGTCAGGGACTGGTCATGAGCAAAAAAGAACCCAACCAGCTCTCTGCAAGCATCATGTCCATTTCTAGAAAAATAGAGTGATATTAAAGATTTTCAAATAAGGTAATTTGAAAATTAAATAATAAACTAGAATTGTGTATGTCAAAGAATAGCATGACTCTCTTCACTGTGTGGCAATGAGCAAGGGTCATGGGAAACTACAGGGAAACATGGCATGGCTTGCTGAAGCGTCAATTTAAGTAAGATTTGGTTGGAGAAAAAAGCTCCACCTTACAGTGATAGGATATAGATATATTACAATACAGATTACTATTTTGATATAGACTTTTAAGATAAAGTGAAAGACCTTAAAAAAATGCTGACCTTGCAAGAAGCCCCTCAAGGATAGACACTTAGCATCTTTGTCACAGAAAGTTTAAAATCACTGAACAAACTTGGTAATTTTTAAAAACATACTTCACCTTTAGTATACACAAAGAACATCAGCATTGTGTATGACTGGAAGTTTGTAAGATAAAGATAACAGATTTGAGAATCATCTTCCTTCTCACGGTCCTGCATCTATCAATAATCTACTATTAATTTAAGCCATTAAAAGAAAATCAAAGAAAGTACCTTACATAAAGGTTAATTTTTAAATCCTTTACCATCTTCTAATAAGTACTACATATCTTTAAAAAATTCATTTCTAAGTTTCTTTTTGAAAGCCATTTTAAAATCACTTTTTAGATATCTTCTAATTAAAATGTCTTATTTATAGTTCATATGTCCTATAATTTTTGTAACATATTAATATATACTCCTAAAACATTCATTCTAAATTCACATTTTACATCTAAATGTGACAAACTTAACTCACCTCATTATTGTTATTTCTATTTGAAGAGAATATTGTTTTATAATCATAGGATTAAAAGTTTAATAAAATCACAATTACCTTGATATGATCCTACCATCAAATTGTACTTTATGAGAAAGCATATTTTCAGTTAATGTAGAATGGGTTCTTATCCTGTTAAGAAATACATTTGTCAATAATGAGTTTAAAGTTTCCTATACTTGATGTTGATGTAAATGATAATGTACAAAAAAGGTTACATTGATATGTTGAAATATACAGAATGAAGATGAAGTTATAAACCTCTTTTTTTTGAGAGTGCTAGCTAACTGAAGCGGATTCAGAGGAAATAACCCTGAGATATAGTGTATAATACACACATAACTTTTGTGTTAGAATGTACAGTATCAAAGCGCTATACAAGTAAACAGCACATTCGTTACTGGTCCTATTACAGTGCTACCTGGCAGCCGTTTCTAACCCTGTTCTCTTTTGCCCCCCTCCCATCATCTAATTTGCTTTTCTAGCCTCTTTCTATTGGAAGTCACTAAGGGACAAAATTCTGCCAGTAATCTTCAGGGGAAGACTCTCTTTTGTCCTGATAAGAGAGTGGCATGGGGACAGTTCCTGCCTGTGAACGTGGCAGGGATATGATGCACGGAGCCACTGTAGCCATCAGGCGACCGTATCAGAAAGGCCAGTAAGATCTTGAGGAAGCCAGCCCAGAGCTGTGTCATCACTGAACCACTGAACCAAAACCAATGCTACCTCCAGGCAGCTGGTTTTACAAGAAAACAAATCTTGACTTGTTTAAGTCACTATCAGTCCAGTTTTCAGTCATGGGTAGCTGAAAACATTCCTTACCAAAATAACAGAATGGTGGGAAAAGTGCTAGATGAGGTTCTAGCCTTGAATAAGTCTACCTATAAGACCTCAGATCAGCTGTGTAATCTTTATGGCCTTCAGATGGCACTAAGTGATCTCACGAAGATTGCTAGTCCTAAAATTCTGTTTAATAATATGAGGCAAAACCCAAATGTCCACACTTTAGCATCCTATTACTAGTAAACTCCTTTATAATAAGAAATCTGAAGATTTGCTGACGTATCTTTACTCTCCTTCCTAAATATTGGCACTCCAATAAAACTGCAGATATAATGAAACTGCAATAATGTAAATAGTAAGTAAGTGTGTGGGTCATTGGGATCTTGAAAAGCAATTCCTCTATAAAATTAAGGTCTCTGAAAAATAAGCAGGATACAGACAACAAGAGCCTGTGGATCAAAAGAGTTTGTGAACACAGAGTGGAGCCATGAAAGATTGGTCTTCTCAATTCGATTTAATCCATTAGTATTAATGTGTTTATTGAATGCTCACTAAATGCCTGAAAAAAACTCTAAATGCCAAGAAAATAACAGCAATAGTAACAGCTACTATTTATTGAGAACTAACTCCCTAGATACCAGTCATTATTAAAATCATTTAAATGCACGTTGGTTCATTCAATGCTTGCAATAACGCCATGAAGTAAGTACTATTATCCCATCTTACAAATAAATTTTACAGAGTCATATAATTAGAACATGACAGAGCCCAATCTTGCTCATAACCATTACGTTATATTGCTTCTCAAAGGTGAATAGAACTCAATTTAACAGTGATAGGTTGAAGTAATAGCTTCAGGGAGTTTACAGTCTCCTTGAAAAGATAAAAGAAGTAAATAAGACATTTATATCATAAATGGAAAGTTCTGTGTGAGCATTTTAGATATCCAGTAAGTAGTACCAAACACTTCTCTCTACCCCAGTTTTTAACCAATATAAGAATAAGAATCAGACAGATAAAGACCAAAATACGAATTTTACTGTTCCTGGTGGGAATGCTAATTTGCATTACCACTTTGAAACCACTTTGAAAAACTATTTGGCCGTATTTTTTAAAGCTGAACATATGCATACTAAATGGTTCAGTGATTCTACTTCTAAGTATGTACTGAGCAGAAATGAGTACATATGTTCAACAAAAAACATACACCAAAGTTCATGGAAGCATCATTCTTAAAAGGCCAAATGTCCGACAACTGTGAATAAACTATGGTATATTTATACCATGAAATACCGTACATCAATGAGAATAAAAGACGACAAATAACAACACAGATAAACTGACAAACTTGTTGAGTGAAAGAAGTCAGATACCTAGAGTTCAAATTTTGTGATTTCAGTAAGTTTATAACAAGACAGATACTATCCATGCTATCAAGACAGAGAGGCTAAGCTGGTGTGGCAGAAGTGGACAGTAAGTCGGGGGCAGCACAGGGGAGTTGCTGAAGTATTAGTAACGCTCTGTTTCTTGATCTAGGAACTTGGTACATGGGTATTGTTCAGTTTGTGGAAATTCCTATGCTGTACACTTAAAATGTGTATACCTGGCGAACATATATTTTATTTCAATAAAAGCTTACTTTAAAAAAGAGAAGTTTAGATGTTAGCTAAATGATGACCCTCCAGAGTTGTTCATACCTCAAAACATGTAAGTACGTTACAATTACATGGTACGATAAAAGGGACTTTGCATATGTAATTCAAGACCTTGAGATGAGGAGATTATCTGGAATTATCCAGATGGATTCAGTGCAATTGCAAGTGTCTTTATGACGAGAAAGCATAGGGATATGTTGACTATAGAAGAAGAATGTCAAAGGGGCACCTGAGTGGCTCAGTCAGTTAAGTGTCCGGCTTTGGCTCAGATCACGATCCCAGGGTCCTGCAAAGAGCCCTGTGATGGGCTTCCTGCTCAGTGGAGAGTCTGCTTCTCCCTCTGCCTGCCATTACCCCTGCTTGTGCTCTCTCTCTCTCTCTCTCTCTCTGACAAATAAATAAAATCTTTAACAAAAAAAAGAAAGAGTTGCTCAGTGAGAGTGTGTTTCCATTCACTGAGAAAGTTTAAGCAGAAGTTGGACAACCAGTAATCAGATATGTTATAAAAGTGATTCAAGCTCTTGGTAGAAATTTGGTTCCAATGACCTTTAAAGTCCCATCACCTCTGAAATGCCCCTGCTCCTCCCTGTGTTCATGCTCTCACTTTCCCTCTCAAATAAATAAATAAAATCTTAAAAAAAAAAAGAGTATCAGAGTAATAAAACACAGTTGCTGGGTTTGAACAAGCAGGGAGGGGCCATGAGCCAAGGAATAAAGGAAACTTCTAGAAGCTGAAAGAGGCAAGGAAATGGATTCTCCCCTGAAGCCTCCAGAAGGAACACAACCCTGTCAACACCTTGATTTTAGGCTTCTGACCTCCAGAACTGTAAGAGAACAAATTTGTGTTGTTTTAAATATTGTTTGTGGTATAATTTGTTACAGCAACCATAGGAAATTGATACATGGTAACTTTGAATATTTAAAGATATGGAAAGAGAGTCTTACAGAAAATAAGAATGAGACAAAAAAATAGTTCTAAGAACTTTTTGGCATTTACATCAGTTTGAAAATATGAAAGAATTGCTGCAGTAACTAGTGGATTTTCTATGTCTTTTAATGCTGAAGCTAGCCATCAACTGCCAGTGAAGTTGTTGAGAAATTTAAGGGGACTGCACCCCAAAACTCTGAAAGTCCAAAGATTTTTTAAGCTACAAAGTAAAAGGCAAAATAATAATAATAACAATAATTATTTGTAAGCAATAATAATTTTGAATACATTATGAGTACATATAAATGTTTCAGTTACTATATTCTTTATTTTCTCATACATTATCTCCTAGGTTGTAGCTCTTATTTCTAAATTTCTAATAAAAAACCTGGAGGGCAAAGTTTACCCTATATCATAAAGTAGCAGAACTGGAATCTGAACTCCAAAAATCTACTTTCCTTTATATAGAAAAAAGTAAAAATGAGCCAAAAAAAATCTTTTTAGTTAGACACAAAAGTACATTTTTAAAAATTCATTTGTAACATATTATATCTTCATTTGATATAAGTATAATTTTCTTACTTAGTTTCATGTAGTGTTCTTTTCCTAAATCGAAGAGGTGCTATCTTTGAATCTGAAAAGATAGGAGCACTTTCTTGTCTCTCAGTGGTTAGGTTTTGTTCTGGATCACTGATTACCGCCCTAATCAAGGAAAATACAAAGTCTAAGAATTCAATATGATAAAGTACTACTCTAGCACTCACACATTTATAAGCAACTGGAAAAGCTCATCTACAAATGTAAATTTACACTACTGTCAGAATAATACATTTTCCAGATATTGAATGAATACATTTATTTATTTTTTTTAAAGATTTTATTCATTTATTTGACACACAGAGAGAGAGAGAGATCACAAGTAGGCAGAGAGGCAGGCAGAGAGAGAGGAGGAAGCAGGCTCCCCATTGAGCAGGGAACCCGATGCGAGGCTCGACCCCGGGATNAGGGAACCCGATGCGGGGCTCGACCCCGGGATCCTGAGATCATGACCTGAGCTGAAGGCAGAGGCCTTAACCCACTGAGCCACCGAGGTGCCCCTGAATGAATATATTTAATAATTTAAAAATGCTGGCCACAAAAAAGCTAATATTCCTATCAATCTCTTTTTCCATAAATGTTATCTAAATATATATTGAAATTTTTGAGAGAACTCTGAGCTCCATGTCTCTCTCTTATTATTCTCTAATCAAATCCAGAAGAAAGAAGATGATACTGTGAACAGGGGTGATGGCAGCAGAAGGAGTAAATTTATTTTGATGGTAAAACTGAGACTGACTGCTGACAAACTAAATATTAAGATTTGAGAAAAAGAGAGGCATCAAAAGCATCACCAAGATTTTAGGTCTAAATAACCTAAAGAATGGAACTGCATTGGAGGAAAATCAAAGAAGATTTGGTCATGCAGGAAGGAGTAAAAGAACTCCAGGAACCCAGACTGGCAAATGTTATGTTGGAACCTTAGATCAGGGAAGCATCAGTGTATGAAGTGCTTTTTAAGGGCATGATACTGGATGAGATCACTTAGGAAATCAATATAGAAAAAGTCCAAGAATGGAGCCCCTGTACTCCCACGTATAAGGACAGAGGTGATGAAAAGGAACCAGGGGCAAAGATTGAGAAGGAGCAGAAGGAGGAAAACCAGCTAAGTGTTGTGTGTAGGAAGCCAAATGGGAAAGAAGAAAGTATTTCAAAAAGGAGAAAGTTTTCAATAAGAGAGAGATAGTGCTGACGGGTCAAGTAAATGAGAATTGAGAAATCACCATTAGTTAGGCACCACGGATGCCACGCTGAGTTATCTTAGGAGGATATGCTGCTGTGGCACAGTGCGTGTAAAAACATCAACAGAGTTTGTTCAAGACATAACAGAAGGAGGAACATTGAATATTATAAGTATAATTAGTTCAAGACAGTTGCTGAAAAACACGCATGTAGGAAACCTTTCTGCCACCTAAATAATTTTTTTCAAAGCCAACCATAAGTGTTACTTCTTCCTTGAAGAATTCCTGGACTATTCCAGCCTTTTTCTGAAATCCTGTAATATTTACATATTATCATGCAGTTTTTAGCACAGCAGGTACTTGCATTTTGCCCAGTTTTCTAAGAGCTATGAAACTTCAGATAAAACTTCAGTTTTAAATTTTTAACAGTCCCACAGTTCCCAAAGAGTGCACTACGTCACTCCAGGGTGCCACAGGGAACTCACGGGGACTATGTGGGATATTTTTAATTTTTGAGGGAAATGCAGTGACACTTGATATTTGTTGGAGACTACATGAACTATTAGCTTAAGGTAATTCACAGTTTCACCTGTGAACAATTCAAGGCATCATGTTACACTCTCAGTGAGGTCAAACATTGGCAGGGCTGGGTTTTCTACAGTTGCTGTGATGAAGAGCAAGTGCCATGTGGACTTGAAAGTGAAGGTGACAGCATCCTTGACAATTCTAAGGTTTGAGAGATTGTGCCATGCACCAGAAGGTGCATACAAACAACTTTGGCTATTTAAGAATGAAATAAAAATATTTCTTCTCTTAATTTATGCATATTATTTTTTTGAAATGGCCATTAAGTTGTCATGAAGTAAACACTTAAATTATTTAGCGAAAAATACTTAGCAAAAAGAACTGTTGGAGGACTGGCTGAGGAACGCTGTAAAAACCCATCACTACAACATTGTGAATGTAGTGAACAGAGAACCTGTGGGAACCTGTTAGCCAGGTTGATTGACTAAGGATAAAAAAAAATTCAATGAAAAGTTTCTGAATGGTTTCTTTCACTCCTTACTACTAACTCTCACCTAGATAACTGGTCTATCATCACTTGCTCTGCCACAGTCTGTTTCTTCCTCTCTGCAGCCACCATCTCCTGAGAAGAAAAAATTTTAAAAATTTCATTATCCATAAAACAGAGCAACACTGTAGTTAACACAAGAACCATAAAATATGTTAAATTCCCAACTTCCTTCTTAAATAGAGATTACTATATCCATCATTAATAAAAACAAACTCCAATTATTTAATCTGAAAATTTAGGAAAATTATTTCCTAAAAAATAATGCACTTCAATTTCGGTACAAATCATCAGAGATTTCCATGTGCTGCCTCTGAATTTCACGGAGCCAGAATAAAGGAGGAGGAGACTATGATATCCGCCTCGTTGACAGATGCCTTTTAAGAGGCACTTTTACCTGCTCCAAGAATACCAACTTGACAAAAAAAGAGTTTGTTCTAACTATTCATAGTAGGTGAACTGAAAATTGAATTGGAATCCTTCAACCCTTTATCAAAAACCTAAAAGTAAAAATATTTCAAAAGCTTCACATCATTAAAAGGATAATATTTTCTATGCATAATATCCATTAATACTTGATCAACTTTTCTCAATTACTGGTTTGATTAAATTATCTTCACACTGGTTTTTGCTTTTCCAACTCATTTGAAAATACTTTTACTACATTTTAGGTTATATCAGATTGAAAAATTAGTAATCGTTTAATTCCTATTAGATCATAATGTAACTATATTTACTAAATGTTTCTTTTAAAGAGTAAATAAAGGATGTTAAAAAATTAAGGGGTCAAAATAAAGCTTGTTGTTCTATTTTTACACTGGAAATTACTGTCACCTCCATTGATCACTCCAGCAAATGAAATCAAGTACAATAATGTAGCTTATGATAGAGGTTCTGTAACCTTAGGGAGAGCACTCTATTCAAAATGGACACAACACTCAAGTAAGAATGACTAAAGGCATATCATAGAAACTCCTAAGAAACCTGGAAATTTAGGTGCAATTATTTAATGTTAGTCTATAATTGAATTTGGCCTTTTTTGGGGGGGGGCAGTAGAAATTAAGATACAGTTTACACATCCAAACATGCCCCATATAAATATAGTTCACGTCATTTAACATATAACTGCATTTGATGTTCTCTAAGCTCATGACATTTTATGATTTTTGTTTAGTAATAAATTTAAAAGAGCGATTAAAAAGTTAGAAAACATATGGTAACTTACAGGCACAGCAGAGTGTGTTTTATGTCTAAGGGTGATGAAGGTGAACACTGACTAAAATATGAAATTATATACAGAAGAGCTCAGCCAGAACACAGGTGTAAAACCCAGAAGCGAGCAGAAGAGGGGAGATTAATGAATAGAGAGCCCATGCAAAAAGCCCACCTAGAGTGCTGACATTTATGGTGGCTTACTGTAGGAAAGGTTAGAACCACCCTCAGGCACATTGATTTTGAGGTCTGTTTAAACATAAAGCAGATTAGAAACAGAAGTCACACTGACACAAAGGATCTAATAATGTTGAAAAATGACAAGCAAACTAGAAGAGATGGATATGAAAACCAAAGTTTTACTACTTCTGGTGTTCAATTAAGTAATTAAAAATTAAAGTAAAAATTTTCCATCTAGATTTTAAAAATTAACCAGTACTAATTTCAAATGCATTCAAAGTTTACTCACACAAACATGTCCTTGGGGGAAAAAAATAAAGATAAATATGTGCTACCACAGTAAAGGAAACTACTTGATGCTGAATTCAGTGAATTAAAGTGACCGTAAGTAAAAGAAATCTACTAACACCCAGATGGCTTTGGATGACACCAAGAACAATACCCAATAGGCCTTAAGTATCAATAACATCCATTTCAACTATAACTTCAGCAACATATCAAAACAAGCCTTATTTAGGAAACTATTTTGCTTATAAAGTAGCTTTTTAAATTTTAGGCTAATCCTGGTAATATTACTTACTCTAATAAACAAATATCTAAATAATAATAGACATAGAAAATAATGTTTATGTTGTTTTAGTACAAGAACTAGAACAAATTTGCAACTTGAGTCATCCCCAGAAAATCAGTTCATGATCCAGGCACTGATTACACATTGCTGTCAACTGAGAACATATTAATTCTGGATGACTGTAATCCAAATAAAATATATATTGACTTTCCAATCAGTGATAATGATAATATAACTATCTAAAACCATAATGCTTTATTATTATTTAGGCTATCTAAACCAGGGTTTGCCAACTTTTGAACCACCACACACTGGTATTTCATCAATCCATTACAAATATGTCTAAGATCTTAATCACCTGGGTGTGTCTGGGGTGACCAGTGGACTCCAACTTGAAGCAGCTTGGTCTGATTACCCCAGGACAGTATAAAAACATAATTATCTATTTGTACCAGATCTGGCCAAGGCCGAAAATCTAACTAATTTTGTAAAAGACACAATTTAAAGTTAATATTGAGAATCTAGAGTTTTGCTTTCTTTTTCCTAAAAAAAAATTACTTTATTCCTGCCCTTTTCCTTAACTTGCTAAAATTTCTCTGTTCTTATTAGCTTATCACTTTCAAGAAAAAACTAGGTTACTTTGGGGCTAGGGATGATGCTCAGTAAACCCAGTGACAAAAATAGCAGCCAATTAACATTTAATAGTATAAACTAAATATTTACAAACTCTCGAAGATTCAACAGTATTTCTCCAAAGTAAGTATACCAAACATCAACCGTTTGTAAAAATGAGCACTCAATTTACACATTAGTGAACATCCACCACAGTCCAAATTCAACTGCTGCAACTATTTATTCAGTTTAAGTCTGCAAAATCTCTGCAAAATTATCTTAATGGTTTAACAAGTAAGTAAAGATCCTGGTAACTTACGGCATCAGATTTTCTCATACTACTTTGTGCATTGTAAGGGATGTCTGCATAACCCTGTTGTAAGAGGGCCTTCCTATCCAGAGTGGTAAGACCATCCACCATGGCTTCTTCACCTTGTACACACTGTTAGTGAAAGCAATAAATAAATTCTTGAGTTTATACTTAGTTCACATATTTAGCATATTTATTTTAACAAAATAGTGTATTAAATAACCTCTGAACACATCAATAGTTATTTGTGTACAACTATGTATACATAACAACACACAACACATACCAACAATTATTTGTGTGTAACAGTACAGGCTCTGATAATCAGATTGCCTATTTGAATGCAGTTCTTCCACCTTCTAGCTAGATGACCTCGCTGTGCCTCAGTTTACCCATAGTAATGGGAATTAAAAGGGGAATTAATAATAGTAATACACACACAAAGATGAAATGTCCAACACTTATAAAATTATCTGACATATAATAAGCATCAGATGAAAGGTAGCAACTATTATTGCCCACTTGAGTCTTTGTAAAGTTAATAAAAATGGGCATGTTCACTCCTTTGCAAAATGAAATTCAGAAATACTAAGAGATGGATGTATCCTTCGAGGTAAAGGATCCTTTGGGATCCTAAAGATAAACACTAACTTTTTCTCTGAATATAAGGTATACTTATATTCTTGTAACAACAACAACAAAAATGTCCTGACAGATAGAAACTGCTAAAAACTTAATGGATTTCAAGAGTTTTTCCTCCAGGGTTTGTTCTTACTTTAGACCTTTCTTAAAAGGTCACATTCCATATTCATACACTACTCTGTCTTCGTGACCTTTGATTGCTGCGTGAAATCTTATTATACACTTGTTTATGAATTGTTGCCTGCCTCTCCTGCTATAAGCTCCATGAGGGAGGGAACCTTGTCTGTCATTTTTATTTCAATATCCCTGATACCAGAACAGGACCACACATAGTGAGCACTAGATAAATACTTATTCAACAAACGAATAATGCATTTCGTGTAAGTATTAACTGTTGAGGGGTGCCTGGGTGGCTTAGTTGGTTAAGCGTCTGCCTTTGGCTCAGGTCATGATCCCAGAGTCCTGGGATCAAGGCCCACACTTCGGGCTCCCTGCTCAGCGGGGAGCCTGCTTCTCTTTCTCCCACTCACTCTGCTTGTGCTCTCTCACTGTCTCTGTCAAATAAATAAAATCTTTAAAAGAAAAAAAGTATTAACTATTGGGAAATCAATTTATGAGAATATTTTATAATTTTATTTATTTACCTCTTAATATATTTTTTCCTGCATAGTTTTTCTTTATTTTAACAGGCACCAAAAAGATGTTTAGCATTGTATGAGGTAAACTAAGCAGATTAAATTAACAGATATGCTTAAGTATAAGCAAAGGTCTGCACTATGTTCTGGTTGGAAGAAGCTTTCAAAAGAGTTTTATTTTGTTTCAGGTTGCTTTTATCCTTTTACAAAAGGAAAACAGTGACATTTCCACTCAGTATATCAAATTTAACCTCCCCAACCCAGACTTCCTTGTGGTCTTCCCCACCCTTCCAATTGCTCAGGCCAAAAACCTTAGAGTCCTCCTTCATCAACCCTTTCTCCTAAGCCTACAACCAATCCATCAGCAAATATTTCTCAGCAAATACTCTAAAATATTCAAGATCTTTCCAGAATCTGGCTTCTCATCATGACCACTTCTTATCCAAGTCTGCAGCCTGGGTCCAAGCCATCATCTTCATCCCTCATATGGATTATTGCGACAGCCTCCTCAAACATCTTTCTGCTCCCATCTTCCTCTTAGTCTCTGTAAAGTCCATCCTCAATGTAACAAAGTAGCTTTCTGCCTCAGAGTAAAAGGCAAGGTTCTCATGTAGTCTACAAGGTCTTGCAGATCTGCCTCCCCACCCCCACCCTTAACTCTCTCCCCACCTCTCTCTTGTTCTTCCTCCTCCAACCATACTGCCTTCCTTGATATTTCTTAAATACTCCATGTCCCCTCCTACTTCATGACACTGAGAGTTTATCCTGAGTGGCTTGTGCGTCACCCTTTTCAGATGTAAGCTAAAATACTACCTAATGGTAAAGATCTTTCCTGGTGAACCTGTACAAATTGCAATCCCAACTTAAGCCCTGGTCTTCCCAGTGCCCTTCCATCCATAGCATTTATCACCAAACTGTCAGACTAGATGAGTTGTATGACCGATTCATTCATTCATTCATTTTTTTCTTGCTAAGTCCTTCCATTATGATATATACTCTGTAAGGGCAAAAATATTTGTCTGTTTTATTCACTAACTTAGTATTTCCTATAAAATTAAAGTTTCATGATTTTCGTGTTTTATTTAAAGATGTTTCATTATTTAAAATATGAATTTACATTTTAGGTAAGAATTTGACAACAAGAGATTCATTGGCTATTTATATTAAATGGAAGGAAAATTCAACAAAGGAAATTTACCAGCAGACAAGTGAGGGGAATTTTTATTTTACAGTTTGATTGATTATCTGTTGAGTGATATATCAGCTTGACTAGTTGGTGGTTATGGCCTTTAATTATTGTCCTAGATCCTAAGTATTTCTAACTTTACCTTTTTAATTAGAAGCTAAGTAAAAAGAATCAATTTACATGTTGTTCCCTGCTTGGTATAGGGGCTTACATTTCTGATATCAAGAAGCAATTCTATTTCCAGAGATTACTATCCCAGTATTAATTAATGTAATTGTAATACGATTTACTAATAGCCCATTTATATAGCAGTTTTGATTTTCATAATGGGTATATATCTGAAAAGACATCAAGTAAGTTGCTTGAACCCATTAAGTACAAAATTATTATGTATAGAAACCAGGGCCTTTTTGTAAGGCTATCAAGAACATATGAAATAATAATTACATTCATTTATAAGTAGATTTTAAAAACCAAAGTAAAACACAATTTTTTCCAAAAGAAAACATGAATATGCTGGCTTCTATAAAACCCTTTAATCATACTATAGAAGTATTTACCACTCATATAGCAAGCTTCACAAGCAATATTTGTTCCTCCCTTAACCAAAAACAAACAAATGCCTTCATTTGAAATTATATTCAAGGAAACCAGTTTTACTTTAAAAAAATTTTAGGGGTGCCTGGGTGGCTTAATCAGTTAAGCATCTATCTCTTGATTTCCACCTGGGGCATGATCTCAGGGTTGTGAGATCAAGCCTCTCATCTTGCTCCACACTGAGTGTGGAGCCTACTTCAGATTCTCTGCCTCTACCTTGCCCCACCATCTGCCCACCAATCTCTCCCCCCACCCACCCCTCATCCATGAGTGTGCGCACATGTACACACACGCACCCTCTCTCTTAAAAAAACAAAATATAGGGCGCCTGGGTGGCTCAGTGGGTTAAAGCCTCCGCTTTCAGCTCAGGTCATGATCTCAGGGTCCTGGGATCGAGGCCCGCATCGGGCTCTCTGCTCAGCAGGGAGCCTGCTTCCTCCTCTCCCTGTCTCTCTGCCTGCCTCTCTGCCTATATGTAATCTCTCTCTCTGTGTCAAATAAATAAATAAAATCTTAAAAAAATATATTTTAAACCATTTTGCTGCAGCAAATAAAACATGAGCTTATAGAAATCTTCATTCTATTTTCCCAAAATTATTACAGTGACCTAAGTATCACATGATAGATCCTACAACTATTTGGCCAAATGCTAAAAGGGCTATGAAATTAACCTGCCTCATATTACAGACTATTATATTTGTGTGCATCTGTTTGGATCTGGGAAATCTGTCTCAACATAAAAGAGAACAAATAATCCCATAACTTTTGTTACTCCTTTCACTGAACACCATGTGATATAGTTAGTTCCAGATAGTTCCTACATGGATTAAATAAAACGGTTGATATGCCATACCTACTTATAAATTAATCAATTCTTTTTACCTATAAAAAATGTTAAGCAAATACAACCAGGAAACTTCCCTGAAAATACATTATTCTTATAAGAAATTCACTGAATTAAGAATTATATTCAACTCTTCTTCCCTTCATGGCCAGTAGTATCACAAACTATGTTTCCAAACCTTTCTTTCCACAATTCAAGGTTCACCTTTCCTACATGCTTATGAAAAGTCATTAAATTTATTATGGTTAGTTTGCTCTTATACTCATGATGAATTTATACCTAATTAACATTAAATAAAAGCATAACTTGAGCAATTCATGATGTTAAAAAATATCTCCCAACAGGAGCCAGAAGACAATCACGGAGTGATGACAATTTTGGAATAAAATAGGGTCACTGCAACATCTGAAATCACTTTTATACTTTAAAATTTAGACTGTCAAGCAAACAGAGTTCAAGACAGCTACATCGAAAACAGCTTTTTAATACTCCCTTATTGTCAATCCGAAGTCAAACAGAAAACTCCTTACACAGAAGAGATGACTAGGTCATATGGCTAGAGTTTTCACATTTGAAAAGGATAATAATAAATTTTTTGAGTTTTTGTTAAGAATAAACTAACTGTTAGGGCACCTGGGTGGCTCAGTCAGTTAAGTGTCTGCCTTTGGCTCAGGTCATGATCCCAGGGTCCTAGAATCAAGTCTAGAGAACCGACTCCTTGCTCAGCAGGGAGCCTGCTTCTCTCTCTGCTGCTGCTCCCCCTGCTTATGCTCTCTCTCACTTTCTCTCTCTCTGACAAATAAATAAATAAAATCTTAAAAAAAAAAAAGAATATACTAGTTAATGCAAGCAGAATACTTTAAATAATAGTCCCTAGCACACAGAAATAAATGATAGCTACTATACTACTTACTATGAGTACCAGCAAAACATACAAGACAAAAAGATTTCTATAATACATGTAATTTTTAAAAATTTGATCAGAACTTTATAAAGTCTCATACATCACCTTGTCATCTATTTTGTTTCTTGGGGACTGTTGTATGATCTTTGATTTTGTCTTTTCTGCATTTCTCTGACTATACTGCTTATAGCCCTCTTTCATTTCAGTTTTATATTGCTGATATTTTAGTTTATATTTGCTTGTTGGTGCTGGCAAGTTTTCAGGTATTATGTCTTGCTCCTAGATATAAAAATAAAAAGTATGTTATCTGTCAGAAAAAATCAAAATAATTATTAATTTTCCTTATTAACATTAAGTGGTTTATCATTTATCTTAACATTTATGCCTAAGAAGTAGATTATGATCTATGTGCTAAACAGAGGTGATATTCATTATTTTTTTTTTAATTTATTTGACAGAGAGAAAGAGAGAGAGAGCACATGCAGGGGGAGCAGCAGAGTGAGAGGGAGAAGCAGACTCCCCACTGAGCAGGGAAATATCTATACCTTCCACTCAATTTTGCTATGAACTTAAAATTGTTCTATAAAGTAGTCTATTTTTTAAAAAAAGACAGGATACAAAGATATGTAGCTTTAAAAAAAAGATTTTATTGATTTATTTGAGAGAGAGAGAGAGACGGAAGCAGAGGGAGAAGGAAAAGCAGGCTCCCTGCTCAGCAGGAAGCACTATGCAAGGCTCAATCCCAGGACCCCAGGATCATGACCTAAACCCAAAGCAGACGCTTAACCAACCGAGCCACCCAGGTACCCCCAGAGGTGATATTTGAAAAGTTTAGTTGCTATAGTATCACTAAGCAATCAAAGCAAATGAAATTGCTCAGAATGGGCAGTGGCCTTAAATACCAGGAAGCCTGTACCTGGTTTCCCTGCTGAAGATCAGTCCTGGTTCTAAAATAATTTGGGAAGACAAAAATTAACTTTTCTTTCTTAAGAGTTTTAGATAAGCCTTTTATTCCTGCCCCAGAAAAGCTCCACTGACAAGCATCTCTTTCAGAATAGTTAACTTAAGGAATTAGAGATCACAAACACTAAGAACCGCTTGTTGTCATTTGTAGAATTTCAGATATATCACCTTCTGGTATTATTTGGTTCCATACCACATTCCCATGGGAGTAAGATAACAGAGCCAGGGGATAAGTGAAATCTAAAAGGAGTACTAAGCAAACACAATGACATATATATTGGCCCAAAGGGGGACAGCCACACCAAAGGGAGGATGAAGCCAGCACAACCCTTGAAAACTGTTGATGATATCCAAGCCTACCTAGAGAATGAGAAAACGAAGGTTCAGGGTGAAAACTGTAGCATGACACAGACTAGGGTACGACTGGTACAATTTATCCAAAATGAGACTGAGGAGAACATGAATAGAACCAGCTACAGACACCTGGGTGGTTCAGTTGGTTAAGCCTCTGACTCTTGATTTCCACTCAGGTCATGAGCTCAGGGTCTTGAGATCAAGCCCTGCATCAGGCGCTCTGCTGGGCGTGAAGCCTGCGTAGGAGTTTCTCTCCCTCTCCCTCTGCCCCTCCCCTGCCACCTAGGCACACACTCTCTCTCTTTAAAAAAATATATATGTGTGTGTGTGTGTGTGTGTGTGTGTGTGTGTGTGTGTGTGTGTGTATATAAACTTACTTATATAAGTTTAAAAAAATAGACTAACAAAGACAGAAAAGCAAGCCCTCCTCATAGAATACTTGTCAGAACTTGTGTTCATAACACAAAATAAAACACTAAATATTGTTTGAAGTGTAAATATTGTCCCAAGTAGATAGCTTGGAATAAGTATAGTTATTTATAGTTACTTCATAGCATGCTAGTAGCCCAAAGTATAAGTTAATTTCCAAGAGACAAATCACACTGTTAAACAAGCAAGATCTGATCTAATAAACTACCATATTTTTAAAATTCCTGGATTTCCTATTAGGATAAAACTGTACTTTACTAAATTACATAAGACATTTTTAAAATACAATTCCTATGTGAAAAAAATGTAAAACAAAGCAGAATTATTTCACCAACATGATTGTTTGGGATGTTAATTTATAAAATACTTAACCTGGACAAAACATAGACTGAACATAATGAAATTTCTGGACTAAATACAGTGCTTGAATGCACATTATAATTCTAGTAGTAAGAAATAAATACTAACCAGTTCATTTAGATGACGATGAGTATGTAATATCTGACATGGTGTGATGCAACTAAGAGCAGAAGATGAATTTGGTGGGTTAAAATCAATATGCGCAGTACTAAGTGGGACGTATGAAAAATCATCCTAAAATAAAATTAAGTAATACTTATTATTCACTATATGCAATACTGTGTTCAAATGTTTATTATCATAAATACCAGCTAAAAATTACCTCCTCATCAGAGTCAATGAGGCTTCCCAAATCAAGTCGTGGAACCCTGAAAGAAATAATCTATGCATCCATAACTTTTTAAAATGAGGCTTTAATAGTTGCAAATCATATATGCTACAGCTTATATAAAAAAGTACACTAGGGATGCCTGGGTGGCTCAGTCCCTAAACATCTGCCTTCGGCTCAGGTCATGATCCCAGGGTCCTGGGATTGAGCCCCGCATCAGGCTCCCTGCTCGGCGGGAAGCCTGCTTCTCCCTTTCCCACTCCCCCTGCTTGCGTTCCCTCTCTTGATGTGTCTCTCTGTCAAATAAATAAAATCTTTAAAAAAAAAACAAAAACTGAGGAAATATTGCTCCAGTATCCAAAACTATTACATAAGTCAACAAATAGATCACTCACATCACCCGACAATAAATGAAAATCAACCAACATTCACATTGAAACTACACTGGCTCACGGACTGCAACCATCGGTTGGCTACAGATACCAGAATTCAGCAAGAAACAAAGAAAGCATTCTGTGAGAATCAACTGGCTACATGGAATTTATAAAAAAAGAGTTTATACAGGGCGCCTGGGTGGCTCAGTGGGTTAAAGCCCCTGCCTTCGGCTCAGGTCATGATCTCAGGGTCCTGGGATCGAGGCCCGCATCGGGCTCTCTGCTCCGCAGGGAGCCTGCTTCCTCCTCTCTCTCTGCCTGCCTCTCTGCCTACTTGTAATCTCTCTCTCTGTATCAAATAAATAAATAAAATCTTTAAAAAAAAAAAAAAGAGTTTATACATTTTATTAGTATCTGTAAATTGCTTATCATATATCCTCTATATCAGTAAAATTTATAACCAACCTAAAAGAGACTTAAGTTTATTTATAATTAACAAGTAAAATTTAAAATAAACTTATAATACACTTTCAGGAAACCGGCTGTTAAAGATTTACCAGCACATGATTGACTGTCAACACATAGTGAGTATCTTGTATCAAGAGTTTCACGTACCTCATACCCCGATTCTTTGTCTAGATGAGCACACAGGTATCTGTTATGTAGAACCACGTGAAATTGCTGATACTTGCCCATTTTTCATTGATAAAAATGCCAATTTCATATGGCTCAGCCTAATAAAGTACTAGGTTTTTAGCTTCTATTTTCTAATAAGCTCTGTAGCCTAAAATACTTGAAAGAATATAAAAGTCATAGCCTTTCAAATCTTAAAAGGCAAAAATGTAAAATATAAAACATAAATTAATGTAGTCCAGGCCACAAATAAAATCATTTAAAGAACACTGATAAAATTGTTATATTCGTCAAGATAAGATCAAAGCCACAGATATTTCCCATTAAATTCATTTTGACTATCCCAGTTATCAAATTCAAAATTTCACATGTCTTTAATAAATTCATTTAACTGAGTTTTCCAAATAAAACAATAGTTAAACTTTTTTAGGAAAATGTAAGAATATTAAATAAAACATAAGGGCGCCTCGGTGGCTCAGTGGGTTAAAGCCTCTGCCGTCGGCTCAGGTCATGATCTCAGCGTCCTGGGATCGAGGTCCGCATCAAGCTCCCTGCTCAGCAGGGAGCCTGCTTCCTCCTCTCTCTCTGCCTGCCTCTCTGCCTACTTGTGATCTCTCTCTGTCAAATAAATAAATAAAAATCTTTAAAAAATAAAATAAAATAAAATAAATAAAACATAAAACAAGAGAAGTATTACCCTCAATCCTATTGACCTACTTTAATTTTGGCATAGCAATTTTCAGGCCATCCACAACCACATCAATTTTTCTGTGGTTCACAATTATAACTACATATAAAACTTTACCTGTTAATATATTATAAATACTTGCCCATTAAATAGCTTGAGTGTGAAGAAATATGACTTACACAGGTAGACTAGGATTCTGGATTACCCATGATCTGGAAGTCTGTCCTTGCTTTAATTAAAAAAAGAAAAAATCAGTATGTATATACCCTTTATTTATACTTTAAAAGATAAGCAATGAGTCAATGCAATAAAGCTGATTATCATTTTCTCAGTAAACGCCATATAAGAAACATTTATTAAGCCTCTCCCTACTATGCTTGAGACACAGAGACAGGATGTTGAGCAACACAGATAATCTTTATCCTCAGGGCACTGTCTGCAGGGGAAGACATGCACTCAAACAATAATGTGAAAAAAAACACGTGCTATGCCAGAGCAACTACATATAGCATTTTATCCAACAAGTCTAGGAAACTGAGGAAGCGTTTCTGAAAACAAAAAAAGTAACTTTTAAGTGGAACTCTGAAGGATGAGTAGGAGTTAGCCAGACAAAGACAGGGGAGAAAACTCTTTAGCCAGGAGGAACAACTCATCCTGCACTGGCCCACACCCAAGAGTTAGCAGCTAGAAAGGCTGGAAATCCAGAGTGTGAGGGGGTAGTGGTGGCCAGAGCTGTGAACATAATAATACAAGTCAAAGAACTTGGACCTTGTCCTAAAGGTAATGGGAAAACTGCAGGATTTAAGCAAAAAAGTGACAAATATATACAAGTATACATTTGTAGATGTTCAATCTCACTTCCAAAAAATTGTGCAAAGATATGAAAATTACAGTGAGTTCAGATACCATTTAATAAGACATATATAGGAGTCATAGAGAAAATTCAAGTTAATAAGGGCGGGAAACAATTCATACATCAACACTTCTGGCTTACTTCTGAAATGTTGTCTAACTGGTCATTTCTGTGGTACTGATAGCAAGTACCGAAATTACATTCAAGACTGAGCTTCATCATTCTAACAGATCATAAAAGAGAAAACAAATTCACTTCAGTATGAAATTTAATATGGCATTATTTTAAATACTATCCCAATAAAAAGTTCAAAATGTAGAAATGTAAAATCACAAAATGATCAGTTAATTGAAATATATATATATTAAGTTGACCCTTGAGCAATGCTAAGGTTAAGGGCGCCAGCTTCCTCCTCCTATATAGTCAAAAATCCGTGTATTACTTTTAGCTCCCCCAAAACTTAAAATACTACAGGCCTACTGTTGACTGGTAACATAAACAGTCAATTGACACATATTTTGTATGTTATACATACTATATACTGCATTCTTACAATAAAGCTAGAGAAAATAAATGTTAAGAAAATCATAAGGAAGAGAAAATACATTTGCAGTACTGTACTGTATTTATTGAAAAAAATATGTACAAGTGGACCTGTACAGTTCAAACCTGAGTTGTTTGGGGCACCAAGTTACCCCAAAGATTTTCTTAATTGTATTTGTGAAACATCAGGGTATCATCTAACTTCAGGAAGGAAATTTAAATAGAAGATAACTGTAGTTGTCACAGTCATGGTCATCACCATGATCATCCCCCAGATTTTAACAGACTTAAAGACAGTCTTTTTTTTTTTTTT